>CM024754.1:36688180-36730030 GCA_014218235.1 Colocasia esculenta
CTCTTGAGATGCATTCAAGTCTGGAACAATATTACCTGATCCACTTGTGGTAGGTGAATGGTTGTCCAGACTTTCAAGTGAGTCTTTATTTTCTCAATGGTTGGTGAAGACTCAACAATGAAATCATCCTCTTCCTTATTTTGATGAGCTCTGCAAGATGTAGAATCATCAGTTGAAAATGAGTTTTCATCAAAGACTACATGTGGAGATTCTTCCACAGTTTTATTTTTGAGAATGTACACTCTAAAAGCTCTAGAGATTTCTGAATAACCAAGGAAGATGGCTTCATGACTTTTGGCATCAAATTTATCAAGATTTTCCTTATTGTTATTATGTACAAAGCATTTGCAAACAAAAACTTTAAAGTAAGATAAAGTTGGCTTTTTTTTTCAACAGTTCATAGGGGGTTTTTCTGATTTTTGGTCTGACCAATGCTCTATTTAGAATGTGATTTGCTGTGTTTACAGCTTCAGCCCAGAAGGATTTGGGCAGTTTGCTTTCCAAGAGCATAGATCTAGCCATTTCCATAAGTGTTCTATTCTTCTTTCCACAACTCCATTTTGTTCTGGAGTTCTTGAAGAAGAGAATTTGTGGAAAATGTTTAGTTCAGCACACAAATCAGAAAAAAATTTGTTCTCAAATTTACCCCCATGATCAGTTAAAATGGATTTGATTTTATGTGAGAAACCTGTTAAGGCAGAGGTGCAGAAGTTCCTGAATTCTAGACAAGCATCACTCTTGTGGGATAGAAAAATAACCCATGTATATCTAGTAAAATCATCAATGATGACAAAACCATATCTTTTGCCACTAAGACTAAGAATCCTTGTTGGCCAAAAAGTCCATATGAAGCAATTCTAGTGGCTTAGATGTGAGTACATCATTGAAGGTTTTAAAAGATTTTCTGGTTTGTTTTCCTTGAGCACATACCCACAAAGTTGATTCTCAATGTTTGGAAAAGATTCAGGAAGTCCTTTAACCAGATTTAGCCTTAAAAGTTTATTTATTGCGTTGAAACTTGCATGACCAAGTCTTTTATGCCATGTCCATGCAACTTCATCTTTATTTGCAACTAAACAAATGTTTTCAGCAAAGTTTTTATCAAGATTGATCATGTAGACATTGTTTCTCTCTTGCCAAAGAATTTTATTTTTTCAGTTGAAGAGTCAATTATTTTGCAAAAATCTGATTCAAACACAACCTTGTGACCTTTGTCACACAGTTGGCTTATGCTTAACAAATTATAGTTCAAACCATCAACTAACAGAACATTTTCAATTGAGTTTGAGGAGGATTTACCAACCTTTCCAGATCCAATGATTTTCCCTTTATTTTTACCTCCAAATGTGACAGATCCTCCCTCCTTTTCAATCAAAAATGAGAACTTTGTTCTGTCTCCTGTCATGTGTCGTGAACACCCACTATCAAGAAACCATACATTGGAGTTGGGTGCACGACCTTCCTGCAAAAATCAAATCAGAGAAGAGAAGATTTTGGTACCCAAACATTGTTGGGACCATCAGTGTGTTTGAGCAGAGACAATAGATCTTTTCTAATCCATATTTGAGTTGTTTTTGACATTTGATTTGTTTCAGAAGTGATTTCTCTTTTTGCCAACTTAGCATTTCTTTTTGGAATGAAAACACCAGTGTTCTTTCTTTCATGAGCATGGAGGTTATGCAATTGGGCATGAATCATTCATGTATGGAAATTCAAACCAAGGATTCTGTTGGTATCTTGGGAATTTTGGATAAAAGAATTGTGAATGGTACCAATAAGGATTATGATACCATTGATTCCAAGAGTTGATCCAATCAGATTGATGTGTTGTCTTGGATCTCCAAGAATTATCATGAAAGTTTCCTTTTGTGTTTTGATTATTTTTCAAATTTTTGTTTGATTTTTTGTTTAACTGATTGTTGATTTTCAGAGTTGGACAGGTCGACCTGTGTTGGACTGGTGTCGACTCAGCAACAACAGCTTTCATCTTGGTTGGCTGGTGTCGATCTATTTTGTTTCTTTTGGTTAGAGACATTTTTTTTTGTTCTGATTCTTGAAAATTTCAGATGTGTTATTTGACACTTGTTTATTGTTGTTTTCTGGACTAGCACTTTTAACAAATTTTATCAAGGGAGTTTTTGAAGATTTTTCTTTCTTTTCACCATATTTATTCTTCAAGAATTTTTGTGTGGTGAATCCTAGTCCATGATTCTCAGATCTCATTCTTGCTCCTAACAATGCATCAAGATTTTCTTTTCCTTTTGAGAAGGTTTCAATTACTTGTTCCTTTTCTTCCAACAAATTCTTAAGTTTCTGGATTTCATCAATATCTTGTTGCTTTTCCCTTTGTTGCAATTCCATTTTTTTAGAAAGTTTCTCAAAGTCATTATTGGCCTTTTGAAGATGCAATTTTCAGTTCATCAATTTCGTTCAAAAGTTCTTCCTTTTCTTCATTGAGTTCATATACTTCATTTTAAGTTCAGAAATTCTTCTATTCAATGAAGTATCATGCATGGCATTTTCAAATTTCTTTTTCAAATGTTTGTTTTCCTTTCTTATTTTAGAAAACTTTTAACCAACTCAGCATATGCATCTTGCCAATCTTCAATAGTGTATTGTTCAAAGGAAGTACCTACCTTTCCATCGCTGTTGTTGGCCATAAAACATAGCTCCTCATTCCCTGAACTTGAGGACTTTTCTTCTTCATCCTCACTTTGGTCATCATCTGACCAAGTTGCTACCATAGCTTTAGGCTTCTTCAATTTGTTGTTCTTTTTGTACTTGTCCTTTTTAATTTCAGGACATTCCCCTTTCATATGTCCTGCCTTGTTGCACCTGTAGCAAATAATAATCTCATCAGTTTTTGATTTCTATGGAATTGACATTTGAAGCAGAAGAAATATTCCTTTTGGCAGAAGAGAATTTCTTCTTTCCAGTAAATTTCCCTTTTCTTGATTTTAAAAATTTTCTGAATTGCCTAGTCATGAGGGCAAGTTCATCCTCATTGGACTCAGACTCTTCAGAACTTGATTTTTCTTGACTTTTCTCTTTGTTACTTGATGAGGTTTTAAGTGCTACTGGTTTGGCTTTAAGCACATGTTCTTCACTTCTTTTCAAATTTATTTCATATGTCATTAAAGATCTATGAGTTCATCCAAAGAGATTTTGGACAAATCCTTAGAATCTTCAATCACAGTGGCCTTAGTATGCCAGATAGATGATAGAGAGTGCAAAATCTTTCTTACCAAATTAGCATCAGTGTACTCTTTACCTAGTGCCTTCAGTCCATTGACGATTGTCATAAACCTAGCAAACATTTCAGAAATTGATTCATCAGATTTCATCATAAACAATTCATATTCAGAAACAAGTATGTTTGCTTTGGTTTCCCTAACTTGAGATGTTCCCTTATACATTAATTCAAGTTTATCCCACATCTCTTTAGCAGATTTACACATGGATATTCTTGAATATTCTTTAGGGTGGACTGCACACTGAAGCATGTTCATGGCACTATAGTTAAGACTGGCCGTCCTAATCTATTCTCTAGTCCAATTCTCTTCATCTCCTTGATTTTCATAAGGACCCACTTCAACTACCTTCTAGATTTCATAGTTTTGAGCCCTAAGAAAAACTTGCATGCGATTTTTCCAATAAGAGTAATCAGACCCATTGAAAAATGGTGGCCTATTAATGGAATGACCTTCAACAACAAAACCTCGAGAATCCATTAAGTAGGAAGCAAAGCAGTAACAAAACAATCAACCAATTCAAGCAAGTGTCACACAAAGATCAGACAAAAACACTCAAATCAGATCAGAACAATTGTGAACCTGCTCTGATACCAATTGTAGGATCGAGTGATTAGGTGAAACAGATCTTGAAGGGGGGTTGAATAGATCTATTGCCAATTCTTGCGGAAGCTTAAGAAAATTAAAACTACTTTGACTCAGAGATCTAATCACAAAAACAATTTTCAGATCTGAAGTGTGAGTGTGTAAGAGGAGGTGTGAGATAATTAGGCAATTAGTGTGAAACCGCAATCCTATGCAATCATCTAGCGCATATCAACAATTCAAACCATTGCATATAGGATTTTTTAGGTGGTTCGGAAATCACACCTGTGATCCCTACGTCCACCCCTCACACAGTGAGGACACTCTACTCAAAATTTGAGTACAACTCACACTGGAGCACGACGACTCCAACACACTTGAGTTAGATAACTCACACAAAAATTCCAAAGCACAACCGCTCCAGAAACTGAGCACACTTGCTCAAACACACACTGAGTGTTCAACTCACCAAAACCGAGCTCAATGGCTCACAAAACACAAGCTAGATCAAGACCAACATAAATCAGATCCAATAGCAATGATCTGATCCAAGGCAAATTCATTCACAGAAACTTGTGCAACACTTCATGCACAAATCTCATGGATGAATCAGAAGAACAACTTCAGAATTGTAAGAAATAGATACAGTATTTGTGTTCTTCGATGAGGATTCCTTGCAGAAGGTTGAATTGAAGAGATCTGGTGATGCTTTCAATCACTTGGCGATGCTCTACTTCAATTGCCTCTGAATCACCATAAAATTCTCTTCAATTGCTTGCTTCTGTTGGATCTGTTCCCTTAAGAAGTGCTTCAACTTCTTCTTCAGAGCTCTCCTTCACTCCCTCGTGCTTTCCAAGGAAGTAGATGGATCACCACAGCAACGAGAAGAGCAGGACTGGGAGATTCCTCCTTTTACCGCCAAAAGCTTTTTGCTGGAATCTTCTTGTAAGGCCCCGATTTTTTTCGTCCTTTTCTTTTATAAGTACCTTATTGTGCGAATGTTTATGTGTCATGTATGTAGCTAGATATACATATGCATATAACTTGTGCGTGTAACTAATCGTATGCGTATACATATAAAACTTTTATTTTATGCATGCATGTAAGCATGTATGTATACATATGTGCTATCTATGCTATATATATATATATGATATTTACTTAAGTGGTAAATTAGGTGTATGATGTGTTGCTCATATTATATATGTGGTATTGAATGAAGATTGGTATAAAAGTGTGCATTGTGTGTATAATTAGTTAGTAAGTGTTGTTTATTGCATTGTGAAGATAGTATGTACATTATACCGAGCACATTATATACCATCTTGACTATTTATGAATACATGTGTGTACTTAGTTGTATATATATATATATATATATATTGTTTGGTTGCATGATGTAATTGGTATGTACATTATACCCTATGTATTGCATACATGTACATAAGAAGGATTAGGGTTTCTGTGAAATTGTATGTTCTGGCCGAAGACCATGTTGACGGCAGCATCTGTGGAAGTCAAGGACAAGTAGGCGGCGACCTCGATGGACGCCAACTATTATTATGGACGTCCGTTGATGTAGACGTCTACTTCCCTGACAATTTTTTGAGCAGCTGCATGGTGTGCCATGCTTCCGATTGGGGGATGCCAACCACCCCCAACGGCTCCTTCGCCCTTGCCAAGACAGACCCCATGTCTTGTCTATATGACCACCCACCCCTTGCAACCTAGAAGTCCCTTTGGCCCTTGCAAGAGGGGAAGAAACCCTGGCCCCAAAAGGGTGAGAAAAACCCTAAAACCCTGAGAGCTGTGAGGAAACCCGAACTTGGGAGGCTTTGATCCAGCGGTTTGGAGCTTCTTCCGGAGATCTACTTCGACAAGGAGGGAGACAACACATCCGGCTACACATCCCCGGCCTTGGATTGCAGAGGAGAGCATCACAGAAGCCGGAGTGAAGGCATCTTGGAGGCTTCTTGGGACTGCCCAAGGAGAGCTTCTCCGACCATTTTGATCCCTTTAGGAGTTTTTCCAAAGGCAAGTAACCCTTGCACTTCGTCCATGTATGTGTCTAGGAGGTTTTGTGATTTTTACGGATTTTCCTCGTGTCTTGGATCCCCACATTTCCCCTTTCTTTAGAGCTCGGACTGTGTTTTTGCACAGGTCCGCACTTGACGGCAAGGTCTATTGACGTTGAGATCTTGAGTCAGCGGCCAACGATGTTGCCGCCAACTCTTGTAAACGGCCATAGTATGCCGTTAAGTTCTTCTTGACAGAACAGTGAACTGTTCTGCCCTATATCCTTAATTTCCAGATTTCTACGCATGAGGATATAATGTAAATTTTATATGTTATGTAAAATAGATAATGTGATGTGTGTGAAATTTTCTGTATTTTTCTGTGGATGGCATAATTTATTAGAATTATTGAAAGGCATGTGTAGGAAAGAGGTTATGCTTGGTTAATTTTATTCCCATGATTTTTGAGGAATTAAATGCTGTAGAACTTTATGAACCATGTTTATATGTATCAGTCCATGCCCTACAAATTTGGGAATTTTTCCCATATTCATGCGAATTTTTATAATTCCTACAATGAGAAATAGAAAGCATGTGTAGACCTTGTGAAAATTCTAGTAAATCGTGTGTTGGGAAATAAATTTGGGAAAATTTCTTGTACCAATATGTATGTGTGGTTCATGACTGTGCATGATCAAATCTGAAATCCATGTCATGTTCTATGTTAACTTAGTTATGAATGGCATGAAACTGAATGTTTTAATTTTTATAAATGCATGCGAATTCAGAAAAATGTGAAAACTTGTATGTGTGTTCTTATACTCGAAAACAGCGTGTGGTTAAATTTTAGGAAAATTTGATAACAATAGCCTACACTATGAGATTTCCATGTGAAAATGAGTTATAAATACATGTGCCATGATCAAGGTTAAATGATGTGCGTTCCGATTAATCCATGAGAGAGCTACTAAATGCTTGATTTCTGTTATTAGTGGTATCATGCTAGGGAAGAACAGAACCATGTGCATAAATAAGAAAGTGTGAATATCATATGTAAAACGTGTGTTAATCGGAATGTGTAATGTGTAAAATGTGCCGTGTGTGACACTGCTTCCATAGAGGGCTGTGGAACTGTACCATGGAAAAGTCCCCATGGGAAGGTTCAATGTGTATGTGTATCCTATGGGCATTAGGATGAAATCCTGGTGGCGGACAAGTACCGTCGATAGGGTGGAGAGGGCTTCTCCCGGTCTGCGCAGTACCAAGGCTTATCACTGTTTTGCCTAGGTGATAAGTATGTGTTATGTGTCATTCTAATGGTGGTTTGGACTATGTGTCACGGCATATAAATGTGAAATGTGAACGTGTATATGTGAAGATTGTGTAAGTGCCATGTGAATACGTGCAAAGTGAAAGATGTGTACATGTGAATGTGTAAATGTGTAACATGTGAAACCAATGTGTTAGAGTGTAAAACTTTGATTCCTAATGTGATAATGTTAGAAACATATTAGAACAGCAAGCTAATTAGATAAGCAATCATGTTATTGTGTGCAAGAATGTCTATAGAATCCACGCTAGAATCTTCCTTTCACCATGTGCAAAAACCATGCCTAAATTGCTCTCATGATGTGGTGTGAATGAGACAAGTTCTTAATTGAGTTCATATGTTAAAGGAATGAGAAAAGAACATGTGTTAGATTAGTTGTTTGTTTGAACATAATTCATATGTTATAAAACTAGTAGAAGCATTATGCTAGGCTTCCCTTGAATAACAATAGATATGCGTAGAAGGTGTAAGAGAGTGAACCATGTGATGTGAATATGTTAGAGTGAGAAATGAACTTGCATGTTATGAGACTTCTAATCCATGTCAAAACAGCAACCTTAATGCATGAGAAATGATAGTTAGCATGTGCTACCATGTGTAGAAACCATGATGGTAGTGTTTCCTTTAATGCATATGAGAACCTCATGTTTAGTTGCTTTCATGTTCTAGTTAATTAGAAATGTAGCTTTCATGTGGTTGGATGAGTAGAAACATGTGATGGGAAGTGTTATTCGAAACATCTTAAACCATGTACCATGTGTTTTGATTTGTAGAAATACCCTGACAGGTTGTGATAATATCGCATAACCTTGCTACACGCTTTGATTGAATGCGATTGAATGTGAATGCCTATATGATGTATGCATGTATGAAGTGTATGGTGTTATTTGTTGAGTCTTTTAGACTCACTCCTTGCTTCGGCGTACAGGTTTAGTAGGTGACCCTACATCTTTTGGAAGAGACAGTGGAGAGCGACTCCGAGCGCGGAGAGTAGCTTGGCGGAGTCGTTATTGTTATATTTCGCTTTCATAGTATGTAATTTGAGGCATTGTATTGAACTATTATGTAATTGTGAACAAACTATGTAATTTGATGATAAAATTGTAGTTATGTGGACAATGTACCTTGTTTAAATTTAGTTAAGTAAGCTTTAGCTTTCCTTTATTTGCTATATGGACTGTGGATGTCAATGTGGATGATGAAATGAAAGACAATAGTCTTTTCTTCCGCTACTCTGTACTTATATTTGTGTACATCTCAATCGAATGATAGTGTCGGGTAAATGTCCCGCTGTGGTGATCTTCGTCGTGCCGACGTGGGTTGGTACAACCGTACCGGCATAACGAGGGTCGTCACACTTCTTGAGGTCTCCTAGGTCTTGAGGGCCAATAATTAGGGGGTATATATAGCCCCATAAGTCCAATTGTACCCTTGGGGTGCATGGGCACACGATCTAAGGCAACTTCCCTTAAACCCCAAGTAGCCACGTGTCCAGAGGAAACAAATATTGAGACTTCAGCCGGAGTGTGTCGACACCACCACTGAGTTTGTCGACACCCTGTCCCAGGCAGGCAAAATGATCTCCTGGAAGCTGGGACTAGTGTCAACACCACCATTGAGTGTGTCGACACAACTTGACCCTGTCTTCAAAGATAGCTTCTGGGACAGTGATCCAGTGTCGACACCACCAAGGGATGTGTCGACACCATCATGACAAAAGCTGTATAGCCCTGAGAATTTAACATATAAGCCATTAACACAAGGCATTATCATCAAAGTATGAAATGTAAAATGTTCAAGACATGTTGTTTGGGCATTATTATTATATAAAGAAGGCATGTACCATGTTCAACCCAACAAACACAAAATCACAAAGTGTCATCATCAAAACTAGGGAGAGAGGGATACTAAAACCACACTCAACCCAACACAATAACCATCCTCTTCCACTTCATCCTCTAAATGGCTTCCACTATGTTGTGCATTCCATGCTTCTCTAGATCTTCAATATCCACTACCTTGTTTCACAAAGCTTGATCCTAACAGCCGCAAAACGTTCCTGTTGTTCCGCCGTGAGGAAGGCGATGTTGTAACCACCTACGCTGCCGGAACTCCCAGAAGCGGCCATGGAATCGAGCAAGGAAGGTTTCTGGAGGATTGTGGGAAGGAGAGGAACAAGAACCCAAGAAATTTGAGTGAGAACAGAGGGATCCTTCAAAACCGCTCAGAGGGGATTCTGGAGTCAATAAGGGATTTCGCAGGCAGGCAAATCGAAAGAGATAAGAGAGAGAGGAAATCGATGAGGCATGTATTTTGGATTTAACGGCAAGACATAAAGTCACTTTTTGAAACGCCAGAGCAATAAAGGCTGATAACGACAAAAGAGGAGAGGATAACACAAACAATAAAGAATTAATCTGAAACGCCATAGCAATTTATGACGCAAGCAATAAAAGATTTGCTTAAATTTTAGCGGGAAGGACAAGTAATATTCTGAAAATTATTATTTCAATTACGTACAGACATATCTGTTACAAATTAAACATGCCTAATTCCCTTCTAAGAGACGTAAATCTCTCTTCAGGTAAGGCTTTTGTAAAGATATCTGCTAACTGATTTTGAGTATCTATAAATGAAACATTAATATTACCATTTGATACATGATCTCTAATAAAATGATATCTGATCTCTATACGTTTCGTCCTGGAGTGCTGTACTGGATGTTTTGTGAGATTTATCGCACTTGTGTTGTCGCACAGCAATGAGATGGTTTGATGCGCAACCCATAGTCCTCAAGCTGTTGTTTTATCCATAAGAGTTGAGTGCAACAGCTCCCAGCAGCTACGTATTCAGCTTCAGCTGTTGATAGTGCTACTGAATTTTGCTTTTTTGAAGACCATGAAATCAAGCATCCTGCAATAAATTGATAACCACCACTGGTGCTTTTTCTATCTACTTTACATCCATCATAGTCAACATCAGAATATCCAACTAAACTAGTTTCACATGATTTAGGATACCATAGACCTAGGTCATGAGTTTTAGCTAAATATCTAAAAATCCTTTTAACAGATATTAAATGAGATTCCTTAGGATCAGACTGATATCTTGCACACATACATACACTAAATAAGATATCTGGTCTACTAGTTGTTAAATAAAGCAATGATCCTATCATACCTCTATAAAGTTTCAGATCAACTTTCTTACCTTCCTTATCACTGTCTAACCTGGTAGATGTGCTCATTGGAGTGGACAGTGGTTTGGCATTTTCAAAACCAAATTTCTTTAGAAGTTTGGTGTATTTTGCTTGATAAATATGGGTTCCTTCATTGCCTTGCTTTATTTGTAATCCAAGGAAGTATTTGAGTTCTCCCATCATACTCATCTCAAATTCTCCCTGCATGAGCTTTTCAAAATACTTGCACAATGATTCATCAGTAGAACCAAATATAATATCATCTACATAAATTTGCACAAGTAATATATTTTTATTATTTGACTTAATGAACAATGTACTATCTACCTGACCTCGAATAAAACCATGATTTAATAAGAATGCACTAAGTCTTTCATACCATGCTCTAGGTGCTTGTTTCAACCCATACAATGCTTTATGTAATTTAAAAACATGATTTGGATAGTCCAAATCATCAAAACCAGGAGGCTGTTCTACATAGACTTCCTCCTTTATATAACCATTTAGAAAAGCAGACTTTATATCCATTTGAAAAAGTTTTAAATCCAATACACATGCATAAGCAAGTAAAATTCTAATAGCCTCTGGGTATAGAAGTGTACACCATAAAGATCCCTTCATCGGATTTGGGATCAAGCTTACTTATGTCTCTCTTACCATTGATGTGAATGAAGCATGGACATCCAAACGTTCTGAGATGACTGATGTAGCACCACAGAAAATTTAATAAGTAAAAATTTGAATAAATGGAAATAAATAATTTCCATAATATCAGATTATTTAAAACATACATACCTCTATCGTATGTGCTAAAACACATCAAAAAATTCTATAAAAATTATAAATCGACCCCAAACATTATTACTAAATGTTTCACAAAGCAATTTGTGCCAAAAAAATCGGATTAGCCAAGTTTAAAGTGTTTTGCGATTTATTATTGTAATTCATGAATAAGTCGAAAAATCATTATCACACGTACTTGGATGAGTCATAAAATTAAATAAAAATCATATATGGACTTCAAATAATATCCTCTAATGACCCATCAAGAAATTTGGGTTAATAAAAATTATTTTGGCTAGGTTATGAGTTATTGTGATCGATTATCCAAATTAGGAAACAAGTCGGAAAACTGTGAACACGGAAATACGACGCAATCATAAATTAAATAAAAATGTTGGGGAGACTTCCAACATTATATATTAATGACCCAATATCATAATTGGGCCAATGGACATCATTTGACCAAAAAATCAAATGAAGCAAGAAAATACATAGAAATTCGCAACTTTAATTAAGCTGAAAATAGAAGGGGTAATTAGGACAAACCCCAAGGCAATTAGCCTTTCTTGGCAACTCAAATTCATGCTTAAACAGGGGGGGAGGCTTCCTAAAGCCTCACACCCTCTAATGGAGGAAGAAATCCTCAAATTAGGAAAGTAATATGCCAAAACCGCAACCATAGTTTCCTTGTCACAATAGGACTCCTAAACACCATGGTTGCTTAAATATGTTGGGTTGAATGCAAATTCATATCATTTCCCTCCTATTTTGATGATGACAAGAAGTGTTGTTAAAGCAATTTAATTGAAACATGTCAAAAACATCATACCTGAAATTCATGTTCAAAAAGTATTTTTCAAACCACATTTATCATTTATGGTCATGACAAATCATTTAACTAATGATATATGTGTTCATTTTTCAGGTACAAACATTTTTATGCAAAAGATGAGTCGACACACCCATCAATGGTGTCGACACATCAACACAGATTCAAAGGCAAAATGTGTAAAAATGTTGAGACTGTGTCGACACATGTCAAGAGTGTGTCGACACGAGTGGCAGTTTTTCAGAAATCAAGCCTACCCAGGTCGACACACTCTCAGAGCAGGTCGACACTAGATCCCGTTTCCAGAACAGCCAGTTTGAAGAATTGGGTCAGCAGGTCGACACACTCTCAGAGCAGGTCGACACTAGACCCAGTTCCCAGAACAGCCAGTTTGCAGATTTGGGACAGCAGGTCGACACACTCAAGAGCAGGTCGACACGGGACCCTCTTCCCAGAACAGCCTTCTACATATTCTGGACAGTGTGTCGACACTACCACCAGGGCAGGTCGACACACTACGGAAACTTTTCATCCTAAAAGTTGATGGCTGCCACGTGTCCTTCTAGGGCGATCAGAATCTTCCTAGGAATGCGTGCCCTTGTACCCCAAAAGGGTATCTTTGGAATCCTAAGGATATAAAGTGTCTTTTCGGCCAGCCTTCACAAGTGAGAAGGACCCAACTCTCTCAGAGCCTCCAAGAAGCTCCTGGCGGCCAAGAAGAGCTCGTGTCTCCTTCCCCTGCTCTCCAAGTGCTTCCAGAAGACCAATTCCCACCAATTCAAGGTGTGGGAATTGGAATTTGATTCCTGAAGACTTCTCTGAAGCATTCCAAGGAGGCAGATCCTGTAGAAGACTTCTTGGGTGAAGAATTCGAGGAAGATCCAACTTCTCAGATTGCAGAGCATCGACTTGGACTTCAAGCTTCACAAGTTCCTTCCCAATTCAAGCTTCTACAAGGGAGTACACTGAAGAACGAAGCCTTTCAATACAATTTACCTTTTCTTCTGTTCTTCTGAGATATCTTTTGAGATTATGCAAGTGCTTCTGCATAACTCTCTTTAGAGTTCTCAAACTTCGACTAGATCTGTTGCTAGAGGATCTTAGTCTTAAGTTGGTGTCTAGCAGTTTCAGTGTGAGCATTGTGCTCAGGGTGTTGTGAGCCGTCGAGCTCAGTTTGAGTTGTAAGCTCAGGGTTGGTTTGAGCAGTCTTGCTCTGTGTTTCTAGAGTAGTCTTGCTCTAGAGGTTGTGTGAGTTGTATGCTCTGAAGTGTTGGAGTTGTTAGGCTCCTTTGGGTGTGTAGCCCAGTTGTGTTAGTGAAGCCTCACGGGTTGTGAGGGGTGGATGTAGGAATCACTTGGGTGATTTCCGAACCACCTAAAAATCCTTGTGCATTTGTCTTCTGTGGTTTGATTGATTCATCCGCTAGATGCTTGCATAGGATCCGTTTTTAATTCACTTAATCAACTTGCTTCACATCTAAGTTTTTCAACTCACTCAAATCTAATCAGATCTGTAGTTTTTCACTGATAACATTGCCTCTGATTCTAAATAGTTTTCAAATTGCTTAAGCTTCCGCAAAAGTGGCTAAGATCTATTCATCCCCCCCTTCTAGATCTTTTCCACACATTCATTTCGATCCTTCAATTGGTATCAGAGCGGGTTTACATCGATCTGATTTGAACTGAGCAGTTTTTGTTTCTGAGTATTGAGTGTTTGATTGTTTGCTTGTTTGTTTGCTTGGTTGTTTAACTCTTTCTCTGTGCATTTACTTAAGTGTCATGGACTCAAAGGGTTTCATAGCTGAGGGCCATTCCATAAATAGGCCACCATTCTTTAATGGTTTGGACTATTCTTATTGGAAAAACAGAATGCAAGTATTTCTGAGGGCCCAGAACTATGAGATCTGGAAAGTAGTTGAGGTGGGTCCCTATGAGAACCAGGGAGAAGAAGATACCTGGACAAGGGAACAGATAAGGAAAGCTACACTGAATTATAGTGCCATGAACATGATTCAGTGTGCTGTCCATCCCAAGGAGTATTCGAGAATCTCTATGTGCAAATCTGCCAAAGAGATGTGGGATAAACTCGAATTACTCTATGAGGGAACATCTCAGGTCAAGGAGACCAAGGCAAATATTTTAGTTTCAGAATATGAACTTTTCATGATGAAATCTAATGAATCTATTTCTGAAATGTTTGCCAGATTCATGGTGATAGTCAATGGACTCAAGGCTTTGGGTAAGGAGTATACTGATGCAGACTTGGTAAGAAAAATTTTGCGTTCACTTTCTTCAGTTTGGCATACCAAGGCCACTGTTATTGAAGATTCAAAAGATTTGTCCAAAATTTCTTTGGATGAATTGATTGGATCTTTAATGACATATGAAATAAACTTAAAAAGAAATGAAGAACACATCATTAAGACCAAGCCTATGGCACTCAAAGCCTCTTCAAGCAACAAAGATAAAAATCAGGATAAAACAAGTTCTGAAGAATCTGAGTCGAATGAGGATGAGATTGCCCTCATGACCAGACAATTCAGGAAATTTTTGAAATATAGGAAAGGGAAAATGACTGGGAAAAAGAAATTTCCCTCAGGTAAGAAGAATATTTCCTCTTCCAATTTCAATAAGAATCATAAACCTGATGAGAATGTTATCTGTTACAGGTGCAACAAGCCAGGACACATGAAGGGAGAGTGTCCTGAGAACAAAAAGGAAAAGCACAAGAGATTCCAGAAATATAAGAAGCCAAAGGCCATGGTAGCCACTTGGTCTGATGAAGACACAAGTGAGGAAGAAGAAGAGAAGAAGTCCTCAAGCTCAGAGAGTGAGGAAGTTTGCTTCATGGCCAACAGCACAGATGGAAAGGTAAATACTTCCTTTGAAGATTATAGTGTTGAAGATTGGCAGGATGTGTATGCAGAATTAGTTGAAAGATATTCTGAAATGAGAAAAGAAAATAAACACATCAAAAAGAAAATTGAAAATCTCTACCATAATCAATCTTCAAACAATAGAATCTGTGAACTGGAATCTGAAGTAACAGACTTGCTTGAAGAAAAAGAGAATCTCCTAAACCTAATTGATGAACTGAAACTTGCCTCTCAAAAGGCCTCCCAAGAATTCAGAAACTTAAATGAAAAGCTGGAAATTGAAAAACAAGAAAAACAACAGAAAATTGAAGAAATTGAAGTTCTTAAAAACCAGCTAAAGGAAAGGGAGGAGGTTATCCAAACCTTCACAAAAGGCCAAGATAACCTAGAGGCATTGCTAGGATCCAACATGACAACCACATCTCATGGATTAGGATTCAACAAGAAGAAACCCCAAAAAGACAAATCTGGTGAGAAAAAGGGAAAAGCACCACTAATTAATTTTGTCAAGGGTCCTAATCTGGAAAACACTGAAATCAACAAACAGCAAACAAAACCCCAAACAAAACTCAAAACAAATCAAAAACCCAAAACAAAAGAAGACTATCAGGTCGACACAGTCCCCTGACAGGTCGACACCAGTCCACAAGAAGAAGACTTCTGTGGCTGTTGTGTCGACACCAGTACAGGAGAGGTCGACCTGCTCAACACCAAAAACCAAAAACAACTCAACCAAAAATTCAAATAAAAATCTGAAAAATAAGAAAAAGGGAAAAGAAATAATCCATGAAAAACCTTGGACCTCCAAGACAACACTTCAAGAAGATTGGATAATCCTTGGAACCAATGGTATGAAAATCCCTGTTGGTATTATCCTCAATACTCTTATCCAAATTTCTGGATGTACCAACACAATCCATGGATTCCACCTCCTCCTCTGAACTCAAATTTTCAAATGAAAAACTCTCCTCCAACCAAAAACAAAGATCTTGGTGCTTTCATTCCTAAAAGAAAGAACAAACAGAAAAAGGCTGAAAACACCAAAGTAACAAAACAAAAATCTAAAACAAATCAAATTTGGGTGAGAAAGGATTTGATATCTGTGCTAAATCATACTGATGGTCCCAACTCTGTTTGGGTACCAAAATCTTCTCTCCATTGATCTTTGTGCAGGAAGGTCGTGCACCCAACACCAATGTTTGGTTTCTTGATAGTGGGTGTTCACGACACATGACTGGAGATAGAGCCAAATTTTCCTGTCTAATTGAAAAGGAGGGAGGGTCAGTCACCTTTGGAGGTAAAAATAAAGGAAAGATCATTGGATCTGGTAAGGTTGGTCAAACTTCTTCAAACTCAGTAGATAATGTTTTGTTAGTTGATGGACTTGATTATAATTTGCTCAGTATTAGCCAACTATGTGACAAAGGTCACAAAGTTGTGTTTGAATCTGATTTTTGCAAAATAATTGATTCATCAACTGACAAAATCAAATTCTGTGGAAAAAGAGAAAACAATGTCTACATGATCAACCTTAATAAAAACTTTTCTGAAAATCTTTGTTTTGTTGCAAATAAAGATGAAATTGCATGGACTTGGCACAAAAGACTTGGCCATGCAAGTTTCAGAACTTTGAATAAGTTGTTAAGATTGAATCTGGTTAAAGGTCTTCCTGAATCTTTTTCTAGTGTTGAAGGTCAAATTTGTGGGATCTGTGCTAAAGGAAAACAAACTAGGAAATCCTTTAAAGCCTTCAATGAAGTACTCACATCTAAGCCACTAGAACTTCTTCACATGGACCTCTTTGGGCCAACAAGAGTTCTAAGCCTAAGTGGCAAGAGATATGGGTTTGTAATCATTGATGACTTTACTAGATTTACCTGGGTTATTTTTCTATCCCACAAAAGTGATGCATGCCTTGAATTCAGGAATTTCTGTACCACTATCTTAACAACTTATCCATTTAAAATTAAAAACATTTTAACTGATCATGGGGGTGAATTTGATAACACATCCTTTTCTGATCTATGTGCTGAATTGCAAATATTTCACAAGTTTTCTTCACCTAGAACTCCAGAACAAAATGGAGTTGTGGAAAGAAAGAATAGAACTCTTGTGGAAATGGCTAGATCCATGCTCTTAGGGAGTAATCTGCCCAAATCCTTCTGGGCTGAAGCTGTTAACACAGCCAATCACATCCTAAACAGAGCCTTGGTCAGACCAAAGATCAGAAAAACCCCCTATGAATTGTTGAAAAACAAAAAGCCAACTGTTGCTTACTTCAAAACTTTTGGGTGCAAGTGTTTTGTACACAATAACAACAAAGAAAACCTTGACAAGTTTGATGCTAAGAGTCAGGAAGCTATCTTCCTTGGCTATTCAGAAGTGTCAAGGGCTTTCAAAGTGTACATATTGAAAACCAAAACTGTTGAAGAATCACCACATGTTATTTTTGATGAAAATTCCTTTTCCACTAATGATTCTAAATCTTGCAGGGAAAAACAAGACAATGAAGAGGATGACCTCATTGTGGATTCTTCACCAACCGTTGAGGAGATTAACAACATTGAAGAGAACCTGAACAACAACTCACCATCTTCAAGTGGTTCAGGTAATATTGCTCCAGAAGAGGGCACTTCTCAACAGGTAATTTCTGAACCTCGTTTTCTAAGAGATCACCCATTAGACAGTGTAGTTGGCAACTTAAATGATAGAGTTAGGACCAGATCATCCTTCTTGCAAAACATTGAAGAAGACTCACTAGCTCTAATTTCCCAAATTGAACCCAAGTCAATTGATGAAGCCTTATCCAGTTCTGATTGGATTAATGCTATGCATGATGAACTTCATCAATTTGAAAGAAATCAAGTGTGGGAATTAGTGCCTAGACCTAGTGACCAAACTGTGATTGGCACTAGATGGGTTTTCAGAAATAAATTGAATGAAGCTGGTCAAGTAATAAGAAACAAAGCTAGGCTAGTTGCAAAGGGGTATAACCAAGAATTTGGAATTGACTTTGAAGAATCTTATGCCCCTGTAGCTAGACTAGAAGCTGTGAGAATTTTCCTTGCTTTTGCATCCTCCATGAAATTCAAAGTCTTTCAAATGGATGTCAAAAGTGCATTTCTAAATGGATATATAAAGGAAAATGTTTTTGTTGAACAACCTCCTGGATTTGAAAATGAAAAATATCCTAACCATGTTTTCAAGCTTAATAAGGCACTCTATGGTCTTAAACAAGCTCCAAGAGCTTGGTATGATCGTTTGAGTTCCTTTTTACTTGAGAAAGGATATTCCAGAGGTAATGTTGATCAAACATTGTTCACAAAAATAGTAAAAAATCAAATAATTGTTGTCCAAATTTATGTTGATGACATAATATTTGGATCAACTAATAAAGGCCTTTGCACTGAATTTTCAAATCAAATGAAGAATGAATTTGAAATGAGCTTAATGGGAGATTTAACATTCTTTTTGGGATTGCAGGTGAACCAAACAACTGAAGGAATCTTCATTAGTCAAACCAAATATGTCAAGGAGCTACTGAAAAGGTTTGACTTTCAGAACCTTAAACACTCAAGCACACCCATTGCAATAAATGCTAAGCTAGAAGAAGACCCATCTGGTAAGTCAGTTGATCCAAAGACCTACAGAGGTATGATTGGCTCTCTGCTCTACCTTACTACTTCTAGACCTGATATTCAGTTTTGTGTGTGCTTATGTGCTAGATTCCAATCTAATCCTAAAGAAAGTCATATGCTTGCTGTGAAAAGAATTTTTAAATATCTTGTTGGAACATGTGACTTAGGAATTTGGTATCCTGCTGGTTGCAAGTTAGAATTGTTTGCCTATTGTGATGCTGATTATGCTGGGTGTAAGTTAGATAGAAAAAGCACAAGTGGCTTGTGTGTATTTCTAGGTGGGTGCCTTATTTCTTGGGCTTCTAAGAAGCAACATTCAGTTGCTCTGTCAACAGCAGAGGCTGAGTATGTTGCTGCAGGTAGATGTGGAACTCAGATTCTCTGGGTGAAACATCAACTTCTTGATTACAACCAAGATTTAGGGTGTGTACCCATCCTATGTGATAACACTAGTGCCATAAATTTGTCTAAAAACCCCATTCAGCACTCCAGAACAAAACACATTGAAATTAGGCATCATTTCTTGAGAGATGAGGTTGCAAAGAAATCTTTTGAACTCCATTTTATTGAAACTGAAAAACAAATTGCAGACATATTCACTAAACCCCTTCCTGAAAACAGATTTTCATCATTAAGGAGAGAACTTGGTCTTTGTAAATGTCCACCTTCTTGATCTCTCTTAAGGTTTGGGTTGAGTGCTATGCATTGTCTAAGGGGGAGTTCTTTGCATTTCATAACTCCTTGCTTCCTCAAGCTACATTGTTCATATCTCTCTCACTTTCAATTCCATTTCCCTTTTTACAATAAATTCTCCACTTCTGATTGTGTTGAAACTTCTTGGTATATCAAATAGTGACTTGGAGAAGGACAGGTTATGCTTGTCTGGACACTTTCACTATGCGTGAGAACATATCTCCGCCAAGTACTAAGAAGTTAATATGCAATAGTTGAGGGGGAGCTTTTATTGTTCAAAGAGAATTTCTTTTCTGATTTCAAAACTTGCACAGTTTTCACTTCCATTTCCTTTTGGCAATGAATTCTTCAACTCTTATTGTATTGAAATCTCTTGGTATATCAAATGGTGACTTGGAGAAGGACAGGTTATGCTTGTCTGGACACTTTCACTATGCGTGAGAGCTTATCTCCGCCAAGTACCAAGAAATGAATATGCAATTGTTGAGGAGAAGTTCTTGTTGTCCAAGAAGAAAATCTCTTTCTGATTTCAAAAATGCATATCTTTATTTTGATGAAAAATGGTTGAAATCATCATCTCAGGGGGAGCTAGAAAATTCACAAGTCATCTTTTTGCAAATTTCAAAACCCTTCTTGCATTTCATCAATTCCTTGCATGATGTCCTCATTCTAAAGTCTAAAGTCACAAAATGAACCTTGAGTGATATATTATATTTTTTTCAACTTACAACTATGTCTCTCAATCCACAGAAATTCAGATCTCTTCCTAAACTAAATGACAATTTGTGCCTTGAACTTAAAACATTTCCTTGTTTGCAACTGATGACTGGATGTATTTGAATTCTATCTCACAAACTCTCCAAAATCTTGTAAAATCCAACAGAGCAATGGCATCTGTGCTGAGAAACTGCACACCTTCACAATGAATGAAGTGCTATGTATGTCATGAGGCATTATTGCTAACTCTGTTCAAAGGGGATCCAAATTGAAAATAACTTCAAAATTTAAGCAATTATGTGCTATGCTTTTTGATGATGACTGAGTAACTGGAAATATTGGCGTCTACAAAACGTATATTTTCATGTCAAAAGGTCATCATTTACCCCTTTGAGACTTGACAATGACTAAATCTTAAGTATCCAGGGACTATGGTGTGTAAAAAGCACTAGTACTTGAGTGAAAGAGATTTATATCATTTGATAGTTTGTTAAAAGAACAAAAATATGAAAATTATTGGAGATTTGTTTAGAAAGAATCATCTTCCTCCTTCATCAAGTTGTTCTTTAAGTTTGTGTTTTACTTTCAACACAACTGTATTTAGTCTAGATGACATCTTTAATTCTTGAAAATTGAGAAACATGGTAGTTTTTGGTTGATTGTTAGATACATTATATCCCTCAATTTATCATTTTGTTGATTCAAGTCTTGGAATGCTAATATCCTGTTGGAAATTGTTTGAAACACTTGAACTGTGATGAATTTTTGCAAAATACAACAAATGAATTTTTAGGCCTCTTAAAAATCCTTGAAATGATAATTCCTCTCATTATTTATCATTATAAAGATGTCCCCAAATTTCTCAAAAATTTCCTCTCAAAGATTCAAATTTCTCTCAAAGGCTGTGTCGACACAATCCTCTCTCGTGTCGACACACAACCCCAGTCAGGTCGACACACCCTTCCTCATGTGTCGACACTGCCTTCTTGCCAGACCCTTTTCAAACCTTTCGGGTTCACCTTAAACCCTTGTTGTTCCTGCGGGGCAGTGTACCACTGCATCTCTTTTGGGCGTCAGGTCGACCCGACGGCCTCATTTCCACTCCTTTCCGGCAAGAATTCCTCTCAAATTTCTCTCTAGCTCTCATCCCCCTTCCATCATCTCTCCATTCTTCCATTTCCTCTCCAATTCCACTCCTCTTGCACCATGGTCCGCAAGTTGGGTCCCCGCCGTGGCGCAAGATCAGCGGCCTCTTCAAGGCCAGTTCCGGCACAGGTTCCAGTTGAACAGATGGAAAGAAGAACAAAGAGGAGAAACGATCCTGCCTCTTCTTCTGCACCTCTGAGGGCTTCCAAGCGTGGCAGGACCTCCACTTCAGGCAGAGGTGGTAATGTTTCAAACCCTAGACCAGAGATTTCGGGCGATTCCTCTGACCATCCTGAGGAATCATCTTCCTCTTCTTCTTCTGAGTCTCAAGAGGATATTCCCTCAGAATCCGTAAGTGCAGCCAAGTTGATTTTGAAGCCAAGAATACTAGACCTTTCAGACATCCAACTAGCAGACTCCCTTCCTGAAATTCAAACCTACTTTTCCTTTCAATCTTGGATACCCTTTATTTCTGAATTTCAAGTCTGCTATCCAAGATTAGTTAGAGAGTTCTACAAGAACCTCACCTGCACAGACGAAGGGTATGAATCCAAAGTCAAGGGAATAGCCATAGACATGCCAACTGCAGTAGCTGCCTCCATTTTCAAAGTACCAGATGAAGGGGCAGACTACCATGAGTTTGAATTTGATTTACATGAAGCCTACTCCATCTTGACAGGCCTTCCTGCAGATGAATCAGATCCCAAACAGACCTATGTAACCAGGTTCAATGCAAATACCTTTCCACCTGTGTTAAGGGTCATCCACCACATTTTGACCACCATAATTACCCCTCAAGGTGGTGGAGGGATAGGTTGACAGACATTCAGAGGTTCATCCTCTATTGCATGGTGAAAGACATCAAGATCAACCTCCATGTGATTCTCTATCAAATCATAGCTGAAACAACAAGGACAGACCTAAAGAGATCACTTCCTTATGGAGCACATCTGACCTCAGTGTTCAAGCACTTTGGTGTGCCATTGGAAAATGAAAAATCCCAATCCATTCCCAAGTCAAACATCTACACTTTTAAGAATATCCAGAAGTTTATGGGATTTAGATTGGAGGGAAATCAGATTAGAAGAGGACCAATTGTGGTTGAGGCCCCTCAAGCTCAGGAGGACCAGCCTCAGGTTCAAGGGGATCAGCCCCAAGCACAAGAGGACCAGCCTCCAGCTCAAGGAGACCAAAATCAGGAGGATCAGCCTCCACCTCATGAGGGCCAGCCTCAAGTTCAAGAGGAACAAGTTCACTTGCCAGAGGATCAGCCTCTAATGGATGAGGACCAGCCTCATATCCCTCCTGAAGGTGGCATTCAGCTTGAAACCCCTATTCCACCTCAGGATGATCCTTCCTCTTCCTTGCCACATACTTTTGAACCTCCACATTTCCCCTCTACATTCCAATCTTCCACTTCTTCTGGTGGGTCCTCAATTCCACCAGAATTGTTCTCTTTCCTCAATGCCAAATTTGATACATTGAACTCCACCATTCAAACAATGTCAGACCAATTTGAATTGAGAGTTCAAAGACTAGAGAACACAGTGTCAGCAAAATTTATTGAGCAGAAGGCAGCTTCAGATTATGCAGCTCAGAGATTTAACAGACTTATAGGCACTCTGGGAGATTCCTATATTGAGCTAAAAGAGCATCAAGACAAGTTGGAGAAAGTTCTTCAGGGAATTTTGGCAAATTCCCAAGCAGATGTCTTCAACACCAAGCAAACATTGCATGAGATTTCCAGCACCAGATTGTCATTTGCTCATTTTGTGGATGATTTAGAAAGTATGAGGAACTTCAATGAGCACATTGACAGGCAGATTACAGATTTGACCAAGGAGTTCAAGATAATGCAGAGACCTGGTTGGTCAGCTGGCTCATCATCTTCCTCACAACACAGTGCAGCTGATCTAACCAGACTTCAGGCCACTTTGCTAGAAAATTCAGATCGAATGGAACACTTTTTGAGCACAAAAATGATAACCATTCAAGATCAAATCAAGTCTAGCCTGAACTTCATGGAGAAAAGACTGTCAGACATTGAACTTCTTCTTGCTCCAATTCCTCCTCCTCCTCCATCTTCTACCTAATGTACATTTATTTTGATAATGGCAAAGGGGGAGAAGAATGAATGACTTGAATGTAATATTTTGATGTAATGATCTTTTGAATGAAATGAAATGGTTGTTTTGGCTTCAATGCAAAGTATTGTGATTCTGAATGCAAATCTTTGTCTTTGTGTTTGAATACTTGTCCAATTGTTTGACTTGTGTGCACAAAATTTCTAATTTCAAGTAACACTGTATCTCACAAACACATCATCAATTGTTACTGAACAACATCAAAAGGTCCTTGACAAGTATGAACAAAAAGGAAAACAAAAATTTAAACAATCAAAAATTGCTTAAAATCACACTTCATCAAAACCACATTGAAATATGGATTTAATGTTGCCATCATCAAAAAGGGGAGATTGTTGGGTTGAATGCAAATTCATATCATTTCCCTCCTATTTTGATGATGACAAGAAGTGTTCTTAAAGCAATTTAATTGAAACATGTCAAAAACATCATACCTGAAATTCATGTTCAAAAAGTATTTTTCAAACCACATTTATCATTTATGGTCATGACAAATCATTTAACTAATGATATATGTGTTCATTTTTCAGGTACAAACATTTTTATGCAAAAGATGAGTCGACACACCCATCAATGGTGTCGACACATCAACACAGATTCAAAGGCAAAATGTGTAAAAATGTTGAGACTGTGTCGACACATGTCAAGAGTGTGTCGACACGAGTGGCAGTTTTTCAGAAATCAAGCCTACCCAGGTCGACACACTCTCAGAGCAGGTCGACACTAGATCCCGTTTCCAGAACAGCCAGTTTGAAGAATTGGGTCAGCAGGTCGACACACTCTCAGAGCAGGTCGACACTAGACCCAGTTCCCAGAACAGCCAGTTTGCAGATTTGGGACAGCAGGTCGACACACTCAAGAGCAGGTCGACACGGGACCCTCTTCCCAGAACAGCCTTCTACATATTCTGGACAGTGTGTCGACACTACCACCAGGGCAGGTCGACACACTACGGAAACTTTTCATCCTAAAAGTTGATGGCTGCCACGTGTCCTTCTAGGGCGATCAGAATCTTCCTAGGAATGCGTGCCCTTGTACCCCAAAAGGGTATCTTTGGAATCCTAAGGATATAAAGTGTCTTTTCGGCCAGCCTTCACAAGTGAGAAGGACCCAACTCTCTCAGAGCCTCCAAGAAGCTCCTGGCGGCCAAGAAGAGCTCGTGTCTCCTTCCCCTGCTCTCCAAGTGCTTCCAGAAGACCAATTCCCACCAATTCAAGGTGTGGGAATTGGAATTTGATTCCTGAAGACTTCTCTGAAGCATTCCAAGGAGGCAGATCCTGTAGAAGACTTCTTGGGTGAAGAATTCGAGGAAGATCCAACTTCTCAGATTGCAGAGCATCGACTTGGACTTCAAGCTTCACAAGTTCCTTCCCAATTCAAGCTTCTACAAGGGAGTACACTGAAGAACGAAGCCTTTCAATACAATTTACCTTTTCTTCTGTTCTTCTGAGATATCTTTTGAGATTATGCAAGTGCTTCTGCATAACTCTCTTTAGAGTTCTCAAACTTCGACTAGATCTGTTGCTAGAGGATCTTAGTCTTAAGTTGGTGTCTAGCAGTTTCAGTGTGAGCATTGTGCTCAGGGTGTTGTGAGCCGTCGAGCTCAGTTTGAGTTGTAAGCTCAGGGTTGGTTTGAGCAGTCTTGCTCTGTGTTTCTAGAGTAGTCTTGCTCTAGAGGTTGTGTGAGTTGTATGCTCTGAAGTGTTGGAGTTGTTAGGCTCCTTTGGGTGTGTAGCCCAGTTGTGTTAGTGAAGCCTCACGGGTTGTGAGGGGTGGATGTAGGAATCACTTGGGTGATTTCCGAACCACCTAAAAATCCTTGTGCATTTGTCTTCTGTGGTTTGATTGATTCATCCGCTAGATGCTTGCATAGGATCCGTTTTTAATTCACTTAATCAACTTGCTTCACATCTAAGTTTTTCAACTCACTCAAATCTAATCAGATCTGTAGTTTTTCACTGATAACATTGCCTCTGATTCTAAATAGTTTTCAAATTGCTTAAGCTTCCGCAAAAGTGGCTAAGATCTATTCATCCCCCCCTTCTAGATCTTTTCCACACATTCATTTCGATCCTTCATGTGTTAAGGGTCATCCACCACATTTTGACCACCATAATTACCCCTCAAGGTGGTGGGAGGGATAGGTGACAGACATTCAGAGGTTCATCCTCTATTGCATGGTGAAAGACATCAAGATCAACCTCCATGTGATTCTCTATCAAATCATAGCTGAAATAACAAGGACAGACCTAAAGAGATCACTTCTTATGGAGCACATCTGACCTCAGTGTTCAAGCACTTTGGTGTGCCATTGGAAAATGAAAAATCCCAATCCATTCCCAAGTCAAACATCTACACTTTTAAGAATATCCAGAAGTTTATGGGATTAGATTGGAGGGAAATCAGATTAGAAGAGGACCAATTGTGGTTGAGGCCCCTCAAGCTCAGGAGGACCAGCCTCAGGTTCAAGGGGATCAGCCCCAAGCACAAGAGGACCAGCCTCCAGCTCAAGGAGACCAAAATCAGGAGGAGCGTCTCCACCTCATGAGGGCCAGCCTCAAGTTCAAGAGGAACAAGTTCACTTGCCAGAGGATCAGCCTCTAATGGATGAGGACAACCTCATATCCCTCTTGAAGGTGGCATTCAGCTTGAAACCCCTATTCCACCTCAGGATGATCCTTCCTCTTCCTTGCCACATACTTTGAACCTCCACAATTCCCCTCTACATTCCAATCTTCCACTTCTTCTGGTGGGTCCTCAATTCCACCAGAATTGTTCTCTTTCCTCAATGCCAAATTTGATACATTGAACTCCACCATTCAAACAATGTCAGACCAATTTGAATTGAGAGTTCAAAGACTAGAGAACACAGTGTTAGCAAAATTTATTGAGCAGAAGGCAGCTTCAGATTATGTAGCTCAGAGATTTAACAGACTTATAGGCACTCTGGGAGATTCCTATATTGAGCTAAAAGAGCATTAGGACAAGTTGGAGAAAGTTCTTCAGGGAATTTTGGCAAATTCCCAAGCAGATGTCTTCAACACCAAGCAAACATTACATGAGATTTCCAGCACCAGATTGTCATTTGCTCATTTTGTGGATGATTTAGAAAGTATGAGGAACTTCAATGAGCACATTGACAGGCAGATTATAGATTGACCAAGGAGTTCAAGATAATGCAGAGACTGGTTGGTCAGCTGGCTCATCATCTTCCTCACAACACAGTGCAACTGATCTAACCAGACTTCAGGCCACTTTGCTAGAAAATTCAGATCGAATGGAACACTTTTTGAGCACAAAAATGATAACCATTCAAGATCAAATCAAGTCTAGCCTGAACTTCATGGAGAAAAGACTGTCAGACATTGAACTTCTTCTTGCTCCAATTCCTCCTCCTCCTCCATCTTCTACCTAATGTACATTTATTTTGATAATGGCAAAGGGGGAGAAGAATGAATGACTTGAATGTAATATTTTGATGTAATGATCTTTTGAATGAAATGAAATGGTTGTTTTGGCTTCAATGCAAAGTATTGTGATTCTGAATGCAAATCTTTGTCTTTGTGTTTGAAGACTTGTCCAATTGTTTGACTTGTGTGCACAAAATTTCTAATTTCAAGTAACACTGTATCTCACAAACACATCATCAATTGTTACTGAACAACATCAAAAGGTCCTTGACAAGTATGAACAAAAAGAAACAAAAATTTAAACAATCAAAAATGCTTAAAATCACACCTCATCAAAACCACATTGAAATATGGATTTAATGTTGCCATCATCAAAAAGGGGGAGATTGTTGGGTTGAATGCAAATTCATATCATTTCCCTCCTATATTTGATGATGATGACAGAGTGTTCTTAAAGCATTTAATTGAAACATGTCAAAAACATCATACCTGAAATTCATGTTCAAAAAGTATTTTTCAAACCACATTTATCATTTATGGTCATGACAAATCATTTAACTAATGATATATGTGTTCATTTTTCAGGTACAAACAATTTTTATGCAAAAGATGAGTCGACACACCCATCAATGGTGTCGACACATCAACACAGATTCAAAGGCAAAATGTGTAAAAAATGTTGAGACTGTATCGATACATGTCAAGAGTGTGTCGACACGAGTGGCAGTTTTTCAGAAATCAAGCCTACCAGGTCGACACACTCTCAGAGCAGGTCGACACTAGATCCCATTTCCAGAACAGCCAGTTTGAAGAATTGGTCAGCAGGTCGACACACTCTCAGAGCAGGTCGACACTAGACCCAGTTCCCAGAACAGCTAGTTTGCAGATTTGGGACAGCAGGTCGACACACTCAAGAGCAGGTCGACACGGGACCCTCTTCCCAGAACAGCTTCTACATATTCTGGACAGGTGTCGACACTACCACCAGGGCAGGTCGACACACTACGGAAACTTTTCATCCTAAAAGTTGATGGCTGCCACTTGTCCTTCTAGGGCGATCAGAATCTTCCTAGGAATGCGTGCCCTTGTACCCAAAAGGGTATCTTTGGAATCCTAAGGATATAAAGTCTCTTTTCGGCCAGCCTTCACAAGTGAGAAGGACCCAACTCTCTCAGAGCCTCTAAGAAGCTTTGGCGGCCAAGAAGAGCTCGTGTCTCTTCCCCTGCTCTCCAAGTGCTTCCAGAAGACCAATTCCCACCAATTCAAGGTGTGGGAATTGGAATTTGATTCCTGAAGACTTCTCTGAAGCATTCCAAGGAGGCAGATCCTGTAGAAGACTTCTAGGGTGAAGAATTCGAGGAAGATCCAACTTCTCAGATTGCAGAGCATCGACTTGGACTTCAAGCTTCACAAGTTCCTTCCCAATTCAAGCTTCTACAAGGGAGTAACACTGAAGAATGAAGCCTTTCAATACAATTTACCTTTTCTTCTGTTCTTCTGAGATATCTTTTGAGATTATGCAAGTGCTTCTGCATAACTCTCTTTAGAGTTCTCAAACTTCGACTAGATCTGTTGCTAGAGGAACTTAGTCTTAAGTTGGTGTCTAGCAGTTTCAGTGTGAGCATTGTGCTCAGGGTGTTGTGAGCCGTCGAGCTCAGTTTGAGTTGTAAGCTCAGGGTTGTTTGAGCAGTCTTGCTCTGTGTTTCTAGAGTAGTCTTGCTCTAGAGGTTGTGTGAGTTGTATGCTCTGAAGTGTTGGAGTTGTTAGGCTCCTTTGGGTGTGTAGCCAGTTGTGTTAGTGAAGCCTCACGGGTTGTGAGGGGTGGATGTAGGAATCACTTGGGTGTTTTCCGAACCACCTAAAAATCCTGTGCATTTGTCTTCTGTGGTTTGATTGATTCATTCGCTAGATGCTTGCATAGGATCCGTTTTTAATTCACTTAATCAACTTGCTTCACATCTAAGTTTTTCAACTCACTCAAATCTAATCAGATCTGTAGTTTTTCACTGATAACATTGCCTCTGATTCTAAATAGTTTTCAAATTGTTTAAGCTTCCGCAAAAGTGGCTATGATCTATTCATCCCCCCCTTCTAGATCTTTTCCACATTCATTTGATCCTTCAAAATACTCTCCACCAAACCCTAGGGACGAAATATACATTGTTGGGGTCGTGGGAGGCTGGTCTTGAGCACCCAAGGGAGGGAAACCGCCCCAACTCGGAGCTTCTTCCCTGCTGCGTTCTGCTTCAACCTGTGCAGACAACCCTTCTTGTGGTCGACCAAGGTGAGTCAAACCATAACCAAACCTTGCAAGGCTTATACCCCTGGAAAGAGGGTCAGGTCTACGTTGTAACCCAAGTGGAATGCCCAGTTTCCATGCAGTATACACGGAGTATAGGCATTTTTCAAACAGTGGTCTGAAAAAGGTATTTCTAAAGAATGAGACTTCATCAACCTAGAAGGTAGGTTTTCTCAGGACAAACCTTAACATATCTTATACATGTATAGAGCATCAAGTTAACTTTCATTTCCCACTGATTTCATTGAATTCCATGAGTACATGTAGAGTTATAGGCGTTTTGCCTAAGTCGCGCATGTCTGAGACTTTTCCTGTTCAAGTCGATTTATCTGTATCTTGAGCCCGTTTAAAATATTTAAAAATCATAGTTATCTCCTCTGTCATGTTCCCAACAACTTTTATGTTGAGACTTTTGTCCAAAAATCCCTAGTTTAGGAGATATAAGTGTTGCATGGATCGAACCCCCCTGAGTTCTGGTTTTTCTGTGTTTTCGGTCTGCTGCTCGAAACGTGTCCGGTCCCGTGGATGCATTTCAAGCACTTGGTGTCACGTCGTGCATGGGTGATGTGACCATCTAAAAGGCATCCGAAGACCCCGACGTGATTAAGGCATTGACCCATCAACCGCCCGCGTGGGTCTGCGCGCTGCCTGGGAGTCCGGGCTGGTCTGAATCGCGGCCGGATGCCCAGACGTGTTTTAGAGGTTTTTCCCGCCATAGTTTTTCTTTAATGATTTTCCGTAGATGCTCCCTTATCCCCCGACGTGATTCAATGATTAACGCGGCCATGCATGTGGATGCGATTTTTACTCTTCACTATTTTCGCTGGTTTTCGCTGTGCAATGTGTTTTGAAGTGCGTCCTCTGTGTTGGACGCATATTCTAAGCTTGCCCGAGGTCTGTTTAACATGGTAGCTAGTGTATAATTTGCATTCTTGGTTCTGATCATTACATGATGTCTATTTAATGGCTTAAAAGTGTTTAACCCATTTAAAAGTTATAAGTACATGAATATTATTCTAATTACTTTTAATGATATGATCACTCATGAAACTTGTGATTTACCCGTGTTACTGTTCTAGCTTGATTAAATGATAATTATTATCTTAAAATCTTGCAAACCCATGTGTAGTTAAAGGCATTGTCATTGCATGCCATCATGTTAAGTGCTTTCCGCGAGTTTGAAACCGGTGGTTTGTGAATTGAGATGTGTACGTCACTACACACTTGCACATCTAGGCAGCCCTTTCTTGGGGATTTGGAAGCTCTCTATCGGTCGTTCCAAATCGATAAGACTAGCGACCTTTTCTCTAAGACCTCCATAAATCTCTGCTCTCTGTGGATTCCCACATGGAGGCTGAGTTGGTTGTACCATTGAAGTTCCCTGGAGATAGCATGCACTTCCTCTCTCATCTTGTTCTCGTGAGTGTGATTTATAATCTAGACTAAAGCCATTAATGTAAAGATTGAACTAAAGTATAAATCGTACCATTATGTTGCCAAATTTATCTCTTGACCATTGTTCTTATGAAATCATGTTCAATTTACTTATTACTTGTTCTCATCATCATCATGAATGTGACATTACACTTGCTTACTTATTGAAACTCTCATTGGCCATTATTAATGACTGTGAGTATCTACATTTAAAATTTAAGGAGATGCTGACCGGGCACGGCGAGTCTCCAAGGGTTCTAGTCTAGCACCAATGACGGAGAGTCATAAATATATTGTTAACCATGGGGTATAATGATTATTGGCGTTGCATCTACGTTGGAGTCGTGCGTGCATGTTGAATGATAGATACAATAACCACATACACGTGTCCTGGTGTACATTCTTGGTGGATCTTTTCTTGGTGTACATCAGTGTCTACATGCCTGATTAGTGTTACATTTTCGTGCTCGTGCGTTCTTGCTTGCTTGCGTGATATGGCCATCCTGCATTTATTGCAATTAGTGATATCTCGCGTTCTTGAAAGCTATTGACATCAAGTTAAATCTTGCGTGCTTGTACCAAGTGATCTAGTGCTAGTTCTATCTTGTCATCTTGTTCTAGATCTTGTTCTATCTTGATCACTCTATCTAGCTTGTCACGTATCATGTTTTAATGAGTTTTATTCGTACATGCATATCATGACATTCATCGTGCTTACCTAGTTCTAAATTGTTAATCACTTATATCATTGCCCGCACATTGAGATATAAATCCTACTGGGCTAGTTTGCTCATTCCCTACGTTTAACCCAATCTAGTGACTATGTTTCAAGAGGAGGAGCAAGTCGAGGATGGAATGCATCCAAGTGATGAGCGTTCCAACTATGAGTCTAGTTATAGTAGTTTGCTTTGAGTGTTTAGATTCATGTAGTAGGAAGTGAGGTATTAATTACTTTTCTTTTTATTGAGTCTTAGTCCTGTAATAGTTTCCATTTGGAATACAATGAGTTGAGATTTGATACAAGATTGTTGAGTTCAATATTTGGGCTTATGATGATGTATGTTGTTATACATTTAGTACGTGCTAGCTAGAGGCTTATTTGCCGACTGTTCATGTCTCGGGATCGTCTCAATTATATTTCGCATTATTAATATCCGCTACGTAATTCTCGGGACGTGACAACTGATCTTGGGCTTCCTTTCCTTGTACAGCTCATATGCAGTCTTCTTCAGGATTGGCCTGATCATGACTCTATTGATAATATAACATGTTGTATAACCGCTTCTGCCCAGAAGTACCTTGGAAGGTTGTACTCAGATAGCATGGTTCTGGCCATGTCCAACAAGTTCTATTCTTTCTCTCAACTACTCCATTTTGCTGTGGTGTTCTAGGTGCTGAAAAATTGTGTTCTATACTTGATCATTACAAAATTCTGCAAATCTGTCGTTCTAAATTCTCCTCCATGATCTGAATGGATGCTGATATGCTGAACTTCTTATCTTTTTGAACTAATTTACTGAACTTCACAAAACTTTCAAATGTGATCTTTATGCTCTAAAAATGATACCCATGTGAATCTTGAATAATCATCAACTATGACAATCTAAAGTTCTTTCCTCCCAGGTTGGTAGTTCTCATTGGTCTAAACAGATCCATATGTAACAGTTCTAGTGGTTTGGAGGTAGTGACCACTGTCTTTAATTTGAAGGAGGATTTTGCATGCTTCCCTTTAGCACAAGGTTCACAAATACTTTCTAGTCTTGAATTTATCTTCGGTAGACCTTCTACTAGATCATATTTGATGAGTTTTCTTATTCCATCCAAGCTACAATGACCTAATCTTCTATGCCATAATTTAGCATTTTGATCTTTATTCGCTGCTAGACAGATATCATGATCTTTAAGTTTCTTCTAGATGCAGTACTAAATTCTTTTCTCTGTTGGCTTTGAAGACCGTTGCACCATTCTTGATGATTAAACACTTAGATTCCTGAAATTTGATCTGGTGACCCTTGTCGCACAGCTGACTAATGCTGATAAGATTGTGCTTGAGTCCTTTGACGCATAGAACATCTTCTATGAGGATTCTATCTTGACTTCCAATAGATCCACAACCAATTACTGACCCTTTTCCATTATCGCCATAGGTTACTGTGCCTTCTTCACTTTTGATAGAGAGAATATTTCTTGTTGCTTGTCATATGCCTTGAGCACCCGCTGTCTAGGTACCACTTTGATGCTCTAAGGCTTTCCTGCAATCAATCAATGAGATTTAGGTACCCAAGTTCTTTTGGGTCCTGATTGGTTAGTTTCTTCACAGTTTCTTTGGGAATCTATTTTAGGTGTTTGGTTGTACATGTTATTTTAGTCTGACCTAATTTGTTATAGTGTGTGCAGCAAGAAACATTGTTTTATTGTCCTATTGGGCTTATGGTTTTTATTTTTATTTATTTTATAATTAGGATTTTGTTCAGCTACGAATTTTGGAGTTGGATAATTTTTAGGATGAATTACAGTTTCTTCATTGTCTGGTGGAGTATATCCCAAGACATACTTTTTCTTACCTGATCTTCTTGCTCCTTTTAATATTAGAGATGATTTTCCATTAGGGAATTTTTCAATTGTGGCAGTCAATATTTATTATCTTTTGTTAGTGTGTTATTTCACTTTTAAGTTTACTTGTGGTTTCCTGATTTTCTTTTTGATATCTTTTTATTTTACTTTTTATATCTTCACATAGCAGCTCATTTCTTCTTTTAAGTTCAGAAATTTGTTTCTCTAATTGCTCAGTTTCAGATTTTAATATGAGTTGGTTATTTCCAAGCATGCATAGTTTTTCTTGGTTTTTTTAAAACTTACATACATCTTTATACTTACTGTTAATTTGTTAAATGCATCTTCTAAACTATCTGAATCAGATTCATTGTAAGAATTAAAGGATGAGTCAGAAGTTACCTTATCATCAACATTTGCCATGAAGGCCAGGTTGACTTTTTCTTCTTCTTATTCGCTGGAGCTTGACTCACTGTCTGAGTCACTTTCGTTGTTCCATGCAGCAGCCATGGCCTTGTTCTTGTATCTTTTGAATTTTCTTGTGTTGTCCTTCTTCTTGAACTCAGTTTTCTTCAATTTTGGACACTCGACTTTGATTTGTCGAGGCTTATTGCACTCATAGCATATCGTTTCTATCTCTTAACATCTTTGCCTTCAGATCTTTTAAAGGCTTTTCCTTTCTTGAAGTATCTTCTTCCTGACTGGTATTTCTTTTTAGCTAGTATTTGTTGCAATCTTCTAGAGAGAAACGCTTCTTCTTCATCTTCACTGCTCTCATTACTTTTGTCACTTTCTGATTCGCCATCAGTTGTTTCTTCTATGGCCTTGAGAGCATTGCTGTGCTTCTTCTTGCTGGAGGATTCTCCCAGCCTTTCCATATTTTTCTCATGAGCCATTCAGGACCCAATGAGCTTTCAAGTGACATTCTTCTAAGGTCGTTGGCTTCTTCTATGGCTGTCACCTTTGGAGTCCATGAGGTTGGTAGAGATCTTAATTTTTCTTACCATGTCTCCAATTTCATAGGTTTTTCCAAGCCCCGCCAAACCGTTGGTGATATCTATAAATCTGCTGTACATTTGGGTGATGGACTCTCCTGACTGCATTTAAAATCTTTCATACTGAGCTACCAGGATGTCTATTCTTGTTTACTTTACCTTGTCAGTTCCTTCATATGTAATTCTGAGCTTTTCCGACATTTCCATAGCTGACTTGCATGCTGAAATCCTGTTAAATTCTTTCTTACTCAGCGCACAACATAGTATACTTTTAGCTTTGCTGTTTAGGGATATTTTCTTCTTGTCTTCATCTGTCCAATTTTCTCTGTTGTTGAGTACCACTAGGTCTCCTTCTTCGATAATTGACCGAAGCTGGAAATCGAGACCTTGAAGGAAGAACTCCATTCGAGTCTTCCAATAGTTGTAATCTTCACCGTCGAATAGAGGAGGTCTGTTGACGGACTGACCTTCTGCATATCCATGAGCTGCCATTTATCTTTGCTCTTAAGATCGTGAGATCTTCTCGAAGAGACTTGGCTGTGATACCACTTGTTGCCCAATAGCAAGCCAGAGAGGGGGGGGGGGTGAATGGATTGCTAAAAATTCTTCTAAGAAATTCCTGTAAATAAATCGACTATACATACAACAGTAAGATCGATAGTTAGAGTTAGTGTTAATCAAAACAATGAGAACATCTCACAACCAACGGGAATTTTAATCCTGGTTCGGATCTCCTATCTGAAGGAGTCCTACTATGGACGCTCACGTTCCGCGCCCCCGCGAGCACTTGCTGTCTCCGGAGGTTCCGAACGTTGGGTGAGCTCCCTCGTTGGTGTTGAATGGATACTGGTTGACCTTCTTTTGCTTCTTTGACCTCCATTTGACCGGGTTGACCAAGGGAAAAAGAAAGAAACCAGCTAAGAAGATGAACGGGATGTGATCGCCAGGGCCTTACTTGTGCCCAAGGAAGTGTTGTGATCACGCCGGTGACGTGCCTCACGTAGCGGTGGATGGTGGGACTCCAACTTTCCTCTCTTCGCCCGGCCAAAGAAAAGAAGCTCCACTGTCTTGTTTGGGTGTTCCTGCAACAAAGAGAAGACTCTATTAGACCTAAATGCAGTGTAGTAAACGTCCAAAATGAAAATAGAAGGCCCAAAAGGAGAGCCCCGTATTGGTTGCGGACTTGAGAAGAGGGTGGCCAAGTGTTATGACCACCCTTCTTCCATCCATTTTTTTGGTTGGAAAACCCCTTTTGGGTGTGTTGGGAGGTGCACTACGTGCCTAGAGTGTGAGTGTGAGTGTGTGTAGCATGCAAAGCTAGAGTGAGAAGGAAGGGAAAGAGAGGAAGAAGAGGGAGATGATCATCGTATAGCAGCTTGTTTGGTTCCTTTGTGGGCTCCTCCAGCTCGTGGTGAAGCCCCTGGACGCTCCAAGGGATGAGAGGAAGAGAGGAACAAAGGTTGAAGCTTTAGTGGAATTTCTCTCTCTTCTCTCAAAGCACATGACATGGGCTCGTCCAGCCTCTCCCCCTCACTTAGAAGGCAAGGAGTACCTTATATAGACAGTGGGGGCAGAGCTAGGGAGCATAGGATGCTCAAGTGTGAAGAAACACACTTAAACATGCAATCCATGTGTTAAGTCTTGAAACAATGAGAGGGGGCATGTAGGACTTTTAACTGGGTCAAGGGGGTGCCAAGGTGGCCATTTGCCCGTTGGGACGGCCCCATGCATTGCATGGCCGAGGAGAGGGCGCTTAATGGGTAGAATCTCTGGCAGTTGCGCAGACCAAGTAACCCCAGGTTTATGGCAAGCGATGTTGCCGCCAACCCTATGCAGACGTCAACCCTGTGGACGCCAACCTTAATCGACGTCAAGGTGCTGTGCCGCCAACTTGTAGTCAGCGGCAGTCGATGTTGCCATCTATATGGGATCCGAGGCAAGTCAACAAGAGGTCAAACAGGCCTTATTGGGCCATGAACCACGCGAAGATGGGCCAAATCTCGCGTCTACAAATGCCCCTCCGAGACATCCGATCTTGCAAGGAGCAGAGCGGACTGAAAGGTTGGTGTCTCGTAACAAAGGACACAGAGATTGATGGAAGGGCCATCTCTGAGGATAGGAAATCTAGCAAGCCACACGAATGAGTTAGGCTAGAAACAAGTGACGAATCGTCTGAGAGACAAATGTGGATAAGAGGAAGGGTGATCTACCTGTGTAATTACAACTTCAACCCAACGGTAGGGTCCCTGCATTGCCGTGTTGGACTTTGACTAGTTTTCTGTTGTTTGTCTGAGTCAAAGGAGTTGTAATATGACGGTTGAATCGAGGGAATCTCACAACCGAGTCCGTTTGGGCCCGCTGACCTAATTAGGACGTTTGTCCAAATTTAGGGGGTTGTGGAGATAAAGGGATTGATTGATCTCTCAAAGGATTATCAAAAGATTCTAACTGGAATCAATGTTTGGAAAGCCGAAAGTTCAGAATTAAGCTCATGACTGGTGAAAGGTTCATATGAACTCAACAAGACTGAAATGATTACTTGTGATTTTCACGTGGGACAATTGGAGAAGGGGGGGGCAACAAAGACCCGATGTTGACTTGGATATTCGGAAGATGGTGCTGACCCAGTTGGCCACTCGAGCTGGGGGAACCACAAAACATTGAGGAAAATCTCCAATTTTTTTTGTTGAGTTAGTAGAGAATGTTAGCAGTGAAATCCTAAATGTATGTTGTGTGGGTTACCTATCTAAAATGCAAGTTAGAACCAGAGGAAATTTCTAAAGCCATACGAATAACTGAGAGATCGCAAACCCGTCATAGTTTTTGGTAAGGGGGAACTCTGGGTTCACGGTCGCCAAGTTATTCGCCTATGGTGACTAATCCTACGTTAGACATACCTGTGTAACACTCATGGTCGCATGAGTTTTTCTGAATTGAAGCGCAGCTTGTGCTTAAATATCTGCAAGACACTTGACGCATAAGATAGAAGATAATGGCCATATTGAACAGCAAAGCTTTGAAAATTCCGGGAGCTTAACGTCCATATCGATTGCCGCCAACTTACCGTTGACGTCAACTTGTACTACCATCTACCTGAGTAGGCGTCCACACATGCTGTCGTCAATCATACACCGACGTTAAGATGTGGACGTTAATATGCCAGCGATTAAACCCAAAAATAGCTATTGGAGGCCATTTTGGGGTCAATAATTGGTAACTATCTTTAGGAATGAGAGAGCGCGAGGCTGATTAAGTAACGGGAAATCGGCCTAGCAGAAACATGGAGATTCTTCATGGCAATAACCTTGCCCCTTGTGAACAACTTAACATGAAGTGTGATTAAAAAAAAGGAGCTGTCATCCTCAAAAAACTTGTCCTTCAGACACCACAGAGGTTTGGAATCCTCAGGGAGAAAGGAAGAAATAAGGGGATAAACTTCTCGAGAGGATCAGCAAACCGTTAAATTGATGAGTTGAGACATCTTGACAACATGCCCCTTCAGGTGATTTCAGACTATCTAATTTTTGACTTGTTTGCTCCTACACTTTTGCAAGGGCTGATTGGATGATAGAACCTGGCCATGTGTGGCTTAGCGGGCTCAAGGTGAGGTGTTTCGTAGACCCCAGGGTCGAACTGGCAACCCCTACTTTGCCGAGCACACCGTATTGCCCTACCGCATCGGCTAGGGAAAAACTCAAGCAATGTAGCATTTGACTTTGACTTTAAATGGAGGGATTTTATATCCAGGCACGGTCACGACCAGGCTCTTTTCTTTTCTTTTCTTTTCTTTTGATTTTTCTTTGTTCCTTCTTTTTTTTGCCTGCGGGGACACTGCCCTCTTCACGTGCTCTGGTGTCTTAGTCTCACCTTAAGGGAAGTTCTTGACTGCTAAGCTCAACAGTTTAAGGGTGCTGAGTGTCCCGATCAGTCGAGTGGAAGAAGAAGGAGGATTGTGGACCCTTGTTGTGTCTTGGGACAAATAACTGTCTTGGAGTGACAACTAAATTTTAAAGATGTGTGATGTGTGGATGTGATTCGTTCTCCAAAGCTTGGTTGCGATGCTGGATAAAATCTCCATGACTTTTCTAGACCAGGTCCTTGGTTCACCAAGTGCCCTTACTCTTTAACATGTGACTTGAGACACATGATAGTTGCCATCTATTGACTCCTCTTTTTTTTTTTTTTTTATTTTAAAAGATATTTAAGAAAAATGTACACAATATATACACCATTTTTTGGATTTTTTTTAATTTAATTTATTTATTTTTAGTTAAGTAAATTAAATCGAACAATTTTGAAATGGTATATACAATGAGTGGGAACATCCCGAGCGGAATGCCCCTAGGCAGAGATCTCACCTGGGCCTTCTAGCTATTGTCGAAGATGAGCCTTATGAAGTACGATGGCCTCATGCGATGAGTTGCTCTCAAGGAGGTACCTGCAAACCAATACTTACCTTTCTCGTACGACCACCTTGGATGATAATGGTGAGGGGTGAAATGGAAACAAGAAGAAAGAATTTGATGGCGATAGATGTGAATTGGGTAATGTTAAGTAAGGGAATGTACAATATGGGAAAAATGAGGGAGCATACAATGAACAACATGGTCCATGAGAGGAAGGCATGCCCCTTGTGATAGGGTGAGTGTTTGGAAGAAACGAGCTCCACCAAGTCATGAGGCTTAGGAAGAGTGGTGAATTTGTTGGGTTGAGTGTGTTTTGGAATTTCTAAAGTTGTATTTTAGTAATGACCAATGAACATCACTCATACTTTGATTTTGATGATGACATATTGTGATTTAAATGATGAGATATTATGATTTTAATGATGACATGTTGTGATTTTAATGAACATGTTGTGATTTTAATGATGACATGTTGTGATTTTAATGATGACATGTTGTGATTTTAATGATGAGATATTATGATTTTAATGATGACATGTTGTGATTTTAATGATGACATGTTGTGATTTTAATGATGACATGTTGTGATTTTAATGATGACATGTTGTGATTTTAATGATGACACTGTTGTGATTTTAATGATGACATATTGTGATTGATGATATGTTGAACATGTTATACATTTTATACATATCACAATAATGCTTAGACAACATGTTTTTGATGTTTAATATCTCATATTTTAATGATAATATCTTGTATTAATTATTTACACTTTATATTTTCAGGTTTACACAAATTTGTCTCAAGTGGTGTCGACACAGTCCACCTGTGTGTTGACACAGTCTGCCAGTCGTGTCGACACACTCATGGTCAGTCGACACACTCAATGGTCAGGTCGACACTAGTCCCAGATTCCAGAAGACCCAGTTGCCAGACTGGGACAGTGTGTCGACACACTCAATGGTCAGGTCGACACTAGTCCCAGATTCCAGAAGACCTAGTTGCCATACTGGGACAGTGTGTCGACACACTCAATGGTCAGGTCGACACTAGACCGAGTTCCCAGAAGAACAGTTTTGCAGAAATGGGACAGTGTGTCGACACACCCCATGGGCAGGTCGACACACTCCGGCTGAAACTCAAAAACGTGAATTTCTCTGGACACGTGGCTGCTTGGGATTTAGGGGATTTGACGTAGGTTTCCGTGCCCATGCACCCCAAGGCACTTTATGGACATATGGGGCTATAAATACCCATGTTCCTTGTACCCAAAGGCAAGAGAGCCCATACACTACCAGAAGAAGCCTTTTGGCGGCCAAAGGGTTTCTCCAAATCTGTCTCCATCTCCAGAAGCTGCAAGCCATCCTTTCAAGAGGAAGGACAAGGGAATCCCTGGAGAGAAGCCTACTGTGCTAGGCAAGGGAGCAGATCCAACTGAAAGGCGTAGGAGAAGAAGGATTTCTGGCATTTCTGATGCCATCAAAGCAGAGCATCGCCAATTGAGGAGAATCGCCATCGATTTCCATCAATGCTCCTTAATTGAAGCGTCTGCAATGCCTCTTCATCGAAGAACACTCTTTCTACATCTATTTGCCTTATTTTCTGAGTTTGTTCTTCCTTATTCGTCAATGAGATTTATGCATAAAGTTCTGCACAAATTTCTGTGTACGACTATCTTGAATCAGATCATTGCTAGAGGATCTGATCTCTTTTATGTTCGATCTAGCTTTTGTACTGTGAGCCGTCGAGCTCTGGTTTGTGAGTCGTCGCACTCATTGTGCGGTTTGAGCCGTCGTGCTCAATTTGGAGTCGTCGTACTCCGGTGTTGTTGTTTGAGCCGTCGTGCTCAGTTTGGAGTCGTCGTGCTTCAGGGTTTCTTGAGTCGTCGTGCTCAAAGTGTTTGGAGTCGTCGTGCTCCAGTGTGAGTTGTACTCAAGGTTTTGAGTAGTGTGGCCTCACTGTGTGAGGGGTGGACGTGGAGTCACTGGAGGTGATTTCCGAACCACCTAAAATCCTCTGTGCAGTGATTTGAATTGTGGTTGCCTTTATATCTCGCTAGATGCATGCATAGGGATTTCACTCACACTACTAATTGATCTGCTCACACACATCACACTTCAGATCAGTAAATTGTTTGGGTGAGTTGATCTCTGATTCGAAGTAATTTTGAATTGCTTAAGCTTCCGCATTAATTAGTGTTAGATCTATAAACCCCCCTTCTAGATCTGATCCATCCACCCATCCGATTCTAACAATTGGTATCAGAGCGGGTTAATATCTGTTTCTGATCTGATTTGATTGCTTCTGTTTGATCTCTGTGTTAATTACTTGAATTGTTTGCTTGATCTTTCACTGTCTCTGTTGCTTAATAGCTCTGATTCCTACATTTGATATTAGAGCGAGTTAACCACTCTAATTATTAGATCTAATTCCTTGTTACATTGATTCACTGTGATTAGATCTAATAGTCTTTTGAGTTTTGGTATAATGGCAAATCTCTTTAATTTGCATGAATTTCTTGTTACAATTTTAGAGATATCATCAATCTCACTTTCATCAAGTCTTTTAGAGAAAGCACAAAGAAAAGGAGCAAAAGAAATTCACAAGTACTTATGGAAAAGAAGAACCTCAATGAATCCAGAAAATCAACAATTCAGAAGGTTGTGGCTCTCACTGCACATTCCAAGAGCTCAGAGCATTCTGCATCCTCTCCAGAAAACGAAAGTTCAAATGGGTCTACAAGATCAGGTAAATCAATTCCAAATCCATTTATGAATTCTAATTCTGATTCTATGCAGATGAGGCATGTCTTATGCTGATTGGTTGAGTTCTGTGAGAAGATACAAAATCTTAATGCAAAACTGAACACTAAGAATAAAGATTTGAAAAAGACTTTAAAACATTGCCATAAAGAAATTGAAAATTTGACAAATACACTTGAATTGCTCCAGAACAATGATAAAGATTTTTCAGAAGAAAATGAGAATTTGAAAAATGAAGTTGTAAAATTAAATTCTGAGAAAGAGAATTTGGAAGATGAAGTCCAAATATGTGAAAATAAACTTAATGGATTGAAAGAAAACCATGAGCTATTGAAAAAAGTTATTGATCTGGAAATAAAAATGGAAAATTGATTGATCTCAATGAAAAATTCAAATTTGATAATGATCAATTAAACAAACAGATTTCTAACATGGCTCATGATCATCAATAAATGAGAGATGCAAACAACTTGTTGAAGAAAATCATCATTTAAAGAGGAAGATTGAATGCTTGTTGAATGACAAACATTGAATAATGATTGTAGCAATTTAAGTATAAAATTTCTGATTTGAAAAAACAAATTGCTCAATTGAAAATGAAAAGAACAAGATGAAAAATGGTTTGGATGTCATGCTAAATAAACTTAAAATTCAGAAAAAGAAGTTGTTGCATTAAAAGCTAAAAAACAGAAGCTTGGACATGAATTGAAAAATACTAAAAACACAAGTCTTGCTTCTGTGAGAGATAAGAAAAATGGAAATAAAACAAAATTAACATTTGT
>CM024754.1:36730130-36779654 GCA_014218235.1 Colocasia esculenta
GGCATGTTGAATGATAGATACAATAACCACCTACCCGTTCCTGGTGGTACATTCTTGGTGGATCTTTTCTTGGTGTCATCAGTGTCTACATGCCTGATTAGTTTTATGTGACATTCGTGCTCGTGTTCTTCTTGCTTGCGTGATATGGCCATCCTACCTGCATTTATTGCAATTAGTGATATCTCGTGTTCTTGAAAGCTATTGACATCAATGAAATCTTGCGTGCTTGTACCAAGTGATCTATTGCTAGTTCTATCTTGTCATCTTGTTCTAGATCTTGTTCTATCTTGATCACTCTATCTAGCTTGTTCACGTATCATGTTTTAATGAGTTTTATTCGTACATGCATATCATGACATTCATCGTGCTTACCTAGTTTCTAAATTGTTTAATCACTTATATCATTGCCCGCACATTGAGATATAATCCTACTGGTCTAGTTTGCTCATTCCCTACTTTTACCAATCTAGGTGACTATGATGTTCATGAGGAGGAGCAAGTCGAGGATGGGAATGCATCCAAGTGATGAGCGTTCCAACTATGAGTCTAGTTATAGTAGTTTGCTTTGAGTGTTAGATTCATGTAGTAGGAAGTAAGGTATTATGTACTTTTCTTTTTATTGAGTCTTAGTCCTGTAATAGTTTCCATTTGGAATACAATGAGTTGAGATTTGAATACAAGATTGGTTGAGTTCATATTTGGGCCTTATGATGATGTATGTTGTTATACATTTAGTACGTGCTAGCTAGAGGCTTATTTGCCGACTGTTCACGTCTCAGGATCATCTCGAATTATATTTCGTATTATTATATCCGCTGCGTAATTCTCGGGACGTGACAACTGATCTTGGGCTTCCTTTCCTTGTATAGCTCTATGTAGTCTTCTTAGGATTGGCTGATCATGACTCTATTGATAATATAACATCCTGTATTACTGCTTCTGCCCAGAAGTACCTTGGAAGGTTGTACTCAGATAGCATGGTTCTGGCCATGTCCAACAAGGTTTTATTCTTTATCTCAACTACTCCATTTTGCTGTGGTGTTCTAGGTGCTGGAAAATTGTGTTATATACCTTGATCATTACAAAATTCTGCAAATCTGTCGTTCTAAAATTCTCCTCCATGATCTGAATGGATGCTGATAATGCTAAACTTCTTATCTTTTTGAACTAATTTACTGAACTTCACAAAACTTTCAAATGTGTCATCTTTATGCTCTAAAAATGATACCCATGTGAATTTTGAATAATCATCAACTATGACAAATCCAAAATTCTTTCCTCCCAGGCTGGTAGTTCTCATTGGTCTAACAGATCCATATGTAACCATTCTAGTGGTTTGGAGGTAGTGACCACTGTCTTTAATTTGAAGGAGGATTTTGCATGCTTCCCTTTAGCACAAGATTCACAAATACTTTCTAGTCTTGAATTTATCTTCAGTAGACCATCTACTAGATCATATTTGATGAGTTTTCTTATTCCATCCAAGTTGTAATGACCTAATCTTCTATGTCATAATTTAGTATTTTGGTCTTTATTCGCTGCTAGACAGATATCTTGATCTTTAAGTTCTTCTAGATGCAGTACGTATAAATTCTTTCTCTACTGGCTTTGAAGACCGTTGCACCATTCTTGATGATTAAACACTTAGATTCCTGAAATTTGATCTGGTGACCCTTGTCGCACAAATGACTAATGCTGATAAGATTGTGCTTGAGTCCTTTGACGCATAGAACATCTTCTATGAGGATTCTATATTGACTCCAATAGATCCACAACCAATTACTGACTCTTTTCCATTATCGCCACAGTTACTGTGCCTTCTTCACTTTTGATATGAGAGAATAATTTCTTGTTTCTTGTCATATGCCTTGAGCACCCGCTGTCCAGGTACCACTTTGATGCTCTAAGGCTTTCCTGTAATCAATCAATGAGATTTAGGTACCCAAGTTCTTTTGGGTCCTGATGGTTAGTTTTCTTCACAGTTTCTTTTGGGAATCCATTTTAGGTGTTTGGTTGTACATGTTATTTTAGTGTGACCTAATTTGTTTTAGTGTATGCAGCAAGAAACATTGTTTATTGTCCTATTTAGCTTATGGTTTTTATTTTTATTATTTTATAATTAGGATTTTGTTCAGCTACGATTTTGGAGTTGATAAATTTAGGATGAATTACAGTTTCTTCATTGTCTGGTGGGTATATCCCAAGCCATACTTTTTCTTACTTGATCTTCTTGCTCCTTTAATGTTAGAGAGGATTTTCCATTAGGGAATTTTCAATTGTGGCAGTCAAATATTTATTATCTTTTGTTAGTGTGTTAATTTCACTTTTAAGTTTACTTGTGGTTTCTTGATTTTCTAGGTTTGATATCTTTTTATTTTTACTTTTTATATCTTCACATAGCAGCTCATTTCTTCTTTTAAGTTCAGAAATTTGTTTCTCTAGTTGCTCAATTTTAGATTTTAAATCTGAGTTGCTTATTTCCAAGCATGCATAGTTTTTCTTGGTTGTTTTTACCAACTTACATACATCTTTATACTATTGTATAATTCGTTAAATGCATCTTCTAAACTGTCTGAATCAGATTCAATGTAAGAATTAAAGGATGATCAGAAGTTACCTTATCATCAACATTTGCCATGAAGGCCAGGTTGGCCTTTTTCTTCTTCTTCTTGCTGGAGCTTGACTCACTGTCTGAGTCACTTTCATTGTTCCATGCAGTAGCCATGGCCTTCTTCTTGTATCTTTTGAATTTTCTTGCGTTGTCCTTCTTCTTGAACTCCGTTTTCTTCAATTTTGGACACTCGACTTTGATGTGTCGAGGCTTCTTGCACTCATAGCATATCGGTTCTATCTCTTAACTATCTTTGCCTTCAGATCTTTTAAAGTCTTTTCCTTTCTTAAAGTATCTTCTTCCTGACTAGTATTTCTTTTTAGCTAGTATTCTTGCATCTTCTAGAGAGAAACGCTTCTTCATCTTCACCGCTCTCATTACTTTTGTCACTTTTTTGATTCGTCATCAGGTGTTTCTTCTGTGGCTTGAGAGCATTGCTGTGCTTCTTCTTGCTGGAGGATTCTCCCAGTCTTTCCATATTTTTCTCATGAGCCATTCAGGACCCAATGAGCTTTTCAAGTGACATTCTTCTAAGGTCGTTGGCTTCTTTATGGCTGTCACCTTTGGAGTCCATGAGGTTGGTAGAGATCTTAATATTTTTTCTTACCATGTCTCCAATTTCATAGGTTTTTCCAAGCCCCGCCAAACCGTTGGTGATATCTATAAATCTGCTGTACATTTGGGTGATGGACTCTCCTGACTGCATTTAAAATCTTTCATACTGAGCTACCACGATGTCTATTCTTGTTTCCTTTACCTTGTCGTTCCTTCATATGTGATTCTGAGCTTTCCCACATTTCCATAGCTAACTTGCATGCTGAAATCCTGTTAAATTCTTTCTTACTCAGCGCACAACATAGTATACTTTTAGCTTTGCTGTTTAGGGATATTTCTTCTTGTCTTCATCTGTCCCAATTTTCTCTGTTGTTGAGTACCACTAGGTCTCCTTCTTCGATAATTGACCGAAGCTGAAATCGAGACCTTGAAGAAGAACTCCATTCGAGTCTTCAATAGTTGTAATCTTCACCGTCGAATAGAGGAGGTCTGTTTGACGGACTGACCTTCTGCAAATCCTTCAGCTGCCATTTATCTTGCTCTTAAGATCGTGAGATCTTCTTCTCGAAGAGACTTGGCTCTGATACCACTGTGTTGCCCAAATAGCAAGCCCAGAGGGGGGGGGGTGAATGGATTGCTAAAATTCTTCTAAGAAATTCCTGTAAATAAACAGACTATACAGACAACACTAAGATCGATAGTTAGAGTTAGTGTTAATCAAAGAATGAGAACAATCACACAAACAATGGGAAATTTTATCCTGGTTCGGGTTTCCTATCTCAAGGAGTCCTACTGTGGATGCTCACGTTCCGTGCCCCCGTGAGCACTTGCTGTCTCCGGAGGTTCCCGAACGTTGGGTGAGCTCCCTCGTTAGTGTTGAATGGATGCTGGTTGACCTTCTTTTGCTTCTTTGACCTCCGTTTGACCGGGTTGACCAAGGAAAAAGAAAGAAACAAGCTAAGAAGATGAACATGATGTGATCTCCCGGGCCTTACTTGTGCCCAGGAAGTGTTGTGATCATGCCGGTGACGTGCCTCACGTAGCGGTGGATGGTGGGACTCCAACTTTCCCCTCTTCGGTTGGCCAAAGAAAAGAAGCTCCACTATCTCGTTTGTGGTGTTCCTGAAACAAAGAGAAGACTCTATTAGACCTAAATGCAGTGTAGTAAACGTCCAAAATGAAAATAGAAGGCCCAAAAGGAGAGCCCCGTATCGGTTGCAGACTTGAGAAGAGGGGTGGCCAAGTGTTTATGACCACCCTTCTTCCCTCCATTTTTTTGGGTTGAAAAACCCCTTTTGGGTGTGTTGTGAGGTGCACTACGTGCCTAGAGTGTGAGTGTGATGGTGTGTAGCATGCAAAGCTAGAGAGAGAAGGAAGGGAAAGAGAGGAAAGAGGGAGATGATCCTCGTATAGCAGCTTGTTGGTCTCCTTTGTGGGCTCCTCCAGCTCGTGTTGAAGCCTCCTGGACGATTCAAGGGATGAGAGGAAGAGAGGAACAAAGGTTGGAAGCTTTAGTGGACTTTCTCTCTCTTCTCTCAAAGCAACATGACATGGGCTCGTTCAGCCTCTCCCCCTCACTTAAAAGGCCAAGGAGTACCTTATATAGACAGTGGGGGCAGAGCTAGGGAGCATAGGATGCTCAAGTGTGAAGAAACACACTTAAACATGTGGCAATCCATGTGTTAAGGCGTGAACCAATGAGAGGGGGCCATGTAGGACTTTTACTGGGTCAAGGGGGTGCCAAGGTGCCCATTTGCCTGTTGGGAACGGCCCCATGCATTGCATGGCCGAGGAGAGGGCGCTTAATGGGTAGGAATCTCGAGCAGTTGTGGCAGACCAAGTAACCCAGGTTGACGGCAAGCGATGTTGCCGCCAACCCATGCAGACGTCAACCCTGGTGGACGCCAACCTTAATCGACGTTAAGGTGCTGTGCCGCCAACTTGTAGTTAGAGGCAGTCGATGTTGCTGCCTACATGGGATCCGAGGCAAGTCAACAAGCGGTCAAACATGCCTTATTGGGCCATGAACCACGCGAAGATGCCAAATCTCGCGTCTACAAATGCCCCTCTGAGACATCCGATCTTGCAAGGGAGCAGAGCGGACCAAAAGGTTGGTGTCTCGGTAAACAAAGGACGCAGAGATTTGATGGAAGGGCCATCTCCGAGGATAGGAAATCTAGCAAGCCACACGAATGAGTTAGGCTAGAAACAAGTGACGAATCGTCTAAGTGACAAATGTGGATAAGAGGAAGGGTGATCTACCCGTGTAACTACAACTGCAACCCAACGGTAGGGTCCCTGACATTGCCGTGTTGGACATTGACTAGTTTCTATTGTTTGTATGAGTCAAAGGAGTTGTAATATGACGGTTGAATTGAGGGAATCTCACAACCGGAGTTCGTTTGGGCCCGCTGACCTAATTAGGATGTTTGTCCAAATTTAGGGGGTTGTGGAGATAAAGGGATTGATTGATCTCTCAAAGGATTATCAAAAGATTCTAACTGGAATCAATGTTTGGAAAGCCGGAAGTCCAGAATTAAGCTCATGACTAGCGAAAGGTTCACATGAACTCAACAAGACTGGAATGATTACTTGTGATTTGCACGGTGGGACAATTGGAGAAGGAGGGGCAACAAAGACCCGATGTCGACTTGGATATTCGAGAAGATGGTGATGACCTGGTTGGCCACTCGAGCTGGGGGAACCACAGAACAATTGAGGAAAATCTCCATTTTTTTTTTTGGTTGAGTTAGTAGGAGAATGTTCAGTGAAATCCTAAATGTATGTTGGTGTGGGTTACCTATCTAAAATGCAAGTTAGAACCAGAGGAAATTTCTAAGGCCATACGAATAACTGAGAGATCGCAAACCCGTCATAGTTTTTGGTAAGGGGGAACTCTGGGTTCACGGTCGCCAAGTTATTCGCCTCTGGTGACTAATCCTACGTTAGACATACCTGTGTAACACTCATGGTCACATGAGTGTTTCTGAATTTGAAGCGCAGCTTATGCTTAAATATCTGCAAGACAACTTGACGCATAAGATTAGAGATAATGGCCATATTGAACAACAAAGCTTTGAAAATTTCAGGAGCTTAACATCCATATTGATTGCCGCCAACTTACAGTTGACGTTAACATGTACTACCATCTACCTGAGTAGGCATCCACACATGCTGTCGTCAATCATACACCGACGTCAAAGATGTGGACGTAATATGCCAGCGATTAAACAAAAAAATAGCCATTGGAGGCCATTTTGGGGTCAATAATTGGTAACTATCTTTATGGCAATGAGTAGAGCGCGAGGCTGATGAAGTAACGGGAAATCGGCCTAGTAGAAACATGGAGATTCTTCATGGCAATAACCTGCCCCTTGTGAACAACTTAAATTGAAGTGTGATTAAAAAAAAAGGAGTTGTCATCCTCAAAAGAAACTTGTCCTTCAGACACCTCAGAGGTTTGGAATCCTTAAGGAGAAAGGAAGAAATAAGGGGTAAACTTCTCGAGAGGATCAACAAAGCCGTTAAATTGATGAGTTGAGACAATCTTGACAACATGCCCCTTCAGGTGATTTCAGACTATCTAATTTTTGACTTGTTTGCCCCTACACTTTTGCAAGGTGCTGATTGGATGAGAGAACCTGGCCATGTGTGGCTTAGCGGGCTCAAGGTAAGGTGTTTCGTGGACCCCAGGGTCAGAACATGGCAACCCCTACTTTGCCGAGCACCCGTATTGCCCTACCGCAATCGGCTAGGGAGAAACTCAAGCAATGTAGCATTTGACTTTGACTTTGAATGGAGGGATTTTATATCCAGGCACGGTCACGACCAGGCTCTTTTTCTTTTCCTTTCTTTTCTTTTGATTTTTCTTTGTTCCTTCTTTTGTTTGCCTGTGGGGACACTGCCTTCTTCACGTGCTCTGGTGTCTTAGTCTCACCTTAGGGGAAGTTGTCTTGACTGCTAAGCTCAACAATTTAAGGGTGCTGAGTGTCCCGATCAGTCGAGTGGAAGAAGAAGGAGGATTGTGACCTTTTTTGTGTCTTGGGACAAATAACTGTCTTGGAGTGACAACTCAAATTTTAAAGATGTGTGGTGTGTGGATGTTGATTCGTTCTCCAAAAGCTTGGTTGCGACGCCTGACAAAAATCTCCATGACTTTGCTAGACCAAGGTCCTTGGTTCACTCAAGTGCCCTTTACTCTTTAACATATGACTTGAGACACATGATAGTTCCAATCTATTGACTCTCTTTTTTTTCGTTTTTTTATTTTTTTATTTTAAAGATATTTAAGAAAAATGTACACAATATATACACCATTTTTTGGATTTTTTTTATATTTATTTTGTTTTTTTTTTTTTGAGTTAAGTAAAGTAAATCGAACAATTTTTGAAAATAGTATATACAATGAGTGGGAACATCCCAAGCGGAATGCCCCTAGGCAGAGATCTCACCTGTGCCTTCTAGATATTATCGAAGATGAGCCTTATGAAGTAGGATGGCCTCATGCGATGAGTTGCTCTCAAGGAGGTACCTGCAAACCAATACTTACCTTTCTCGTACGATCACCTTGGATGATAATGGTGAGGGGTGAAATGGAAGACAAGAAGAAAGAATTTGATGGCGATAGATGTGAATTGGGTAATGTAATGTAAAGGAATGTACAATAATGGAAGGATGAGGGAGCATACAATGAACAACATGTCCATGGGAGGAAGGCATCCCCTTGTGTTAGGGTGAGTGTTGGGAAGAAACGAGCTCCACCAAGTCATGAGGCTTAGAAGAGTGGGTGAATTGGGTGAGGTGGGGTCTCCCTCAAGCATAAAGAAAGGATTTGAATTGATAGAGATAGAGATTAAGTTCTCCTAACCAGTGTGGATCGCCCTTGAGAACGGAGTGTGAGGAGCTGAAATGGTGTCCCTAAACCTGAGTTAAATTGTACATCACAGAAATCCCAACATCCGAAGATGGTCCGATATGAAATTGGTATAAGAACAGACACGGGCCATATAAAGGATGATATCCCACCTGAAGCCAAAGCCAACGCATAATGAAGTAACCAAAGTGCCCCCTAAAAGTGCCTTGTTTAAAAAGGAGATAGATGGACCCAACTGGAATGAAAGGGTTGCCCCTGATCTTGGAAGATAGGCACATTGCAATGGACTCAGTGGAGAACAAATCACTTCGAGTCCTTGTTGAAAGAGTCAAACATGAATGGGATTGAGGGACTTGAAGAATAATTAAGGGAGTGGCTTAATGAGAGGAAGGGGACCAAGCAGTGTAGGGAATGAATTGGGTGCAAGCTTAGCAAGGAAGCTAACATGGCGCCTTAGCCTGAGGAAAGTTGGCTTGGTCTCCTGTGAAGCGGGAAGAACAAGCCCTAATAAGGCTTTAGTAGATTGCCAAGGAACAATGGCCCCATATCCTATAGGTCTCGATATTCGAGTTCTAGCAGGAGAGGATTGGGGGTCTGCAAAGCTGTTCTTAAGATTGGTGACAAAATTGATGATCAGTTTATCCCCATGTAATTTAAATAAATTACATATCTATTTTGATGATTAACAAAACTATGATAAAGGTTACTAACATACCTTCTATGAAGTCTAAACACAGGAAATAAACCAGGGAAAACAAGCCAATCAAGTAAGTATTCATCACTACAATAGTAAGAGTTCAAAGCATTAATATTTGTCTAAGTACACATCGATTTCCACTATAGGTCAAACAATTTCCTAGTTTCATAACGATTTTATACTTACAAGGATTCTATGTTTAAAGTGATCGCAACGATTTTCCCTCACAACGATTCGTTAAGTGATCGCAACGATTTTCCCTCACAACGATTCGTTAAGTGATCGCAAAGACTTGCCCTCACAACGATTCGTTAAGTGGTTCGTAACGCTTGTTCTTGTAACGATTTCTTTAGTCATCGTACGATTTGCTCTCGTAATGATTTCTTTAGTCATTATAATGACTTGCTTTCACGATTCATTAAGTAATTCACAACATTTATACATCGATTTGTTCATAACGTCATAACGATTTGCACATCGATTTGCTTATAAAGTCATAACTTATAACATCACAACGACTTGTACATCGATTTGCTTATAAAGTCATAACGATTTGTACATCGATTTGCTTATAACGTCATAACGATTTGCATATCGATTTGCTTATAACATCACAACGATTTGTACATCGATTTGCTTATAACGTCATAACGATTTGCATATCGATTTGCTTATAACATCACAACGATTTGTACATTGATTTGCTTATAAAGTCACAACGATTTGTACATCGATTTGCTTATAACGTCATAACGATTTGTACATCGATTTGTTTATGACTTTATAACGATTTGATTACTAATGCATATAATGATTTGTGTATGCATCTATTTACTCATTTACATAACGATTACATAAGTCATGCATATAACGATTTCATGGAAAAAATGATTCGATTTTTGAACTAATCCTTGAAATGTTGAAAAGTCAAAGTCTTCACGTATATCTCTCTGACAACTGTACATTTATAAGATAGTACGTGTCTCTGCATGCATGCAGACAATATCTTCCATTATCGTATCTTCTCTGCAAACATCTTTTAGAACAACAAAATGGCATTACTATTTTGATGAACATTCATTCTGACGTTGACTGACAACATGAGACAGCCTAGCTGTCTACTGTTCAAGCTTTAAATATATGCAGGTCTCTGACAATATCCGTCATACAACGTTAGACAAATAGAAGCCAAAGAAGATTATAGAAGACCCTCTCTCTGTCTCTGTTGCGTGCATGAAAGGATAAATGACTGTTGACTGGAAGCTTCCAACTGTCAAGCAGTCTAACGTACACTTATGCATAGAGCCAACATGCACTTCAACGTTCGAATTTCAAAAGATGATATATGAATTTCCTGAAGCGTTAAGAATGTAAGGGTGGTTGAACAACAAACCATAACGCTCTCAACCTTCTGCTAGTTTTTCATGAGCCAAGCAAAAACTCCCATCAGTCGTAGCTCTTGATCTCTGTGCTAAGTTCAGATCTGTAAGAGAGCTTTTTATTTTGAGAAGAGTCCTTGATTGTAGATCTCTTTCTTCTCAGTCCTTGCTTCAGATCAAGCAGTGTTCTATAAGCTTGATCTAGGGGCATCATCTCTTTGATCACATTCCCTTATGTTGTTCCCTTCAGGCTGTGAAGGAAGACCTGGTGGGGTATCCAGGGTGCTGTTCCCTTTAGGCTGTGAAGGAAGACCTGGTGGGTATCTAGGGTGCGTTCCCCTCAGGCTGCGAAGGAAGACCTAGTGGGGTATCCAGGGTGTTACTCCCTTCGGTTGAAGGAAGACTAGCTGGGGTCCTGGGTGCTGTAGTGTCCTTAAGGGGGACTGTACCCTTGTTAGTGAAATCCTAAGATATTGCTCAGGGACTGGACGTAGGACTCCTAAGGAGAGGAGATCCGAACCAGGATAATTCTTTGTGTCGTATGATTGCTTTTGGTGTTTGATCTTTCGATTCACTAACACTAACAATCTGCAAAGTGTGTTTTGTGTGACTGTTTTGTGAAGGTTTTGAGTGCTAAATAATTTTTAGGAATCCCATTCACCCCCCTCTGGGCTTGCTAGCTGGGCAACAAGTGGTATCGGAGCTAGTCTCTTCAACAAAGAAAAGATCCAACGATCTGAAGAGAAAAGATCAAATGGCAGCTCAAGGAAACTTTGAAGGTCAGTCTGTCAACCGACCTCCTCTCTTCGACGGCGAAGACTACACTTACTGGAAGACCAGAATGGTATTTCTTGCAGGATTCGATTTTTAGATCTGGTCAATCATAGAAGAAGGAGATCTCGTTGTCTTAAACTCAAGGCAAACTGACACGATGATAGAAAGAAGATCTCCCTCAACTGCAAAGCTAAGAGTGTCCTGTGTTGTGCTCTTAGCAAGAAAGAGTTCAACAGAGTCTCAGCTTGCAAATCTGCAATGGAGATGTGGGAAAGCTGAGAATCACCTATGAAGGGATTGATAGTCAAGGAAACCAGGATAGACATTCTGGTGACACAATATGAAAGGTTCCAGATGCAGTCAGGAGAATCTATTACCCAAATGTTCAGCAGATTTACAGACATCACCAACGGGTTAGCAAGATTGGGAAAAAGCTATGAGATGGGAGACATGGTAAGGAAAATTCTTAGATCCCTACCATCTTCATGGACTCCCAAGGTAACAGCTATAGAAGAGGCCAATGACTTGAAAAGGATGTCATTAGAAAAGCTCATTGGGTCCCTCATGGCCCATGAGATAAACATGGAGAGATTAGGAGAATCATCCACTAGAAAGAAGCACACAAATGCCCTCAAAGCAGTAGAAGGCAGCTCTGAGGAACAATAAGAAGATGAAGCCAGTAGTCAAGATAGTGAAGATGAAGAAGCAATGCTGTCTAGAAGACTACAATGGATATTGGCTAAGAAAAAGAAGTATCAATCTGGCAGATGATACTTCAAAAAGGGAAAGGATTTTAAGAAACCTAAAGCAAAGGACATCAAGAAGAATGAACCAATTTGTTATGAGTGCAAGAAGCCAGGACACATCAAGGCAGAGTGTCCAAAGCTCAAGAAATCTGAATTCAAAAAAGAAGGACAGTTCAAGAAAGTTAGAAGATATAAGAAAAGCCATGGCAGCAGCTTGGGACAACAGCAGTGACTCGGATAGCGAGTCAATCTCAAACAGTGAGGAAGAAGAAAAGGCTACCTAGCTTTCATGGCAGATATCGCAGAAAAGGTAACCTCTGACTCATCCTTTGATTCTGTAATGATTCTGATTCAGATAACTTAGAAGATGCTTTTAATGAACTGTATGGTAAATATAGAGAAGTATCTAAATTATTAAAAGCTAGTAAGAAAAATGTTGCATGTCTAGAAAATACCAATTCAGATTTAAAATCAGAAATGAACAACTAGAGAAGCAAGTTAGTGAACTTAAAAGAAGAAATGAGTTGCTATGCGAAACCTAAAAGATAAAAATACACAAATAACAAAATTAGAAAAACAAGAAAGTTTAGACGAATTAAAAGGGAAATCAAAGACTAACAGAAGAATGATAAACTATCAAGTACATTAGAAAAATTTACTAATGGTAAAATTCCTTAATACTAAAGGAGCCAGAAGATCAGGTAAAAGAAGAATGGATTAGGTTACATTCCACCAGATAATGAAGATACAACAGTATACCCTAACATATATCCAACTCCAAAATTCGTACCTGAACAAGATATAGCATATAAATCAAACTTTAAATATACTCCATATGAAAAATAACTAGAACAACATGTTGCAGTCACTGCAACAAGCTAGGCATACCAAAATAACATGTCCAACTAAACACAAAATCTGGATAATTAAAAGAAAGATGAGAATACTAACCAGTAAGGACCCAAAAGAACTTGGGTACCTAAAGCTTAGTGTCTTCATTTCAGGGAGGCCTTCGAGCATCAAAATGGTACCTGGACAGCGGGTGCTCAAGGCATATGTCAGGTAACAAAAGGCTATTTCTCTCACCTCAGGCTGAAGAAGGCACAGTCACCTATGGAGACAATGGAAAGGGACTGTGATAGGCAGTGGATCAGTGTGCAGTAGAGGCACAACTGTCATTGAAGATGTGCTGTGCGTCAAAGGACTGAAACACAATCTTATCAGTATCAGCCAGCTATGTGATAGAGGTCATCAGATCAGTTTTCAAGAGTCAAAGTGCAGCATTGTGAAGATGGTGTAGTCATCTTTGAAGCCAACAGAGAAAAGAACCTATATATACTTCATCTGGAAGAGTTAAAAGATCAAGACATTTGTTTAGCAGCCAGCAAAGAGCAGTCAACTGAGTTGTGGCACAAAGATTGGGCCACTGCAGTCTAGATGGCATGAGAAAGCTGATCAAGAGAAACCTGGTGGAAGGTCTGCCAAAGGTCAGCACACAAATGGACGGTGTCTGTGGACCATGTGCAAAAGGAAAGCACACTAAGTCATCCTTCAAGTCAAAGACTGTGGTAACAACCTCCAAACCCTTAGAACTCCTTCATATGGATTTATTTGGGCCAATGAGGACCACAAGTCTTGGAGGAAAGAATTTGGATTCGTTATAGTAATGACTATTCAAGATTCACATGGGTATCCTTTCTGGAACACAAAGATGATACATTTGATAGCTTTGTAAGCTTCAGCAAAAAGGTTCAGAAAGATAAGAAGTTCAGCATTATTGGAATCAGGTCAGATCATGGAGGAGAATTCCAAAATGATAAATTCACAAAATTCTGTGATGACCAAGGAATAGAGCACAATTTCTCAGCACCAAGGACACCACATCAGAATGGAGTTGCTGAGAGAAAGAATAGGACTTTATTGGACATGGCAAGAACAATGTTATCAGAATATGATATGCCAAGATATTTTTGGGTGAAGCAGTCCACAACAAGCTACATCATCAATAGAGTAATGATCAGGCCGATTTTGAAAGAAGACTGCGTATGAATTGTTCAAAGAAAGAAGCCTAAGATCAGTCACTTCAAGACATTCGGATGTCTATGCTTCATCCACAACAACGGAAAAAGAGACATTGGTAAGTTAGATGCCAAATCAGATGAAGGCATCTTCATGGGGTATGCTTCTAAACCAAAGGATATAGAGTTTCAATAACGTACTTTATTGATTGAGCAGTCAGTACATGTTATCTTTGATGAAACTAACCCTTCCTTGAGAAAGGAAGAAGATAGTGATAATGATGATGCAGATGAATTGTCCAAGAAAAAGAACTCATCAATTGAGGACAAGGAAGATCCACCTCTGGAAGACCTCAACAAAGGATATAGAACATGAAAATCTTCCAAAGAATGGAGATATAAGAGAGATCACCCTCCTGAAAACATCATTGGTGATCCATCTGTAGGGTAAGAACAAGAGGTAACATAATTCCATGTGATATTTAGCTTTTGTTTCTCAAATAGAGCCTAGGACAGTCAATGAAGCTATCACTGATGAATCTTGGATTTTAGCCATGCAAGATGAACTGAATCAGTTCAAGAGAACCAGGTTTGGTCACTTGTTCGTAGACCATCAGATCATCCAGTGATTGGCCTCAACAATAAATTGGATGAAGCTGGTGTGATCATAAGAAACAAGGCCAGATTGGTAGCTCAAGGCTATTCCCAAGAGGAAGGCATAGATTTCGATGAAACCTATGCACCTGTAGCTAGACTTGAGGCTATTAGAATTTTACTTGCATATGCATCTGCACTAGATGTGAAATTATTTCAAATGGATGTAAAGTCTGCATTTCTAATGGTTTTATTAAGGAGGAAGTCTATGTAGAACAACCTCCAGGCTTTGATGACACTGAATTTCTGAATCATGTTTTTAAACTACACAAAGCACTATATGGTTAAAACAAGCACCTAGAGCCTGGTATGAAAGGCTTCTCATTTCTATTAGACCATGGTTTCATTAGAGGTCAAGTAGATAGTACACTATTTATCAAGTCCAAGGTCAAACATATATTGCTTGTTCAAATTATGTTGATGACATAATATTGGTTCCACTGATGAATCTCTTTGCAAGTACTTTGAGAAGCTTATGCAGGGAGAATTCGAGATGAGCATGATGGGAGAGCTCAACTACTTCCTTGGATTGCAAATCAAACAAGGAAAGGAAGGGACTCACATCTGCCAAGCTAAGTACACCAAGGAACTCTTAAAGAAGTTTGGATTTGATAATGCCAAGCCACTGTCAACACCTATGAGCACATCAATAAGAATGGACAGTGACAAAGATGGTAAGAATGTAGATCAAAAAATCTACAGAGGTATGATAGGATCCTTACTATACTTAACTGCTAGTAGACCTGATATTTTATTTAGTGTATGCATGTGTGCTAGGTATCAGGCAGATCCTAGAGAATCTCATCTAATTTCAGTAAAAAGAATTTTAGATATTTAGCTAGAACTCATGACTTAGGTCTTTGGTATCCAAATCATGTGAAATTAACTTAGTAGGATACTCTGATGCTGACTACGCTGGATGCAAAATAGATAGAAAAAGCACCAGTGGTTGTTGTCAATTCCTTGCAGGATGTCTGATATCATGGTCCTCCAAGAAACAAAATTCAGTAGCACTGTCAACAGCTGAAGCTGAGTACGTGGCTGCTGGAAGTTGTTGTACACAACCCTATGGATCAAGCAACAACTTGAGGATTATGGGCTACATATCAAGACAATTCCACTGTTATGTGACAACACCAATGCTATAAATTTGACCAAGAATCCAGTACAGCACTCAAGGACTAAACACATTGAGGTTAGATATCATTTTATTCGTGATCATGTAGCAAATGGGAACATAGATATTTCATTTATTGATACAAACAATCAGTTAGCACATCTTCACAAAGGCCTTACCTGAAGAGAGATTTACTTCTCTTAGAAGGGAATTAGGCATGTGTAAATTATGAAAGATGTATCTGTTTAAAACTGAAATATTAATTTTCAAATTTGAATTATTTTTTCCCTCCCAAAAATTTGAGAAAACTCCAAGTATTGCTAATCCTTTTAATTTTGTCATGACGGTTCGTTATTATAAGAGTTTATTCCTATCGATCTAGTCAGTTTTGTCGTTTTCCGCCATCATGGCGCCCCTAAATTCTAAAAGTCATTCTTTTAATGTTCTCGAAATCTGTGCGGCAACGATTCACATCTCTTCATCATCGTCTTCCTTCTGCCTGAGGCGATACCCTATCGACTCCTGCATCGACTCTCTGGGATTTCAAGCTTCCAACCTCTTCCCGCCGGAAATTTCTTGAGGGCTTCTGCTCCAATTCTCCTTTCAGTCCTCCAGAAACCTTCTCTGTTCGAATCCATGGCCTCCTCTGGTGTTTCCAGCAGCGTCGGGGGCTACAGAGCCGAATTTCTCATCGTCGAGCAGCAAGTAAGGTTTGCGACCGTGAAAATCAAGCTATGCGGTCACAAAGTAGTGGATGTGGCAGATTTGCAGAAGAACGGAATGGGGAGCATCGTCGAAGCTTTGAACATATTGAAGTGGTCAAGATGGCTACTATCTCTGAAGTAAGTTTTTCGGACCTGGTAAAAGCCTTCCATGTTGTCTGAAAACAGAGGCTGATGGACCTTGACTTCCATGGTCAAGGGAACCCAGATTAGGGTCACTCGAGACCTATTAGCATCTCTCTTTGGTGTGGGTACCTCCGGACTCAGTGGAGTTCACACTGTGAATGTCCAAGAAAAGGGTTTGGGGATAGTTGGTCCCGAGTTCAGGCTGAAAGATGACAAGGTTGATGTAAACCAATTGAATGCATTCAATCGCATCCTGCACTTTGTGTTTGTCAGATTGTGGTTCCCAGAAGTGCCACTTTTCCACCTGCACTAGGGCTGATTCAGATTTAATGTTCTGAGCCATCAAGAACCAAGAAATCAACATGGCAGAACTCATGATTGAGAGGATGAAGTTTGCAAGCACTCAGGTATGGGACACAAAGAGCAAGCTGAATGTGTCCTTACCTTATGCCCATCTCCTGACGAAGATTTTTCAGCACTATGGTAAAGTACAGTAGGAGATGTGTCTGAGAAGATGGGCCAAGCAATCCGGTCTAGAAATTTAAGGAAAAGTGGCTTTTAGTTGTCAATGGAATTTGGACGAAGACCTCTATGGCTGAGGGTGAAGCCAACTTTGGCGAAGCCCATGATGTCCAAGCAGTAGAACCAGCAGCAACATCATCAGTCGAAGTTCAAGAAGAGCAAGCAATAGCATTATCAAGCAGCATGATCGAGGATATTCCTCCTGAGGACATTGTGCCTGTAGGATGCAGTTCAGAGGATCCTCCTCCCTCTTCTCGAATAGGCTCAGTACTCAGAGATGTACTGGAATCCATCCATAACTCCTTGAAGGATCCAGTAGCAAGTGAGGTTCCCATTGCAGAAGCTGTGGCCTCAGGCCACACTGAAGTTGAAATGGAGGAAGCTCCTTCAGGGGGAGCAAAATCAAGAAATTGAGACTGAAGATGTGCATATGGGAGATGCTCCTGTTCAGGGGGAGCAATCAATTGAGAAAGAGGCAGCAGCAGTTCAGGGGAGCAAGATCAAGTAAATGAGATGTGGCATCAGGCCACAATGATGGTCAAATGGAAGATCCTCCAATCCAGGAGGACATAAAGTAGCTGTGCATATGGATGCACCCATGGAAGATGCCCCTGCTGATGGGGAGATTTTGGGTGAAAAAGAAAGTGAGCTTCAGGGGGAGAGAACTGAAAATATTCTATCAAAGATCAATTCTCTGAGGAACATGCTGATTTTGTGGAGCCCATTGCAAGGGCAAGCCAAAAAGGGAAACGAGTAGCTCAGCGAATGTCAAAGAAGCAGCAGAAAGTCAGTTTGAAGCCTGTCATCAAAGGTTGGTTGAGCAAGGCAAGGCCATCTATCTATGCAATCAGATATTCAGTCTATCTCTATCAGCCAAACTTCTGTATCAAATGAACTTGGAACTTTGTCCACTGAAGTTCATAGCTTGAGAGATGATTTTAGAATGTTCAAGCAATTATGCAGATGGATGAAAGGTGAGTTTGACAGTGTCAAGGAGCTCATCTCTTCAAGGATGCAGACCACCTCTGCCCCTCTAGATCTCTCTCATGATAAACCAGTCAGTAATGCAGGGCCAAGGCCAGCAGAAGAAAATGCAGGACATTAGGGCAGTTTTCAGAAGAATCTGGGCCATCAGCTAAAGGCCAACAGGGCCAGTTGAGGATTTGTAAGGGCCAACAGGGCCAGTTGAGGATTTGCAAGGGCCAACAGGGCCAGTTGAGGATATGTCAGGGCCAACCGGGCTAGTGGAGACTGAATCTGAGCAGGTCCAAGTCGAAGAGAGAGCTATTTCTTTAGAGCCCCAGCTCCTTCTCCTATTCAGACACCAGCCCCTCCTTCTCCACCCTCATCCTCCACAGCACCTCCAGCTCCTTAACCCTTCAAACACTACCTAGAGTCATCTCATCTCCAGCCCCATTTCCTTCACCATCCACTACATCTCCCGTCTCTTCCACTCACATTCCTCCACCTTCTCCTCTTTTTGAGATCCTCCAGCCTCCTCATCAGCTGGAGCCTCCTCCTCCTCTAGTCCTTCCTCTTCTGGACCAACTGCCATACCTTTTCCACCTCTCATTCCCTTCTTCATCATTCTGCTCCACCCTCCTTCATTACTATCATTCCGAAGGATGCTCAATTAATGGTCCCTATCTTAGGGCCATCAAAGATGAGTTTGAGGTAGCCATTCTCCAATCTGTTCTGAAGGTTGGAGAACATCTTCATAGGACAGACTCCTCTAGCCCTATTCCTAAGAAATGAAAATCACCTCCTCTCTTTCTAAATCCTCAATCCTTCTTATCCTCCTTTATGGTTTTCTCTAATAGAGGTCTTCAAAAAACAACCTCTCTACAGGGAATTCCTCCGAAAAGTTGTTTTTGCCTCCATCTTTAATCCTCCTCATCTACATCTCACCGACCATCTCACCACTATTTTGACTTACACCTTTCTTTCTAAATCCCTAAAATCCAAGATCTTCTCTGCAGCCGAATCCCAATCTAAAGAGCAGTGGGCTCGGACCAATAAAATTCTCTACAACAAATTTCTACTTTCCAGATCTGCCAGGTTCCCTCCAAGGGACCATCCCCGACCTTATCCGAATGGTTCCTCATCCATCATAAGGACAGCTGGGCCCCTTTCATTCAAAAGAGATCAGGATGATCAGACACTTCAAACTCTTCAATGATTATCGGTATCTTCACCGTTTTCCAGAAATCCAGTTGGGACAGTTTATGGAGGCCATTAAAGCACTTGGACCAGGTGGAGCTTACACTGAAGCCGTCCAAGTAGATTTGCAACCCTCCAGCTGCCTGAATCCGCCTTTCTTCCCCCTCTTCACTCTCTCATAATGGATTTCTCTGTAGGCTCAATTATCTTGAGCATTTTACCAGAGTCATGGGCAGAATTAAAGTGCAAAAAGGGTATCTAGTGCACTTCAATAGATTTCTGTTCAGGGAATATCACCAGGGCCATGTCACTATAGATGTTCTTGCTTCTGCTTTGTCATAATGTGAAAGGCTATCTCCTGCAGATTGGACCAAGCTCTATCCTCTTTCCGCTCAGCAGCTCTCCAATGTGAATGAGTCCCTAGCCAGGAAGTCAACCTTAGATATCAGCTGCTACCTTTCTGGACATGAACTCCATTCATCTTGTTCATGATCCTTATCAAACCTGGGTGAAAGTACAAGGTCTATGTAGCTATGCGGATAGACTTGAAGCGCAAGCAGAATTTCTATCCAGTCTCCATGGATCAATTTCTAGCCTGTGCCAATTTTGGGAAAGTCTCCTTCCTCAAGGTCTCCCTTGATTCAGATCAGTATGCTCGACTTCTTGATGAGTAGCTGGTACATCATCTTCGAAGATGGCTCCCCTCATGGGACCCTCCTACCCTATTGAACTTGGGATCCTTAGGCATTTTTTGAAAAGCAGGAGGAGCAGGCTGGGAAACTATTTCTCACTATGCCTCTCTTTTGTCTCATACTTCTATCTCATTGTACCTTCACAAGCATAATAACATTATTTTTGTGCTCTCTCATTTGTCTTTCTTTATCATAATTGTAACGACCCTCTTCATACCGGTACGATTATACCAATCCCCATCGGTATAAAGGGCGTCGTCACAGTGGGACATGTACCCAACACTAGTCGATAGGTTGATATGTACCTAGATAGAAATAGAGTACAGCGGAATAAAATAAATAACTCAACTCTTGCCCATCACCAACAGACATTCCACGATCTAAATAGCGAATCAGAAAGACAATGTTCCATTAATACAGATAAAAGAACTACATTGTCCAATATTGTCCATACAATAATCCTTTTCGTGCTAGGAAAAAAAAGAAAGTACAACTAGTAACAGCTCCACAAAATAGTCTTTTAATGACGATCCTCACCAAGCTTCCTTCTAGAACCCGATACCTGTCACCTGTACGCCGAAGCAAGAGTGAGTCCAAAGACTCAGCAAGCAAACCAAAGTCTTAAACTTAAACATGTCACACTCACAATATGGCATTAACATTAAAGATGCACACTATCATCAAATCACGAAGGTACTCATGGTCCTTACTCTCAACTAGCAATACATATTATCTTCACAGGAGCATGCTTTAGTCTACCATAATTCTATTCTAAATCATGAGCCATCATACACAACACTTATTTGAGACACTTAACATGTAGCATGATTCGTCCACACATTCTTTTAACCCATAGATATTTCTACTACTAGAGCATACAATTGAGCATAAAGAAAAGAACAAGCTAGCACGATGACTACTTTCCTTTCACATGACCTTTTTGTATTTATTTATACAATTTACTTGCTGTTTTAACATAATAAAATCACATGCACATAGTTTCACATTTGTAGCATGACTTGAAGGTTAAAACATGGTGAAACCAATTAGCAATCCACGAGCACTTAAGTATGAACTTTTATACTAATTGAGCCTTTCAACTAGCATGGAATCCAAATATTTTTCATGCATTTGCCATATTCATAATCAACCTTTTGCAAACGTGAAAATCCTATTATATGCTCACTACCATTTCATTCACGTGAGAGCTATATATATATACAATTCAATCACAACATGAGAGCAATTATCGTGAGATTCTCATATGTTTGAAAGGGAAGTTCCTAATATGGATTCTACTCATTCTTACACATGTGAAACATCGTTTTGCATACATTTAGGTTGCTGTTTGGATATGCATTTAACACTTTCATGACATGTATCATAAGTTCACAATCTACACATTTATCCCACATGATTGCACACTTACTCATTCACATTGTTCACTTTTACGCATTTGACATGTACACATGTTCACACTTACACATTTACACGTTTCCACATCATTTACTCTACCACTTTCACTTATCACGCATCACATCGATTGCACTTACCACGTGCATCATGGGCACTCACCACGTGCCATGTTCACATATTTCACACTTTATTCATTTTTCATTGCTTAAACATTTGCCATGACACATAGTCCTAACCACCAGTAGAGGACACTAACAAATATCTCATAGCTCGTGCTCATTCCTTAGCACAGCTCTCAACACAACTCATAACACACTCATATCACAACGCATGACACAACTCATACACTACTCACCACCTAGGCAATACAGCGGTGAATCTTGGTAACTGCGCAGACCGGGAGAAGCCCTCTCCACCCTATCCAGTGGTACTTGTCCACCTCCGGGTTTTCCCAATGCCTTTGGGACAAACTTATATCACATGGAGCCTTCTATAGGGACTTTTCTATATACGGCTCCCGATGCCTCTAGGGTAGCAGTGTCACATAGGCACAACTTTTACACTTTACTCATGCCGAGTTTTAACACGTATTTTACACATAACTCACATCTCCTTCATTTTCTCATGCACAATGTAACTCTGTTTTTCTCCTAATCATGCTACTACAGATGACCATAATTAACATTCTGGAAGTTTCGTTAATCAGATTAGATTGTTCAGAAACCAAATCATTTCATAATAGCTTGCATTAGTCACGCATTTTGCATGGAAATTTCATATTGCACTGTATAATTGCCCAAATGACCTGAAACTTTGACCACATACTGGTTTCAGGTTTAGGATTCTATATGCAGGTTTTCAGATTTTTCTGAACTAAAACGAATTTACAGAAAATCAAACATCCATTTCACATGCTATTTAAAATCCTATTAGCATGGAAATCTAGCATAAACAATTGATTCAACATGCGCAGCCCTGACCTATCATGCATGTATTCGCACGAAATTCTACCCGTATTTATTGTACAAAGCACGATTTACTAGAGAATTTAATAGTCCTACACATGTTCTCTATTTTCCCAAAACATGAATTCTAACAAGTCATATAAACATGGGAAAATCATGGAAATTGCAGGGAATAAACTGATGCATGCATACATGGCTCACAACATTTAGCACTTTCCGACCCTCACTAAATCATCCAAACAGTGAGTCAAGAAGGTCATTGCCTTAACATACATGCATTTTCGCAAAGCAATTAAATTGCATTACTCATACCATGCTCAATAATCCATCCACACACCACAATAGATATCTTACATAACGTATAGGGTTTACAGTATATCCTCAGCGTCAAACTCCGGAAATTAATTACTTAAGGCAGGACAGTTTACTGTTCTGCACTGAAGAACTTGGCGGCAGTGTCTGGCCGTTCACAGAGGTTGACGGCAAGACCGCTGGACGCCCACTGGAGATCTTGGCGTCAAGGCATTGACGCCAAGTTCCTGTCTGTGCAATACACAGACCGAGCTCCAGGGATTTGGTGAATGTGGGGTTCCAGGACTCGAGGACAAATCCATAAAAATACTAAGACTCAGGGGACATGTTTAGGGTTACGATCTAGGTTCACTTGCCTGAAGAAAAACCTCTAAACGGATGAAAATAGCCGATGGAGCTCTCCTTGGCACTTGCCAAGAAGCCTCCAGAAATCCTTTGCTCCAGGTTCCAGGGGGTTGCAGGCCGCAGTCCAACGCCGGGGAAGCCTTCTGCTATGTATGGCCTTCCTCGTTGTAGAAGCTCACCCGAAAATGCCTCCAGTCGCCAGATCTAAGCCTTCCAAGGTCAGTCCCTCATCTCTCCTCTCAGCTAGGGTTTCCTTTTAGCAAATGAGCCAAGGGAGCTCTCTAGGTTGCAAAGAGAGGTGTTTTATAGAATAAGGGGGCAAGAGGGGCTCGTGCAGGACTGAAGGGACAAGTAAGAGACGTTGGGAAGACATCTCCCCAATCAGAAGCCTGGCCCAATGAGTGCTCTCTGCGCTCTACTACGCACAGAAAATTAGAGATATTAACGTCCACATGAGTGGCCGTTGACTTAGGTGTAGGCGTCCATCGACATGGACGCTGACGTAACATGGGCGTCCATCCATCTTGACGCCAAGACACTCTTCTGCCATAACTTAAAATCATGCAGAACCATGCTTAATCCACACATGTATGCACATGAAACCTATGTAGTATAGTGTATACACCACTACACCATGTGAACATCCAATATTTACTACTAATCCTACACATACATACATAGGTACATCAAGATAACAACACGCACATGAATATCTTCATACGCATACAAGGTATAAGGTATAATATGTACATTACTACACCGGGCAATCAATAACATTTATACCTAGGCATACACAAGCATACATGAATACACTAAGATAAGATGTACGTAGATATCTACCTATGCATACACACACTTGATTTGACATATATATAGTATACACACACGGGTGTAGCATACTTATGTACATTATGCTTGAAATAGATGGATACAACATGTGCACCGGTAATTAGATTAACTTGCACAACTTTACCTAACATTGCTTAAGTACTATATGCATAGGATTCCTTAATATGCACTATATACATAATTTAGCCAATTGACTATTCTCACCTAATTATCATAAAAATACATGCATGTTATTCATGAGGAGTATAGAATCCCAATAAACTACTAAATACACCTACTATGCTTGAACTCTTTACGTACATGCAATGTACGAAGTACAATGTACGCATTAACTAAACCATGCAATGAACATGTTTACAACTAAACATACACATGCATATATAAGTACACCAAGGTGTTATGCATGTAGAATTAGGTATACAATTGTCACACGCATAAGATAACATACATACGTACATACACATATGTACTTCATATACTCTCATACAAAATTCCATGGAATAGGTAGTATATGATATTCTTCATTATTTAGAAAATACATACATAATATTACTCAATCATTCTAAGTCTAAGATTCTTGGAAAGAAAAGAGAACATTCACATTACTTCTTAATTTAGCTAATTGCTCACTTCTACGCGAATACACGTATACATATATATATATATATTATATATATATATATATATAAATAAGAGAATAAAAATTCGGGGTCTAACAATATACCTTCCCTTTTGCTTAAATGACAAAGTGGGAGAAATTATTGGCATTTCTGAAATATATTATTTTAATTTTCTATGGATTTCCTCAATTATGCTTAGACTTATTTTAGATCATCTTTGCTAATTGTTAAGTTTTGTCATCACCAAAAAGGGGGAGATTGATGATTAGTTTATCCCCATGTAATTTAAATAAATTACATATCTATTTTGTGATTAACAAACTATGATAAAGGTTACTAACTTACCTTCTATGAAGTCTAAACACATGAAATAAACCAAGGAAAACAAGCCAATCAAGTAAGTATTCATCACTACCTAGTAAGAGTTCAAAGCATCATATTTGTGTAAGTACACATCGATTTCCACTATAGGTCATAACGATTTCCTTAGTTTCATAACGATTTTATACTTACAAGGATTCTATGTGTTAAAGTGATCACAACGATTTGCCCTCACAACGATTCGTTAAGTGATCGCAACGATTTGCCCTCACAACGATTCGTTAAGTGATCGCAAAGACTTGCCCTCACAACGATTCATTAAGTGGTTCGTAACGACTTGTTCTTGTAACATTTTCTTTAGTCATCGTAACAATTTATTTAGTCATTATAACGACTTGCTTTCATAACGATTCATTAAGTAATTCACAACGATTTATACATCGATTTGTTCATAACGTCATAACGATTTGCATATCGATTTGCTTATAACATCACAATGACTTGTACATCGATTTGCTTATAAAGTCATAACGATTTGTACATCGATTTGCTTATAACGTCATAACGATTTGCATATTGATTTGCTTATAACATCACAACGATTTGTACATCGATTTGCTTATAACGTCATAACGATTTGCATATCGATTTGCTTATAACATCACAATGATTTATACATCGATTTGCCTATAAAGTCATAATGATTTGTACATCGATTTGCTTATAACGTCACAACGATTTGTACATCGATTTGTTTATGACTTTATAATGCATATAACAATTTGTGTATGCATCTGTTTACTCATTTGCATAACGATCACATAAGTCATGCATATACGATTTCATGGAAAACAACGATTCGATTTTCGAACTAATCCTTGAAAACGTTGAAAAGTCAAAGTCTTCACGTATTCTCTCTGACAGCTGTACATTTATTATGATAGTACGTGTCTCTGCATGCATGCAGACAATATTTTCCATTATCGTATCTTCTCTGCAAACATCTTTTAGAACAACAAAATGGCATTACTATTTTGATGAACATTCATTCTGACGTTGACTGACAACAAGAGACAGTCTAGTTGTCTACTGTTCAAGCTTTAAATATATGCAGGTCTCTGACAATATCCGTCATACAACGTTAGACAAAATAGAAGCCAAAGAAGATTACAGAAGACCCTCTCTCCGTATCTCTTTGCGTGCATGAAAGGATAACGACTGTTGGCTGGAAGCTTCCAATTGTCAAGCACTAACGTACACTTATGCATTGAGACAACGGGCACTTCAACGTTCAAATTTCAAAAGATGATATATGAAGTTCCTGAAGCGTCAAGAAGTGTAAGGGTGGTTGAACAACAAGCCATAACGCTCTCAACCTTCTGCTAGTTTTTCAGTGAGCCAAGCAAAAACTCACATCAGTCGTAGCTCTTGCTCTCTATGCTAAGTTCAGATCTGTGAGAGAGCTTTTTGTTCTGAGAAGAGTCCTTGATTGTAGATCTCTTTCTTCTCAGTCCTTGCTTCAGATCAAGCAGTGTTCTATAAGCTTGATCTAGGGGCATCATCTCTTTGATCACATTCCCTTGTGTTGTTCCCTTCAGGCTATGAAGGAAGACCTGGTGGGGTATCCAGGGTGCTTTCCCTTCAGGCTGTGAAGGAAGACTTGGTGGGGTATCCAGGGTGCTGTTCTTCGGCTGTGAAGGAAGACCTGGTGGGGTATCCAAGGTGTTGCTCCCTTCGGTTGAAGGAAGACCAGCTGGGGTGTTGGGTGCTGTAGTGTCCTTAAGGGGGACTGTACCCTTGTTAATGAAATCCTGAGATATTTCTCAGGGGCTGGACGTAGGACTCATAAGGAGAGGAGATCCGAACCAAGATAATTTTTTGTGTCGTGTGATTGCTTTTGTGTGTTTGATCTTTCGATTCACTGACACTAACAATCTGCAAAGTGTGTTTTGTGGGACTGTTTTGTGAATAGGTTTTGAGTGCTAATAATTTTTAAGAATCCCATTCACCCCCCCTCTGGGCTTGTTAGTTGGGCAACAAAAATGATCTGGACTGGCAAAGGCTTGGCATTTGGATTGGACGGTTTGGAAATTCAGAAGATGGGTTGAGTTAAGCAATGACTGGATGCCCCTAGCTTGGCTAGTTCTCTGGCTTCATGCCCCTTCTTCTTACCAGGTGCTTCTATAGTGGTGGATGGTTCCTGGGACTCTACATAAAAACACAGGTACCATTCTTCAAAACCTTCTACCCCCCACCGTTGCTCTCTCCTCACAACCTGAGGTTCTGGATGTGTCATGATATTAACTTTTTTTTGGGACTTGGAGTAGGATGAGTTGTTGTTGTTGTGGTGGTTGGGGAGGGGGTTCTACACAATACCCAGGTCCCTTCCTGTGTACTTAGACTTGGAAATGGTGATCTTAACATCATCCCAATTGATCCTACCTGATCTTTCATGTCGTACACCCAGTCATGGAAAGTGAAGCAATTGTGGATTTCATGACCGGGGGCCCTATGATAGGGACAGTACTTTGGTATCGGCCCTCGGATGCGCACCTTCCTTTTGTGGTGGGGATAGCATTGATGACATGGGACCTGCGAAGAAAATGTCCCCAAGGGATTCAGGGAGAGCAGGATAGTGAAATCTTTTGGGACTGTGGCGAGTATAGCCAAAAAATATTGGAGGAACAGTCGAATATGTAGGATCGAATAGTGGATGGATCAGATCTAGAAGGGGGGGGGTTGAATAGATCTAACACTAATTAATGCGGAAACTTAAGCAATTCAAAATTACTTCGAATCAGAGATAAATTCAAACAAACAATTTACTGATCTAAGTATGGGTGTGTGTAGATGATGTGTAAGCAATTAAACACTGAGTGTGGAAGCGAAATCCTATAAAAGCATCTAGCGCAAACAAGCAGAACAAACATTGCACAAAAGATTTTTAGGTGGTTCGGAAATCACACTAGTGATTCCTACATCCACCCCCACCACAGTGATGCTCCACTACTTAAAGGAGTACAACTCACACCGGAGCATGACGACTCCAAATAGCCTTGAGCACGACAGCTCAACACACAACCTGGAGCACAACGACTCCAAAAACTGAGCACGATGGCTCAAACAACAATCGAAGCACGACGACTCCAAATTGAGCACGGCGGCTCAAACCACATAGTGAGTGCGATGACTCACAAACCAGAGCTCGATGGCTCACAATACAAAAGCTAGATCAAAGACAACAGAAATCAGATCCTCTAGTAATGATCTGATTGAAGACAGATTCGTACATAGAAATTTGTGCAGAACTTCATGCATAAATCTCATAGACGAAATAAAGAAGAACAAACTTAGAAGTGAGAGAAATGGATATAGAATGAGTGTTCTTCGATGAAGAATTCTTGCAGAAGGTTGAATTGAAGAGGCTTGAAGATGCTCCCTGTCAATTGGCGATGCTCTGCTTCAATAGCTTCTGAATCGCCAGAAATTCCTCTTCAATTGCTGTGCTTCTGCTAGATTGCTCCCTTGCTCAGCACATCAAAGCCTCTCTAGAGATTCCCCTTGATTCCCATGTCCTTCTCTTGAAAGGATGGTCTGCAGCTTCTGGAGATGGAGCCAGATCTGGAACCCCTTTGCGCCGCCAAAAAGCTTTTTTGGGAGTTGTATGGGCTCTTTTCGTAGGTTCTCCTTTGGAGTACAAGGATTGGGGGTATTTATAGCCCCATATGTCCATAAGGTGCCTTGGGGTGCGTGGGCACAAAAACCTTGCAGATTCCCTTGATCCCTAAGCAGCCACGTGTCTAGAAAAATCATAAGTTGAAATTTCAGCGGAGTGTGTCGACACTACCACTAAGTGTGTTGACACACTGTCCCATTTGTGGAAAAAGGGTCTTCTGGAAACTGGGTCTAGTGTCAACACGACCACTGACTGTGTCGACACATGTCCCAGTCAGACAAATGGATCTCCTGGAAGCTGGGTCTAGTGTCGACACGACCATAGACTGTGTCGACACACTTGACCCCGTCTTCATGAAAAAGCTTTAGGGACTATGACTCATTGTCGACACCATCAATGGGTGTGTCGACACTATCATGATAAAAACTGTATATCCCTGAGAATTTAACACATAAGACATTAGTACAATGTATTATCATCAAAGTATGATGTGTAAAGTATTTAAAACATGCTTTTTGAGCATTGTTATTACATAAATGATGTATGTAACATGTTCAACCCATTAAGTACAAAATCACACAAGTCATCATCAAAACCATATATGCCATCATCATAACCACATATGTCATCATCAAAACCACAATATGTCATCATCAAAACCACAATCTGTCATCATCAAAATCAAAGTATGAGTGATGTTCATTGGTCATCATTAAAATACAACTTTAGGAAATACCAAAACACACTCAACCCAACATTCTCCCCCTTTTTGATGATGACAAAATATATACACAATCTCCCAATAGCCTGACTCACATCTCCCCTTTTTGAATTTTCTCCCATAGAAACTTTCTCCTCTTTAAAGAACTTTCTCCCCTTTTAAAGGCCTTTCTCCCCCTTTTTGATAGCATCAAAAGGATAGATAAGAGAGAGAAACAAAGAATAATAGGAGATCAAGAAATGAATAGTCAGAAATGATCAAAATAAATGAGACAAAGTGATATTGACATATGAGAGAAGTTATTGTGTGTTGGGTATTGTGCAACAACGTTTAATCATAAAGACACACTCAACACAAGATATTACAAGATATATGATCTGAATGTAGTTAAAATATGATGCAAATGTGAAGAAAAGTGACCTATATGAGTGAGTAGAAGTATTTAACAAGGATGTTAGGAGCTTTAATTTTAACACAATGTAGAATAATAGGTCTAAACTCAAAAACATGAACTTTATGAAGGTCTTAAGCTTTTCTATCTTGTCTTGATTTTCTTTCATTTTAACTGGGAAAGAATACAAGAATAAATTAGTTAAATCTCACTTTTCAGTGCAAGAGATCACATTGATCAGATGCAAGACCTCCTGATTACTCAGTGGTTTAACTTTCATATCTTATACAGAGTTGAAAATTTGATTTCCACTTCTTGACGCGAAACAAATCACTTTTTAGGTGAAATGGCCGGTTACTCAGTGGTTCAAGAATTTGCATTGCTCTGTTTGTATCTTTCCAGATTGTTGATCATTTTCTTTTGATGTTTTGTAGGAATATGTTTGCTTTGACCAGAAAAGTCATGACTATGAATTTAGAAAAAAATATTCTTAACATGTGGTAAAAATGAAGCTTAAACATACACAAGTGAAATATTAAAGCCACTCATGTGCCTATAATAGTTTTGTAAATCATTTTAAAAACATTCAGTATTAAGATTACTTAACCTTGAAATGATAATGAATCTTTGAAATTAAACTAAATGCACAATGAGTTTAGTTTCAATGTCTTAATTCTCTCATAAGAAAATAACACAATGACTCAAAAATTCTGATGATTTTGGGGTTCAAGATAAACAAGTAAAGTCAAGGAATGTGACAATGACTCCCCCTTCATGTATATCCCCTTCACAAGGTGAACATGATGATTATTGAAGAAATAGGAATGAAATGAAGTGAAAATAGAATGAGTAAGAATGTTTTATTGAAAGACAAGGACTCCCCCTCAACAATTGCATACAAGACTCTTGATACTTGGCGGAGACATATACTCACGCATAGTGAAAGTGTCCAGACAAGCCTGACTTATCTTTCTTCAAATCACCATTTGATATACCAAGAATGCCAATGAATGTGAGAGTGAGGAATTTATTTGCAAGAACATTTGTCAACAAACTGAATGGGAGTTGTTAATAAATCAGATATGAAAGAATATTTCTCCAGCATTTCACTCAAAGATTCTTTTGACTCACTCCCCATAAGATATGCATGATATGAAATGATCATTTAAGCAATTCAGATATGTTCATTCAAAGTAGTTTGCACAGAAAGAATATGAACATGATCAAGCATGCATACAGACAATTTATTGAAGGAAAAAAGAGTTTCAAAGACTTAAAATAAAGTTTTGAGATTTTCATTTTTTCTTGATGACCTTTATGTAGGAAAAGACTATAGATACTTGGCGGAGAATTTTTCTCACGCATGATGAGAGTTTCTAGACAAGCCTAACTTGTCCTTTCACATTTCACCATTTGATATACCACATAGTCACTGCAAAAAGGTCAATTATTATTTAATTTTAGCATAAAATTCATTGCATTTTCAAGAACATTTTTGCACTTTTTCAAATTTACTCCCCCTAATATGTGCAAGGAATGAAAAAGCTAGCAACCACTTCACACATGATTATGCACACAATTAGCTTTAAGCATAACATGATTTCTGGTACTTGGCGGAGAATTTTGCTCACGCATAATGATAGCTTCCAAACAAACATAACTTGATTTTCCACATATCATCATTTGATATACCAAAGTAGTTGATATGCACAGAGAATCATGGGTACAGTTAAGCAAGCATGATTCCAACTATTAAGACATAAAGTTATTGTTGGGAGCAACTTCAAAACACACTCTTCATTGTTCAGATAAGACTCTAAGAATTTTCTTTAACTTAAGCAGTTTAATCTAAAAGTGATATGAGGTTTTACCTGAATAGTCTTCATTTGGATTTTACCTGTGGTTGCCAATTTTTCTTGCCTTGCATAGACATTGTCTTGATTTCAAATAGAAAGGTATGGCTACAAGGATCATCAACTTGCTGATCAATTGACTTTAGGACCCTTACTTCTTGGGTCCTACAATGGAGCAAGAGTTAGATTGCAGCAATGAACCTTTTTGAATCCAAGAGAATTTTCTTTTTAGTGTAGATGCACTTTTGTCATTAATGGAACTATGAGAAACATTAGTTCCATAACACAATTATTCTTTGTTTAATGCATCTATATTTTCATGAAATGTTCAATTTGTATTCACATGGAGTTTCTGAGCATTTTCAACAAAATCATGATTGTTAGTTACATGTGCATGATGTGAAAACTTTGGCAAGTAATTCAAGCAAAAATCATCATGGAAGAAATGAAGTAAACAAGCAGTCATGTTTCAATCACAACCATTTTTTTTTTAATTAATGACTCTTATACAAGGAAGATCATTGGTACTTGGCGGAGGTTATTCCTCACACATAATGATAGTTTCCAGACAAGCCTGACTTGTCCTTCCACAGTTCACCATTTGATATACCAATTGATCTTTGCATAAGAGTCCCAATTGATTTCAGTTTTTATTTAGCAGGGAATCTCTCAGAAGCATTTACCTTGTGAGATTTTCATTTTCTTTCATTCTCTTTACTTACTTTCCTTGTAGCCGTAGTCATGAAGCCTTCATCTTGAAATTGACTACAAGGATCCCTGCATCCAGCATTCAAGCAGCACATTTCAGAACCCAAACTTGTTTGGGTCCTAAGGATCTTCCATGAATCTGCAACAACGATTTTGAATCCAAAAGGATTTGATATTGGGTGCATTTTTCTGAAGACTAGAAACACTGGAATCTTGGTTTCTAATCTTAGAGTTATTGGTATAGAATGCACCACTGACATACTGAACAATTTGTTTCTTTTTTTTTTCAGATTTTTATCATTGAAATTTTTAACATGAAATTCAGAAGAGATCTTTTGTGCAATAGTTCCTTTTTCATGTACATAAAATTTCATAGTGTTTTCAGCATGAACATGATCTTTATTCTTATGTACATTAACATGAAACATGGGAGCATGCACAAGATTATCAATTCTATGCCAACATTCCCTAGAAGTATGCCCAAATTTATGACATGTGAAGCACTGGACTGATTTGGCATATTTATGGAAATGTTGATCAATATTCCAGCAAAATTTGGCTAAATGACCAGTTTATTACAATAAAGCATGAGATCATTTCTTACCTGGTACTTACCTTGGCATGTATGCATTTGCTGGAAAATCCTTTTCATGTAAGAAGGCTTACCATGAGGAGAAGGAGGTACCTTTGGTGGCTCTTGGCATGATGTGAATTTGGAACTTGCTTTGGAGCTTTTTGGACTGATGGAGGAAGTAGATGAATCTTCTTGACAGTAGAATTTTCTTTTCTCTCTCTGTTTCTGAACAAGAACTTTCACAAGTTTTTCATTAGAATTAGAAGAGTTCTTGTTCGCAGCAGCTTTAACAAATGCTAATTTTGATTTATTTTCATTTTTCTTATCTCTCACAGAAACAAGACTTGTGTATTTAGTATTCTTCAATTCATGTTGAAATTCTATTTTTCTGCTTTTAATGCAACAACTTCTTTTTCTGTGATTTGAAGTTTATTTAGCATGGCATCCAAACCAATTTTCATCTTATTCTTTTCATTTTTAAATTGAGCAATTTATTTTTCCAAATCAGCAATTTTACTACTCAAATTGCTACAATCATTGTCCAATGGTTTGTCATGCAACAAGCATTCAATCTTCCTTTTTAGATGACTATTTTCTTCAACAAGTTGTTTGCATCTTTCATTTATTTGATGATCATGAGCCATGTTAGAAATCTATTTATTTAATTGATCATTATCAAATTTGAAGTTTTCATTGAGATCAATCAATTTTTCATTTTCATCTTTCAAATCAAGATTTTCATATTCCAACTGATCATGATTTTCTTTCAACTTGGACAACTTGATTTCACAAATTTTGATTTTATCTTTCAAACTTTCTTTTTTCAGAATTCAGTTTCTGAACTTCAATTTTCAAATTCTCATTTCTTGTGAAGGATCTTTATCATTGTTCTGGAGCAATTCAAGTGTATTTTTCAAATTTTCACTATCTTTGTGGCAATGTTTTAAAGTCTTTTTCAAATCTTTATTTTTAGTGTTCAGCTTTGCATTAAGATTTTGCATCTTTTCACAGAATTCAATCAATTCAACATAAGACATGCCTTCATCTGCATCAGAATCAGAATTAGAATACATAATGGATCTGGAATTGATTTACCTGACCTTGTAGACCCATTGGAACTCTTGTGTTCTGAAGAGGATGAAGAATGCTCTGAACTCATGGAATGTGCTGTTAGAGCCAAATTTTTGAATTGTTGATTTTCTGGATTCATTGAAGCTCTTCTTTGCCATTAAGTACTTGTGAATTCTTTTGCTCCTTTTCTTTGAGAATCCTTTCCATCACTGCTGTTGGCCATAAAGCATAACTCCTCATTTACTGAACTTGAGGAGTTCTCTTCTTATCCTCACTTTGGTCTTCATCTGACCAAGTTGCTATCATGGCTTTTGGCTTCTTCAATTTGTTGTTTTCTGTATTTGTCCTTTTTGATCTCAGGACACTCACCCTTCATGTGTCTGTCTTATTGCACTTGTAGCAAACAATATCTTCATCAGTTTTTTGATTTCTGCTAGCATTAAATTTTGAAGAAGAAGCATTCCTTTTACTAGAAGAATATTTTTTCTTTCCATTGAATTTTACTCTTCTTGATTTTAAAAATTTTTTGAATTGCCTAGTCATGAGGGCAAGTTCATCCTCATTAGACTCAGACTCTTCAGAACTTGACTTTCTTGACTTTTCTCTTTGTTGCTTGATGAAGCTTTAAGTGCTACTGGTTTAGCTCTAAGCATATGTTCTTCACTTCTTTCAGATTATTTCATAAGTCATTAAAGATCTTATGAGTTCATCCAAAGAGATTTTGGATAAATCCTTAGAATCTTCAATCACTGTAGCCTTTGTGTGCTAAACAGATGATAGAGAGCGCAAGATTTTTTTTACCAGATCAGCATCAGTGTATTCCTTACCTAATGCCTTCAGTCCATTGACAATTATCATAAACCTAGCAAACATTTCAGAAATTGATTCATCAGATTTCATCATAAACAATTCATATTCAGAAACAAGTATGTTTGCTTTGGTTTCCCTAACTTGAGATGTTCCTTCATACATTAATTCAAGTTTATCCCACATCTCTTTAGCAGATTTACACATGGATATTCTTAAATATTCTTTAGGGTGGACTGCACACTGAAGCATGCTCATGGCACTGTAATTAAGAGTAGCTTTCCTAATCTGCTCTCTAGTCCAATTCTCCTCATCTCCCTGATTTTCATAAGGACCCACTTCAACTATCCTCCAGATTTCATAGTTTTGAGCCCTAAGAAAAACTTGCATGCAATTTTTCCAGTATGAATAATCAGACCCATCAAAATATGGTGGTCTATTAATGGAATGACCCTCAACTACAAATCCTTGAGAATCCATCAATTAAAATGAGATAGTGAAAGAGCAAGCAAACAATTCAAGCAATTAACACATAGATCAACCAGAAGCAATCAAATCAGATCAGAAACAGATATTAACCTTCTCTGATACCAATTGTAGGATCGAATAGGTGGATGGATCAGATCTAGAAGGGGGGTTGAATAGATCTAACACCAATTAATGCGAAAACTTAAGCAATTCAAAATTACTTCGAATCAGAGATCAATTCAAACAAAATTTACTGATCTGAAGTATGGGTGTGTGTAGATGATGTGTGAAGCAATTAAACACTGAGTGGAAAGAGAAATCCTATGCAAGCATCTAGCGCAAACAAGCAGATCAACCATTGCACAAAGGATTTAGGTGGTTCGGAAATCACACCAGTGATTCCTACATCCACCCCTCACACAGTGAGGCTCCACTACTTAAAAGAGTAAAACTCACACCAGAGCACGACGACTCCAAAACCCTGAGCACGATGGCTCAACACACAACTTGGAGCACAACGACTCCAAAAAACTGAGCACGATGACTCGAACAACAACCGGAGCACGACGACTCCAAATTGAGCACGACGGCTCAAACCACATAGTGAGTGCGACGACTCACAAACTAGAGCTCGACGGCTCACAATACAAAAGCTAGATCAAAGACAATAGAAATCAAATCCTCTAGCAATGATCTGATTCAAGACAGATTTGTACACAAAAATTTGTGTAGAACTTCATGCAAAAATCTCATAGACGAAATAAAGAAGAACAAACTCAGATGTGAGAGAAATGGATATAGAATGAGTGTTCTTCGTTGAAGAATTCTTGCAGAAGGTTGAATTGAAGAGGCTTGAAGATGCTCCCTGTCAATTGGTGATTCTTTGCTTCAATAGCTTCTGAATCGCTAGAAATTCCTCAATTGATGTGCTTCTGCTAGATCTGCTCCCTTGCTCAGCACATCAAAGCCCTCTCCAGAGTTTCCCCTTGATTCCCACGTCCTTCCTCTTGAAAGGATGGCCTACAGCTTTTGGAGATGGAGCCAGATCTGGAAACCCCTTTCTTGCCGCCAAAAAGCTTTTCTGGGAGTTGTATGGGCACTCTTTCGTAGGTTCTCCTTTGGAGTACAAGGATTGGGGGTATTTATAGCCCCATATGTCCATAAGGTGCCTTGGGGTGCATGGGCACAAAAACCTAGGCAGATTCCCTTGATCCCCAAGCAGCCACGTGTCTAGAAAAATCATAAGTTGAAATTTCAGCCGGAGTGTGTCGACACTACCACTGAGTGTGTCGACACACTGTCCCATTTGCGTAAAAAGGGTCTTCTGGAAACTGGGTCTAGTGTCGACACGACCACTGACTGTGTCGACACACTATCCCAGTCAGACAAATGGATCTCCTGGAAGCTGGGTCTAGTGTCAACATGACCATGGACTGTGTCGACACACTTGACCCTGTCTTCATGAAAAAGCTTCAGGGACTATGACTCAGTGTCGACACCATCAATGGGTGTGTCGACACTACCATGATAAAAACTGTATAACCTTGAGAATTTAACACATAAGACATTAGTACAAGGTATTATCATCAAAGTATGATGTGTAAAGTATTTGAAACATGCTTTTTGAGCATTGTTATTACATAAATGATGTATGTAACATGTTCAACCCATTAAGTACAAAATCACACAAGTCATCATCAAAACCACAATGTCATCATCAAAACTACAATATGTTATTATCAAAACCACAATATGTCATCATCAAAACCACAATATGTCTCATCAAAATCAAAGTATGAGTGATGTTCATGGTCATCATAAAATACAACTTTAGGAAATTCCAAAACACACTCAACCCAAAGAATAGTGCATAGAGGGATGTGATGGGAATTGGTGAGAATCAGAGGGGGTTGGAAGACTTGTTAGGAGGCTTCAGTGGCTGACAGCAGACATTAATGGACTCATCGACGATCACCCACTTGGTGGTGGGTGTCGTGGGAGCCTTGCGTCCCTTAGGCTTTCCTTCAAAGAATGGCGGGAGGGAGGAGTCCTTGATTTGATTTTGGACCACCCTAGATGTGTGAAGGAGGGGAACTCACTAAGCATCAATATAGAATGAAGAAAAAGGAGTGGTATTGGTGACTATCATGGTTATGGCTTGGGACTCCGGGATGGGGAGGTCGGCCCTTGAAGCCATGGATCCCCATCGGTTGGTGAATGTGACAAGTCTTCATCCGACCTCATCTTTTCCGCCACCAAGTCGGTAAGTGTAGGGACTTGAGTGGCCATATAAGAAAAGTGGGAGATGAAGCGTTCGGAGACAATGTCAAAATTGACAAGATCCGATGCGGGTAAAGAGGTAAACCACCTCAAAGCCTCCCCTTCTAACGATTGTTGGAAGGGGTGGACTAAGAGGACCCAATCGTATAGCCACCGGTGGGAATCCATGGTGAAGCCGACAAGATGGAATTGGGGGTCGGAGGTCCCATCATACTTGCGGTATTTCGGGGCTTTGAAACCCAGGGGAAAGTAAGCGTTGGGGAGCTTGCAGTAGTTTTGGAGAGAGTGAGGCTTGGAGAGGGACAAGGACTCGGCTAAGAGCTTCCTAACAAGACCCTCCATCTCCGACCGAGAGATAGATTCGGATTGAGCAAGGGGTGTGGGTTGGACATAGGGTGGATAGACAGAGGGAGGAGTTGGAATGGAAGTAGGTAAGGGAGTAGGAGGAGGAATGGGAGTGGAGATGGGGACCCGGGATGGGTGACGGATCTAGGGATGGGCCTAGACGAGTGTTAGAGTGTGGAGCCTGAACTCTCAAAGTGGACCGGTTCAGAGTTGCGGATCGATCTGCACAGTCAGGTCGCGGGGGTCTTTGGGGGCAGTGCCCCCAGAAGCTAAATTTGGCTTACAGTAGAGAATGAGTCGAAGTCTTCAGGCAGTCGACTTTAGTAGTCGACTTCAAGGCAGTCGACTTTAGCAGTTGACTTCAGCAGTCGACTTCAAGACCCAAGGCAGTCGAAGTCCTCAAGGTAGTCAACTTCTCACACCCTAGGACAAACGACTTCTCGTTCATAGTTAAGGGCATATTTGTCCTTATAATTCTCGATTATGGCGCCCTAACCTCCCAGTATATAAAGTGGGGTAGATTCTCCTTGTACTGTGATGATTCTGATGTAAAGCATTGTATCGCTGCTGTGGCCGTGGACGTAGGAAGGCGTTGCCTCCGAACCACGTAAAATCTGGTGTTATTGTATTCTTCTTCTCTCTCTTCAATCTCTCCTTCGATCTCTACGTGTGAGTCGTATGCGAGAGAGCTGCCGATCGTGGGATATCCCCAACAACTGGTATCAGAGCCAGGTTCGAGGGAAATAGTGGGAGCGATGGCAGTGGATGAAGGAAAGGTGAGGATAGAGAAGTTTGACGGCAAGGACTTTGGTTTTTGGAAGATGCAGATCGAAGACTACTTTTATCAAAAGAAGCTGCATCAGCCGCTTCTTGGAACGATGCCAAATGGTATGAAGAAAGAAGACTGGGATCTTCTAGATAGACAAGCTCTCGGGTTGTTCTCTTGACGTTGGCCAGAAACGTCGCGTTCAACATCGTGAATGAGAAGATCACAGCAGGTCTGATGAAGGCGTTATCAAACTTGTACGAAAAACCATCTGCTTCCAACAAGGTACATTTGATGCGTCGTTTGTTTAATCTGAAGATGGCCGAAGGTTCATCAGTTACAGATCATATAAATGAATTCAACGTGATTACAACCCAGTTGAGTCTGTAGAAATAAATTTTGATGATGAGATAAAGCCTTGATTCTTTTGTTCTCCTTACCTGAAAGTTGGGGTGCTACTGTGACAGCTGTTAGTAGTTCTTTAGGCTCAAGTAAACTGAAACTTACAGAGATTCGAGACTTGATTCTGAGCGAGGATGTTCGTAGAAGGGAAGCTGGTGAAGTTTCAGGTTCTACCTTAAACACTGAAGGCAGGGGAAGAACAAACAGCATGAACAAAATCGGAACAGATCCAAGTCCAAGAAAAGAAGTCAGTCCAAACCCCGTGGTGATGGTTGCTGGAATTGTGGTATGAAAGGTCACTTTAAGAAGGATTGCAGACTCCCAAAGAAAAAGGATCAGGGGCAGAAACATGAAGAAGACTCTGCTAATGTCATGATAGAGGAAGTCCAAGATGCTCTAATTTTGTGTGTTAACAGTCCCATCGAATCCTGGATTCTAGATTCTAGAGCATCTTTTCACTCTACCTAATGTAAAGAAACCATACAAAATTATGTTGCTGGTAATTTTGGGAAGGTTTATCTTGCTAATGATGAGCCCCTAGATATTGTGGGGAAGGGTGATGTTCAGTTGAAAACAGCAAACGAGACTGTATGGAAGCTGAGGAATGTTAGACATGTTCCTGGCTTGAAGAGAAATCTGATCTCCATTGGGCAGCTTGATGATGAAGGATATGTCACTATCTTTGTTAATAGATGCTGGAAGATAACCAAGGGTGCCATGGTTATAGCACGAGGCAGCAAGATGGGAACTCTTTATATGACTGCAAATGACAAAGACTTAGTGGCAGTGGCAAATTCAGAAGAGGACTCCAAGATCTGGCACTACAGATTTGGACACATGTGTGAGAAGGGAATGAAGATGATGGCTGCAAAAGGGAAGTTAGGTGATCTAAAGTCCATAGATATTGGACTGTGTGAGATTGCATTCTGGGAAAGTCACCTTCTCAAAAGATGGAAGAAGTTCTAAGCTAGAAAAGCTAGAACTTGTACACACTGAGGGGACCTGCCCCTGTTCGATCCCTTGGAGGTTCACTCTATTATGTCACCTTTATTGATGACTCCACTCGAAAGGTGTGGGTTTATTTCTTAAAATAATTATGATGTCTCTACTTTTGTGAAGTGGAAGGCTGAAGTGGAAAATCAAACTGGCGCAAAGATCAAGTGTTTGAGGTCAGACAATGGAGGAGAATATAGCGGCAAGGAATTCAAAAATTTCTGTGCAGTACATGGCATTCGGATGGAGAAAACAATTCCAAATACTCCACAACAGAATGGGTTGCTGAACGCATGAACAGAACTCTGAATGAGAGAGCTAGAAGCATGAGGCTACATGCTGGCCTACCGAAGACCTTTTGGGTAGATGCAATTAACACAGCAGCTTATCTGATTAATAGAGGACCCAGTGTTCCTCTAAATGGTGAGCTACCAGAAGAGGCTTGGACGGTAAGGAGGTAACTCTCTCACACCTGAGAGTATTTGGTTGTGTTTCATATGTGCATGTTGATTCCAATGACAGAGACAAGTTAGATCCTAAGTCAAGGAGATGTTTATTCATTGGGTATGGTTCTGATAATTTTGGATACCGCTTCTGGGATGATGAAAGCAAGAAAATCATTAGACAAAGGAATGTTATATTCAATGAAAAATTGCTTTATAAGCATAGATCTGATGTGGAATCTGTAGATGCAGGTCAAGAAAGTCAGAAAGTGCACAGGTTGAGCTGGAGGAAATTTCAGAAGAGGATGTGCTGAGAAGATCTCAAGAAGATCTTGAGAACAGTACAGTGCAACCAGAGGCTCAACTGAGAAGATCAAGCAGATTGTGCAAGCCAGTTGAACGATTTCGTTGCAATGTACTGCTTGTTGTTGATTGATGCAGATGAACCTAAGAGCTTTGATGAAGCTATGTAGGTGGAAGATTCAGTCAAGTGGGAGTTGGCAATGAAAGATGAAATGAATTCCCTATACAAAAATGAAACTTGGGTGCTGACTGAACTACCACCCGGCAAGAGGGCACTACAAAATAAATGGGTTTTTTTGGTTAAAAGAAGAACATGATGGCAGCAAGAGGTACAAAGCAAGGCTAGTTGTGAAAGGTTTCCAACAGAAGGAAGGTATTGATTACACTGAAATTTTCTCTCCAGTTGTCAAGTGAACCACTATTAGATTAGTGCTAAGTATGTTGCTGTTGAAAACTTGCACCTAGAACAACTTGATGTAAAAACAGCTTCTCTCCATGGTGATTTGGAGGAGGACATTTATATGGTGCCACCAGAAGGTTTTCATGAACATCGTAGGGAAAACCTTGTTTGCAAACTGAACAAAAGCTTGTATGGTCTGAAACAAGCCCCCAGCAATGGTACAAGAACTTTGATGGATTCATCTATAGCAATGGGTCATTAGGTGCAACATGGACCATTGTTGTTATTTTAAGAAGTTTGATAATTGCTATATCATACTATTGTTGTATGTAGATGATATGCTCGTTGCAGGATCAAGTATGACAGAGATTAACAAGTTGAAGAAGCAATTGTCAAAGGAATTTGCTATGAAGGACTTGGGAGCAGCAAAACAAATTCTTGGAATGAGAATTGTGAGGGATAGAACAGATGGTACTCTAAAGCTATCTCAAGAAGGCTACATTCAGAAAGTGTTGGGCAGGTTTAACATGCAGGATGCAAAACAGTCAACACTCCTCTAGCAAGTCACTTCAAGCTGTCTAAAGAGTAGTCACCAAAGACTGCTGAAGAGCGTGAGTCCGTGAAGAAATTCCCTTATGCATCAGCTGTGGGAAGCCTGATGTATGCAATGGTTTGTACCAGACCGGATATAGCACATGCAGTGGGAGTTGTGTGCAGGTATATGGCAGATCCGGGTAAACAACACTGGGAGGCAGTAAAATGGATTCTGAGATACCTGAAAGGCACTTCAGGTAAATGCCTTTGTTTCAGAAAAAGTGATGTCGTTTTACAAGGCTTTGTTGATGTAGATCTTGGTGGTGATCTGGACATAAGAAGAAGCACCACTAGTTATGTGTACACCTTGGGTAGGACTGCAGTGAGCTGGATTTCACAACTTCAAAAAGTTGTTGCTCTTTTAACCACAGAAGCAGAGTATGTTGCTATCTCCAAAGCTAGCAAGGAGATGGTGTGGCTGAAAAATTTTCTGAAGGAATTGGGCAAGAAACAAAACAACAGTGTGCTATTTTGTGACAGTCAAAGTGCAATTCACCTTGCCAAGAATCGCGTCTTCCATGCAGGACGAAGCATATACAGTTGAAATATCACTTCATCCGTGGGTTGATTGAAGATGCTACTCTTTTGCTTGAGAAGATACGAGGGACAGAAAATCCTGCAGACATGTTGACCAAGGTGGTCAGAAGAGAGAAACTGAAGCTGTGCCAAGCTTCAGTTGGTCTCCATGTATGATTGATGTAGGGATGCCACAACCAGCTTTTCTTTTGCTACATTGAAGAGGATCAAGACTTTGAGATGCCTGCTATTGTTTGAAGTTCAGACTCCAGTGGGAGATTGTTAGAGTGTGGAGCCTGAACTCTCAAAGTGGACCGGTTTAGAGTCGCGAATCGACCTGCGAGGTTAGGTCGCGGGGGTCTCCGGGGGCAGCACCCCGGAAGCTAAATTTGTCTTACAAAAGAGAATGAGTCGAAGTCTTCAAGGCAGTCGACTTCAAGGCAGTCGACTTGAAGATAGTTGACTTCAGCAGTCGACTTCAAGGTAGTCGACCTTAGCAGTTGACTTCAGCAGTCGACTTCAAGACCCAAGGCAGTCGAAGTCCTCAAGGCAGTCGACTGCTCACACCCCAGGATAGACGACTTCGCGTTTCTGAGTAAGGGCATTTTTGTCCTTGTAATTCTCGATTATGGCGCCCTAACCTCCCAGTATATAAAGTTGGGCAGATTCTCCTTTTACTGTGATGATTTTGATGTAGAGCATTGAATCACTGCTGTGGCCGTGGACGTAGGGGCGTTGCCTCCGAACCACGTAAAATCTGGTGTTCTTGTGTTCTTCTTCTCCCTTCTTCAATCTCTCCTCCGATCTCTACGTGTGAGTCATGTGCGAGAGAGCTGCTGATCGTGGGATATCCCCAACAGACGAGGAGGCATTGAATGGAGATGGAGATGGAGAGGAAGGAGAGGCCATTGCCCGAATGGTATGCTTGGAAAGCATTGAAATGATGTCCTCGGGCGAATAGCGGGACATGAGTTTAGAGAATTCGGGGCCATCTTGGATTTCTTGAGCATACGTGGGGTTGACCCTCAAACTTACCTCCTCATTGTCAACTTGAGAGGAGGAGTGAACCGACTCTTTGGGCTGAATGTTATAATTCACCATTCCGACAAATCATTATAGATGTTATCATCATATTCAAAGGCCGGATTATTAGACATGTTAACGGAGTTCAACCAAGAGTCCATTATTAAACACAACCTACTAATTTTAAGATGGTTAAGTTGATTAACTACACTGTTATTAGGAGAAATATGGATTTCTACCAAACAATGTTATCAAACAACGTCCTCAAAATTTTTAGATGTTCAAATTGTGTGTTAATTAAGCTTGGAAAAGGCCGATTATCTCAATCCTTACTCAAACCCAGGTGAATAGGCAGACTAAATGGGAAGGTGAAAAGTCCTCCTGCCCCATACCATGAGAGAATCCACGGAATTTAGGGACTTATAGAGTTCTCCTTGAAGCCAACCCGATTTACCCGAGAGGGAATCCACGGATAAAAGGTTGTGAACCAAGGAGGGGCTATCCTAAAATGTGTGAGGAGGCTAGAACAAAAGATAAATAAGGACCCCCTATAACTCAGGACCGTTAGAAATCAGACAGGAAGCAAACATAAAGAAAAACAAATCAAAACAAGCCAAAAACAAGCTTCTGGGAAGTAAACGACAAACCAGTGGACGTTCAGTTCTTTAGAAGATAGTAAACGGCATGATCGATGGACGCTTACAGGAAGTAAACGGCGGCGGATATGGACGTTAACAAGAACTCAACGACAGGAAGAGTAGACGTTTACCTAGTTAAACAACAAGATCGCTTGCCATCTACTGTATGTAGACTGAAGACCGTGGCAGCAGCAGTGGTTCCCACCGTGTTCGCCAAAGAAGAGCTGTGGACGCACACGTTCCGCGCCCCTGCGAGCACTTGCTGTCTCCGGAGGTTCCTGAACGTTGGGTGAGCTCCCTCGTGGCATTGAATGGATGCTGGTTGACCTTCTTTTGCTTCTTTGACCTCCGTTTGACCGGGTTGACCAAGGGAAAATGAAAGAAACCAGCTAAAAAGATGAACGGGATGTGATCGCCAGGGCCTTACCTGTGCCTAAGGAAGTGTTGTGATCACGCTGGTGACATGCCTTGCGTAGCAGTGGATGGAGGGACTCCAACTTTCCTCTCTTCAGCCGGCCAAAGAAAAGAAGCTCCACTGTCTCGTTTGGGTGTTCCTGCAACAAAGAGAAGACTCTACTAGACCTAAATACAGTGTAGTAAACGTCCAAAACGAAAAGAGAAGGCCCAAAAGGAGAGCCCCATATCGGTTGCGGACTTGAGAAGAGGGGTGGCCAAGTGTTATGACCACCCTTCTTCCCTCCATTTTTTTTGGTTGGAAAACCCCTTTTGGGTGTGTTGGGAGGTGCACTACGTGCCTAGAGTGTGAGTGTGTGTAGCATGCAAAGCTAGAGAAAGAAGGAAGGGAAAGAGAGGAAGAAGAGGGAGATGATCCTCGTGTACCAGCTTGTTTGGCTCCTTTGTGGGCTCCTCCAGCTCGTGGTGAAGCCTTCTGGATGCTCCAAGGGATGAGAGGAAGAGAGGAACAAAGGTGGAAGCTTTAGTGGATGTCTCTCTCTTCTCTCAAAGCAACATGACATGGACTCGTCCAGCCTCTCCCCCTTACTTAGAAGGCCAAGGAGTACCTTATATAGACAGTGGGGACGGAGCTAGAGAGCATAGGATGCTCAAGTGTGAAGAAACACACTTAAACATGTGGCAATCCATGTGTTAAGGCTTGAACCAATGAGAGGGGGCCATGTAGGACTTTTACTGGGTCAAGAGGGTGCCAAGGTGGCCCATTTTCCCATTGGAACGGCCCCATGCGTTGCATGGCCAAGGAGGGTTCTTAATGGGCTGGAATCTCAGGCAGTTGCGCAGACCAAGTAAACCCAGGTTGATGGCAAGCGATGCTGCGCCCAACCCATGCAGACGTCAACCCGGTGGGTGCCAAACTTAATCGACGTACATGTGCTGTGCCGCCAACTTGTAGTCAGCAACAGTCGATGTTGCTGTCTACATGGGATCCGAGGCAAGTCAACAAGCGGTCAAATAGGCCTTACTGGGCCATGAACCACACGAAGATGGGCCAAATCTCACGTCTACACCTACGTCTTATCCCTAAGCAACCACTTGGGATTCCACTAAACAAGGGTATAGTCCCCCTTAAGGACACTTACACATCCAGCCACAACTGGCCTTCTCTTCTCAACCAGAAGAGGAACACCACCACCTGTACCAACATGTCTTCTCTTCACACGAGAAGAGGATCAACCACAAAGAATGAGTTGTATGAGAAAGGCCTCAAGACCCAGCTTATAATTACTTGCTTGATCTGAGGCGAAGTCTGAGAGGCACAAGATGATTACGAAGTGGACTCTCTCTCAGATCTACGCAAGCTCTCAAAAGGCAATGCACTATTCTCACAGAGAGCTAAGATCAAGAGAAATGTTGGATTGGACGAGCTGGCTCCTGTTGTTCTTCAGGTGACTGGAGTTTCAAGCTTTTCAAAGGTTCAAGAGTTCGAACTGTCTGACTACGTTGCATGGAGTCATGAGTCTTCTATTTATCTTCTTTGAAATAATTTTGACCGTTGTAGTATCCGTTGTCTCACAGCTTCATGTACATTAGAGAGACTGGTCCGAAGCAAGGAGCAGGTGAGCCTGCAACCATTAATGCTTGGATTGACACATACACCTTCAAGGAAAGATTGTCTGAATCTTCTATCCTTTTGTCAGGTTGACAACTCCATCTTTGACGTGTGTTTCTATAAAAGTCCTGCACACAATAAATGCTGACACATAGACAACTTCTCTTTGTCTAAACTGTCAGTGTAGTCGTGCTACAAAAGGATATACCAAAACGGAAATGATATTCTGTCATCATATAAGGCAAGATTTTATGTGACACAGTGAGGTAAACAAGGATGGTTGTACCTTCACAATAAATACTCAAGACCATAGGATATAGTTGGTGCGCGGAAAGGTTTTTAAAATCTACAGAGATTTGAACTTATACATTTAAATATCATGATGGATATATCTTATAAAAATTATCTGAGAAGATAATGATAGTGTTTGTCAATTTATTTAACCCATAATCGTTGTGAAAAGAATTGATACCCACATGAATTCAATGTTATCAACGTGATCCATATATGAATGAAATCTATGTTGAAATAAAGTTAATGTGATCATAATCTATGTATATAGTGAAATCGTTGTTTCAATGATGAAATTGTTGTTTAAGTGAAATCGATCTTGAAGTCGTTGTGAGACCGAAATCGTTGTTTCACTGACCAAATCGTTGTTGCGAACAAATCATTCTTTAAGTGAAAGCAAATCGTCGTTGCGACCAAATCATTCTTTAAGTGAAAGCAAGTCGTTGTTGTGATCAAATCGTTCTTAAGTGAAAGCAAATCATTGTTGTGACCAATCATTCTTTAAGTGAAAACAAGTCGTTATTGTGATCAAATCGTTCTTTTAGTGAAAGGAAATTGTGTGTTTCGATCACATCGTTGTTTAAGTGAAAGGAAATCATTGTTTCGATCAAATTGTTGTTTAAGTGAAAGGAAATCGTGGTTTCCGATCAAATCGTTGTTTAAGTGAAAGGAAATCGTTGTTTCGATCAAATTGTTATTTAAGTGAACGAAAATCGTTGTTTCGATCAAATCGTTGTTTTAGTGAACGGAAATCGTTGTTTCGATCAAATCGTTGTTTTAGTGAACGAAAATCATTGTTTCGATCAAATTGTTGTTTAAGTGACTTATGAATCGTTATAGCGATCATATGGAAATCGATGTGTACTTAGACAAATTTATGCTTTGAACTTCAAATAATATTGTGTGAGGATAACTTACAGATTTTGCTTGAGTTATATCCTGTAGATAAACTTCACAAAAAGTGTTAGAGATAGTTTTCAAGGTTTTGTTAATCACCAAAAAATACATATATAATTAATAATTAATTATATGGAGATGGACTGATCATCATGAGGGTAATCTATGTCCAAACAGTAATCAATGTTTAAGTAGGACAGTCGATGTTTGAGACAGTTGATGTCTAAGGGTAATCAATGTTCAAAAGTAATTGATGTTTAAGCATGATAGTCGATGTTTGAGACAGTCGATGTCTAAGGGTAATCGATGTTTGGTACAAAGCAATCGATGTGATTTAAAACGGTAATCGATGTTTCAAAGATAAGAAAATCGATGTTTAAGAAGACAATCGATATGAGATGGCAATCGATGTTTTAGTGCAAGGTAATCAATGTTTAAAATAGTCGATGTCTAAAGCAATCGATGTTTTAGATAAAAGTAATCGATGTTTAAAGGGAATCGATGTCTAAGGTAATCGATATCTAAAGCAATCGATGTTTTAAGATAAAAGTAATCGATGTTTAAAGGGAATCGATGTCTAAGGTAATCGATATCTAAAGCAATCAACGTTTTAAGAGGAAGGTAATTGATGTTTAAAGGGAATCGATGTCTAAGGTAATCGATGTTAACGAAATCGATGTTTGAACATAATCGATGTTTTAAATAGTAATCGATTGTGGACTTAAAGCAGTAATCGACGTATACTGAGAATCAATGTTTAAGTTAACTATAATCGATGTAATTTTATACAGTAATCGATGTGGACTAAAAACAGTAATCGATGTGGACTAAAAATAGTAATCGATGTGGACTTAAAAACAATAATCGATGTGGACTTCCACTTTAGAAAAGTCAGAGTGAAATATATATATATATATATATATATATATATATAGTAATGCTATGGTGCGGCCGTGCGGCCCGACCGTACCATAGCGACGACCGTTGGATCAAGATCCAATGGTCGCGATGTGGTGGATCTTGATCCGCGTTGCGCGCGCCTACGGCGCGCGCAATGCATCACGGCCGTTGGATCTTGATCCAACGGCCACCGCTATGGTGCGGCCGGGCCGCACGGCCGCACCAATGCATTTATCTATCTATATATATATATATATCTTATGGACTTAGAAAAATTCTCGAATACTTTCAGTGGTGATCCTTAATGTAATTTTATTTCCTTTGAGTTTCCTTTTGACAGACTTGTTGAGCAACTATCCCTAAGAAAATTGTTTAAAACTTTAAACTATTTCAACAAGGTTATTTTGCTATGACAAAACGTTTTGAAGTCTTTCTACAAATAAATCTACTGGAATATATCACAGAGAACATATTTTGTATAATACTGTATCAACACTATCTTGAAAATTTTCTAAGTCCACAGAATACACTATGTATCATACTAACTCCGATTGGACTCCGACTCCAGAAAAGTCGAAGTGTTGAACCATCTTTGTACTAGACTCCAACTCTTGGAAGTCGAAGTCTGGACTCCACTCCTGAGAAGTCGAATCCTAGACTCCGACTTCTATAAAGTCGAAGTAAGGTATCGATTGATGAACACTTCAAAGAAGTCGAAGTCCCCACTCCGACTCTTAAGAGTCGAAGTCTCTGTATTGTTTTCCAACTCTTAGGAGTCGAAGTATTCACTCCGACTCCTTCAGAAGTCCAAGTATGACCGATTGATGCTTTTCACTCCGACTTTCAAGAAGTCAAATTCTATGATTAATCTCACTGCGACTTCTGTAGAGTCCAATTTAAGTCTGTATCTCTTGTTTCTGACTCCGACTCCAAGAGAGTCGAAGTACATGTCTTTCTGACTCTGACTTCCTTGACAACTTCTGTACTTCACTTTTTCTGTGTAAAATATTATTTCTATAAATCTTGATTGTTTGATATTTATTTTCTTAATGAGATCTTTTGTAGAACACATAGTACTTGTATATCCTTCAGAATAATATCTTGTCATGTTACTATTATTTAATGTATTCTGACAGATAGGATATATTATACTCAAAATAACCACAAAAAATTATCTGTGCAAATATCTGAATATTTATACAAATTGGGTCTTCACAAAAGTCTTGTTTGTGTTGGGTGGAATTTGTGTAACTAGATATTTTTAGTCCCCCTCCTTGATTCAGAAAGGATCAGAGTTGTAATTTTCTATTTGTATTTCTTTCTGAATTCCCTGTGTTTGCTCATCCTTCAGAGCAAACACACAAGTGTTTTTCAATTCTGTTTGTGTAACCCTCAGGAGGTTTGTTCTTGCAGTGCCCTCTTGTGAAGGGAGGACCTTGTTAAAGGTAGTGTATGTGCCCCTGTTAAGGGAAGACTTGCTTGGGAGCAAGTGGGCTTGTAATACCTCTCAAGGGTGAGAGAAGGCCAAGTATTCTTGGTAGTTAGTGAAATCTCAAGTGGTTTGCTTGAGGACTGGACGTAGGACTTCCATGTGAGAAGGGCCGAACCAGGATAAAAATTCTTGTGCATTTGTGTGATGTTTCTACCAACTTACACTTAAATCATACATTACACTAAACACTAACAATTCTATTTAGTGTTGCCTAATTTTAGATAAAATTTTTAAAGTGCAAGAAGTTTTATTCACCCCCCTCTAGGACATCATTAGTGCCATCTCGATCCAATAAGTGGTATCAAGTGAGGTCTTCTCAGATGAATCGAAAGATTTGAGAAGAGATGGCAGCTGAAAGTCACAACTATGAAGGTCAGTCTGTTACAAAGCCACCATTCTTTGATGGTGAAGATTATCAATATTGGAATATGCGGATGGAATGCTTCATCAGTGGCACAAATTTGATCTGTGG
>CM024754.1:36779754-36979754 GCA_014218235.1 Colocasia esculenta
TTCTCTTGAACTGATTTAGTTCATCTTGCATGGCTAATATCCAAGATTCATCAGATAAAGCTTCATTGACTGTCTTAGGCTCTACTTGAGAAACAAATGCTAAATAGTCGCATGGAATTACATTACCTCTAGTTCTTACCCCTACAGATGGATCACCAATGATGTTTTCAGGAGGGTGATCTTTCTGATGTCTCCATTCCTTTGGAAGATCTTTATGTTGGATTTCTGTTTGCTGCAGTTCTTCCAGAGTTGGATCCTCTTTGTCCTTAATTGAAGTTTTCTTTAATTTTTCGGACAAGACATCTGCATCATCAATGTCACTAATTTCTTCCTTTTTCAAGGAAGGGTTAGATTCATCAAAAATAACATGTACTGATTGTTCAATTAATAAGGAACGTTTATTGAAAACTCTATAACCTTTAGGTTTAGAGGAATACCCCATGAAAATGCCTTCATCTGATTTGGCATCCAACTTACCAATGTCCCTTTTTCCATTGTTATGGATGAAGCAAGGACATCCAAATACTCTGAAATGGCTAATCTTTGGCTTCTTTTCTTTGTAGAGTTCATAAGCAGTCTTTTTCAGAATTGGCCTGATCATCACTCTATTTATGATATAACATGCAGTGTTGATAGCTTCGGCCCAGAAATATCTTGGCAGATCATATTCTGATAACATTGATCTTGCCATATCCAAAAGAGTTCTGTTTTTCCTCTCAGCAATTCCATTCTGTTGAGGTGTCCTTGGAGCTGAGAAGTTGTGCTCAATTCCTTGATCATCACAGAACTTCGCAAATTTTCATTCTGAAACTCACCACCATGATCTGATCGAATAGAGACAATTGAGAATTTCTGATCTTTCTGAACTTTCTTACTGAAGCTGACAAAATTCTCAAATGTGTCATCTTTGTGCTCTAAAAAGGATACCCAAGTGAATCTTGAATAATCATCAACTATTACAAATCCAAAATTCTTTCCTCCCAAACTGGTAGTCCTCATTGGCCCAAATAAATCCATGTGAAGTAGTTCTAAGGGCTTTGAGGTGGTTACTACAGTCTTTGATTTGAAGGAGCTCTTGGTGTGCTTTCCTCTTGCACAAGGTCTGCAAATGCTATCCAATCTGAAATTTACCTTTGGCAGTCCTTCAACTAGTTTTCTTTTTCTGAGCTTGTTCAGCCCATCCAAGCTGCAGTGGCCCAATCTTCTGTGCCACAACTCAGTTGATTTATCTTTGCTAGCTGCCAAACACACATCTTGATCCTTGAGTTCATCGAGATATAGAACATACAAATTTCTTTCTCTGTAGGCTTCAAATATGACTTCACCATCTTTTAAGATACTGCATTTTGATTCTTGAAACTGAATTTGATGGCCTTTGTCACACAACTGGCTGATGCTGATGAGATTGTGCTTTAACCCTTTGACCAGCATTACATCCTTTATGACTGATTTTCCTTTGATGTTCACAGACCCGCTTCCTATCACAGTCCCTTTTCCATTATCTCCATAGGTGACTGTACCTTCTTCAGCTTGGAGATCAACAAATATCTTCTTGTTGCCTGACATATGCCTTGAGCACCCACTATCCAAATACCATTTGGATGCTCGAGGGTTAACCTGAAATGAAAACATCAAGCTTTAGGTACCCAAATTCTTTTTGGGTCCTGATTGGTTAGTATCATCAACTTTACCTTTTAATATCCATTTTTTATGTCTTGTTGGGCATGTCATTTTAATATGTCCTAACTTGTTGCAGTGACTGCAGCAGGATAACTTAGTTACTTTTTCTATGTATTTGAAATCAGCTTTGTATGCTACATCTTGTTCGGGTACAAATTTTGGTGTTGGATATGTTTTAGGGTATATTATGGTTTCTTCATTATCTGGGGGTGTATATCCTAATCCATTTTTCTTTTTACCCGATCTCCTAGCACCTTTTAATATTAAAGAGTTTTTACCATTGGTAAATTTTTCTAGGGTGCTTGCTAGTGTATTGTTTTCTTCATTTAATTCATTTACAGTTTTTCTTAAATCATCTGAGTTTTCCTGTTTTTCTAGGTCAGTGATTTTTCTGTTCTTGTCTTTTAAATTTTCACATAATAGTTCATTTCTTCTCTTAAGCTCAACTATTTGTTTTTCTAGTTCTTCGTTTTCAGATTTTAAATCTGAGTTGGTATTTTCGAAACATGTGATATTTTTCTTGCTTAGCTTAAGTAGTTTACACACTTCTTTATACTTATTGTAGAGTTCATTAAATGCACTTTCCAAATTATCCGAATCTGAGTCATTACAGGAATCGAAAGAAGAGTCAGATGTTACCTTATCCTCGGTATTCGCCATGAGAGCCAAGTTGGCTTCTTCACCTTCACTGCTGAGCTTGACTCACTATCTGAGTCACTGCTGTTGTCCCATGCAGCTGCCATGGCTTCTTTTTGAATCTTCTGAACTTCTTGGAGCTGTCCTTCTTCTTGTGATCATTTTTCTTTAACATTGGACAGTCTGCCTTGATATGTCCAGGTTTCTTGCATTCATAGCAAAGTGGCTCATTCCTCTTCTGATCTTTTCCATCTGGTCTCTTGAGATCTTTGTTTTTCTTGAAGTACCTCCTACCAGACTGGAACTTCTTCTTCTTTGCCAAGATTCTCTGCAATCTTCTTGAGAGCATGGCTTCTTCATCATCACTATCTTTGCTATCTTCACTGTTATCTAAGGATTCTTCTGATGAGTCCCCATTAGCTTTAAGCGCATTTGACTGCTTCTTTCTACTGGAGGATTCTCCTAGTCTTTCCATGTTTATTTCATGGGCCATGAGAGACCCAATGAGTTTTTCTACTGACATTCTCTTAAGATCATTAGCTTCTTCGATAGCTGTGACCTTTGCCGTCCATGAAGATGGCAGGGATCTGAGAATCTTCCTTACCATATCTGCATTTTCATATGACTTTCCTAGACTTGCTAGGCCATTAGTAATGTCAGTAAATCTACTAAACATTTGGGTAATAGACTCACCTGTTTGCATTTGAAATCTTTCATACTGAGTGACAAGAATGTCAATTCTTGTCTCCTTTACTTTGTCTGTACCTTCATATGTGATCTTTAACTTTTCCCACATTTCCATGGAGGATTTGCATGCTGAAACTCTGTTGAACTCTTTCTTGCTTAGAGCACAACATAGAATGCTCTTAGCTTTACAGTTCAAGGAGATTTTCTTTCTATCTTCATCTGTCCATTGTGCTTTCTCATTTGTGACGACCAGATCACCTTCTTCCACTATTGACCAGATTTGATAATCGTGGCCTTGTAGAAAGTATTCCATCCTGGTCTTCCAATACGTATAATCTTCACCATCGAACAAAGGAGGTCTGTTGACAGACTGACCTTCGAAGTGACTTTGGGCTGCCATTGATCTTTGCTCTTCAGATCGTTGGATCTTCTTCTTTGTCGAAGAGACGGGCTCTGATACCACTTGTTGCCCAGCTAGCTAGCCCAGAGGGGGGGTGAATGGGTTATTAAAACTTCGATCTTTGATTAAAACCTGTTTACTGAAAAGATTGCACAACTTAATAACAAGGTTAGAGTTAGAGCAAACAAGATAACAATCACACAAAACACATCCACAAGACACAAGGATTTTATCCTGGTTCGGAACTCCTCTCCACAGGAGACCTACGTCCAGTCCCTGAGCAATACCTCAGGATTTTACTATCAAGGGTACAATCCCCCTTAAGGATCCTTACACCCAGCCTCAACTGGTCTTCCTTCAGCCTGAAGGGAACAACAACCACCCTGGATACCACCAGGTCTTCCTTCGTCCAGAAGGGAACAACAACCACCCTGGATACCACCAGGTCTTCCTTCGTCCAGAAGGGAACACAAACTAATCAGAAAAAGGTTGTGAAAACAGGCTTCAGATTCTAGCTTGACCAGCTACAACCTGAAGCTCCTAAGCCCCGAGAGAGAAAGAGATTTAACAAGGTTTTTTCTCCAAGGACCACACAGGCTCTTACAAATGAGAAGATTTCTTTGAGCACAGAGAGCTAAGAGCTTAGAACCAGGTTTGGAGTGGAGGCTTCGCTCTTCTTCAAGTTCTAAAGATTGAGAGAGATGGATTCCTTTCTTCTTCTAAAATCAAGCGATGTTGCTCTATCAGTTCTTCTTCTTCTTCTTTTCGTCTTGAGTCTTCTATTTAAACTGCTGATTCAAATTCGAACGTTGAAGTGCCCGTTGTCTCTTATCCTTGTGTACGTTAGACTGGTTACTGAGGAAGCTTCTGATCGTCAGTCTTTTATCCTGGTGTACACGCCAAAGAGATGTCATAGAACTTTGTATCTTGTGTCCAACGTTGTCCAGATGAGTCTTGTCAGATATCTGTAAGCATATCATCAATAAATAGAAGACAGCTAGGACTGCTGTCTATTGTTAGTTGAGATGGAACAGATATTGCAGTATATAGCAAAGCTCCTTTCTGTCCAAGAAAAAGTACGTAGACAGAGTAGCATAGAAATGGAAGATATTGTCTGCATGCATGGGAGATACGATCGGAGAGCATTTAATGCAAAGCAGTCAACGGACAAGATATGACTTTGACTTTTCAACGCTATTAAAAAGCATTATACTGATGCATCAAGAAATTCGATAAAGAGAATCTTGCTGACTTCATAACTTATGAAATCGTTATGAGTTATAGCAAGTCGTTATGAACTGTAAAGAAATCGTTGTGATAACTTATGAAGTCGTTGCGCGTTCTAAAGAAATCGTTGCAAGAAATCGTTATGACTAATAAAGAAGTCGTTGCGCGAAATCGTTATGACTAATAAAGAAATCGTTACGCGAAATCGTTATGACTAATAAAGAAGTCGTTGCGCGAAATCGTTATGACTAATAAAGAATCGTTACGCGAAATCGTTATGACTAATAAAGAAGTCGTTGCGCGAAATCGTTATGACTAATAAAGAAATCGTTACGCGAAATCGTTATGACTAATAAAGAAGTCGTTGCGCGAAATCGTTATGACTAATAAAGAGATCGTTACGCGAAATCGTTATGACTAATAAAGAAGTCGTTGCGCGAAATCGTTATGACTAATAAAGAAATCGTTACGCGAAATCGTTATGACTAATGAAGAAATCGTTACGCGAAATCGTTATGACTAATAAAGAAGTCGTTACACGAAATCGTTATGAATTCTAAAGAAATCGTTACGGCTAGAGAGTCGTTGCGAGTTCTAAAGAAATCGTTACGAGGTCTAAAGAAGTCGTTACGGCTAGAGAGTCGTTGCGAGTTCTAAAGAAATCGTTACGGGCTCTAAAGAAGTCGTTACGGCTAGAGAGTCGTTGCGAGTTCTAAAGAAATCGTTACGACTCTAAAGAAGTCGTTACGGCTAGAGAGTCGTTGCGAGTTCTAAAGAAATCGTTACGGGCTCTAAAGAAGTCGTTACGGCTAGAGAGTCGTTGCGAGTTCTAAAGAAATCGTTACGGTAACGATTCGAGTGTTCCGGTCAAAGAGGAAGTCGTTCTGCTTATCAAAGAAGTCGTTACAGGGACTTAGATAGAAATGATGGGACTTACCAGATTGTCTTGATCTTTCATTTTTCTTTTGCTTCCTGTTCTCAAGTCTCATGAAATCCATTAGTGTTGTTTTGTTAATCATCAAAATTAATATTAAATAAATGGAAATATTTATTATGGGGACAGTTTGGTCATCATCACATAGGTAGGATAATTCACTCTAGTCGAGGCTTGTTAACCTAGATCATCCTATACTTAAGAACAACCTAGGCTCTGATACCACAAACCTGTCACGCCCTGACGCAGAATATCGGAACGTGAGGCAGTTGCAAGTAAACGGGTACAGAGCGAGTACTAGACATCAAACCATTGGACAAGAATAAATATTAAAGCAAATGCATCTCATTAATAATTCTTCAAATGTCTAGTTACAACCACTAATATCAGAGCCATTCTATATGGCCCAATTACATTGAATAAAGTAAAAGACTAAACTTCAATTCTAACATAATACTATCTCGCTAGAGTACTCTTGACTTCACTCTTGGTCGTTCTTGTCCTCTTGAGTGTAAGTATCTTCCTCGGTCTCACCTGAGAACACAACCAATAACGCAGGGTGAGAGATAACGCCCAGTAGGACTTAAATCTCATGATCAAGCATGCTTTAAATGATTAATGTGTTGAATGGCAGAGTAACTGATAATTTCGCTGTTATTGATGATAATCATGTTATTTTATTATCTTATGGTCCTTAATTTCACACAAACTTATTGTCACTTTATTACAAAAAATGATAATTGATTAAATCTTTATTGTGTTGTGTTTGCAGGATTAATGGGCCAAGAAATAAAGTGTCAAATGGGCCAATGGATTGGATTGAAGCAAGAGAGAATAAAGGAGAGATTCTATTAATTTTTTAAAACACTTTCTCACTTTTAAAATCTCCTCTCCTATTTTCCAAAAATCTCTCCTTCCTTTCCTCTCTCCCCCATCCTCTCTTTCTCTACTACTTTATAAACACCCCCCCCCTCTCTCTCATTCGTATTCTTTCTTTTACTTTTTCCCTCTCTCCTGCGCACCGCCTTCCTCCTCTTTCTCTTTCCCTTCTTCTTCCTCTCTTCTTCTTTCTCTTCTTCTTCCTCTCTCTCTATCTCTTTTTCCCGGTTTCTTCTTCTCTTCTTCCTCTCCTCTTCTTCCCAGTCTCTCTCTCTTTCTCGGTCTCTTCAGAACAGCAACAGCAGCACGCCGGGCCCGCCCAGCACCTGCCGCGCGCACCTATTAGGCCTCCTGCGTGCCCCCTGCCGCGCCTGCCTCCACGCGACCGCCCGCCAGCGCACCTGCCCGCCTGGCGCCACGCCGCTGCCACCAGGCCGCCTGCTGCGCGACCCCGCCAGCGCCACGCGCGCCCGCGTGCCTGACGCACGCATGCCCCGCGCCCGCGCGCCTGCCGCCCGGCCGCCTGCCCGCGCCCGCGCACGAGCCCCCGCGCCGCCACCGCCTTCGCCCATGCGACGTGCATGCTTTGCATGAACGTCTCTCTCTCTCTTCTCTCCTCTCTCTCTCCCTCGCATTCTCTCTCTCTCTTCTCTCCTCTTCCTCACGCGTTCTCTCTCCTCTCTCTCTCTTCTCTCTTCTGTCTTCTCTCTACTATCTCTCTCTTGCGCTCTCTTCTCTCCTCTATCGCCGCCTCTCTCTCTCTCCTCTATCGCCGCCTCTCTCTCTCCTCTATCGCTCTCTCTCCTCTCTCTCACATCTCCGGCTCCTTTCTCTCTCTCTCCTATCTCTCTCTCACGCGCCGCTCCTCTCTCTCATCTCTTGTTTTCTCTCTCTCATTTCCTCTCTCCTTTTTCTCTCTATTTTCCATATTTTTTTAGTGTTGTTGTCGATTTATTTCATTTAGTATAAAACAATTTTTGTTGACCATTTTGTTTAGTGGAATGCAATTTCAGATCTTTGTCTCTTTGTCTCTAATCCACTCTTTATCTCTCTCTCTATTTACTTAGTTTAATTAGTTTAGTTTTATTTAATGCAACTTAGTTTAAATATCACCACATTATTTTCCTAAATAAAAATCCAAGGTTTTCAACTCTAAAATCTAGTTCCCCGTGGATTCGACTCGGCTCTCACCACTTAACTATTGTTAAAATCGTTAGTGTAAGCCGATAATTTTGAGATTGTTAGTCACGTGTTTAACGACGCATTTGTGGGCTATCAGTAACTAAAGATAGAGCGAGAGAGTCAAGTAACGTAAGATATAGCATGATAGCATGTGATTGAAATAGCACAAACATCGAGTATAGCATAAAGAGCAGTATGGCCATAGCACAAATAGCACAAAGTATAGCAATAGCACAACGAGTATAGTATAGCACATTGATTGTCATTTAGATAGTCGTGATAGATAGCACTTGAGTGTAATGCCAAATACTCTGGTCATTTAACTCCCGTGGGCAAATAGCACTTTTGGGCGCACGTCCCAGGACCTGACCAGGCCCTTTATATATTGTCAAGCATTGGTTATATTGTTTATCTTTAGACAATCAGTCAATGGCCAATAAAGAATACAAGAAATAGATGAGAGTACTAGATGAATAGATCAGATAGCAGATAGAATGTGAATAGATGAGCGAGTAGAATATAGATGAGAACTATAGGTCATTGCACATGAAACGTCGAGTAACGGCGATAGTAACAGTTGCACAACACACGCAATTGGTGTCGGCAGTCAAGTGGAATTCACTACCCATCTACTGGCCATGTTATGCGCAGGTTCAGAGGTCCAGCGTGATTCAAGATAAGAACAAGAGCAGACTAAGACCGTTTGGATCTTACTGATCCCTAAAGGGTGTCATAGGTGTTCGGGTACAACCAGCTCATCAGCCATGTGGGTATCCATGGATAGAGGAGACTTACGGAGGCCTTGAACAAGGATTCACTAGTCTGACAGAAGGAGTATCCGACACAGAGTTTGTCCAAGTCATGAGAAAGTGTATATATAGAACCAAGTGCTCGACGTTCTAGAGGAATTCTAGAACAGTGGAGTGTCGATAACAATGATTCCAAAGAAATGCGAGAAACGAAGACAAGTTCATTTAAAAATAGGGTAAATTAATATACATTATTTAAGTCCTTTACCAGATACATTACGAGATATTTTCATGCCAAGTTAAGCCATATTGGATGGTTCAAGTGTGTGCATGTGTAAAAGAAAATCATAGATATGAAAGGTCAAGTGTATGTCTTCTAAATCATCCAACACATGTTTGATTTATAACAACTTTGTTTACTGCGTTGGTGACTGTTACAAGAGGTATAGACACTGTAGATGGTTAAAGTACCAAAAATCAAGGGTTTTCGTCCAAAAATCTCAGAACACGACATACCCCTATAAGGGTCGCGACAGTGTCGGTAAGAACGTGACAGGGCAGTTCAAGGATCGCGACAGGTCGGTCAGGTTAGGCAGCTAGAACACGACGGTGCCGCCTGTCGCGTGCAGAACAAGACAGGTATTGTGTCACGACCGGCCCTGAGGACGCGGCCTATCGGGCCGTCGCATTTTCAGGTCCTGCGTCTGATTCCGAGCGAGAAAAGGACAGGCCTTGGATTGAGGTCCAAGCCTTCGATGTTTTGACATAGAGTCATTCAAAAATCAAGAACTAATTGCACAGACGATGAAAATTCATGAAACTAGTTTTAAACAAATGAAGACATGCAAGAGTATTCACAGTAAATAGGAATTTGAAAGTGGACATGGTCCCGGCATGTTTCAAACAAGTTATTCACAAAGAACATGGAATAGTGTACAGTGAAAATAAAAGAATTAATTCGAGCAGTAGGATGGATGAAAATTAGGGCTTTCAGGGGCAAACGATGTCTAACGATCATCAGTATCTCTAGTTAAAATGTCATGGCATGAGGTCGAGTATACATGGAGATCTAGAATTAAGATGAAGGTTCGGAGTTATGACGATTGCAGAACTCCAAAAATCAAGAATAAAAGATTGGCTCAATGAAATATTATGAAGCAAGAGGGCTTTTGTTCCTGATCTTGGGAACAATCTACAGACGAAATTAATTGAGTTTTACTCATGAGAATGCCTACCTTTGACTCGTTTTATCTTCTAGGGTTTAGAACTTGAAGAACGAAGGTTGGAGCTCGGTCCAGCCTTTTACCCATGAGTGCCTCTTCTCCTTGGCCTCTTCTCCACATCCAGCAAGCCCCAGCAACGAGTTAGGGCCGGCCATGGAGAGGTTGAGGAGTATTTAAGCTCCTTGGGTTTCTATTTCCTAATAGGACTCTAATTCCCCTTTAATTCCGAGATTTCCATATTTCTCTCATCCTTCTAAGCTGTCCAACTCCTATTAGGGTTAGGTTGGGATGCAATTTCGTGGCCAACCAATTAGGGTAGGGTTAGGAGTCCAATTCCAACCCATATTAGTATTTTAATAAGTTAATAGCCCTTTTCTATTTAGGTAATATTTAAGATACGAATTTAGGATATTTTCCTATTATTCCTCTTTTAAAAATCACTATTTTGGCCTAATAACTTTTATGTGATCCATTTAATAAAGCCAATCACTTCTTTTCATTTAGTGGGTTTGAAATAATCCTCTATTCTTTGATTTTCCAATTGACTAAATTTTTAATATTATTAATTTTTTATTTTTTGAAAAATTCAAGTTGCTACACTAATGCACCAGAAGCATTTATGATTTTGATGAACATAATATTTCACCCTTATTTGGATCAATTCATTGTGGTATTCATAGATGACATATTAGTGTATTCAGCATCAGAGGATGAGCATGTAGTACATCTGAAGCTTTCATTGCAGACTTTGCGGGATCACTAGTTGTGTGCTAAGTTTAGTAAATGTGAGTTCTAGTTAAAGGAAATTTAGTTTTTGGGCCACGTAATTTCAGAAGAAGGTGTAGTAGTACATGTAGCTAAGGTTGAAGTTGTTATGAAGTGGGAAGAGCCGAAAACAATATAAAAAATCAGAAGTTTCCTTAGTTTTACATACTACTACAGACGATTCATCTAGGATTTTTCGAAGATTGCAGCACCCATGACAAGATTGACTAGGAAAAAGGTGCCCTTTGTGTGGTCTCCAAATTCTCGGCGAAGCTTTACAGAATTGAAGAAAAGGCTCACTACAGCACCCATATTGGAAATACCAGAAGAGGATTAGGAGTGGTATTAATGCAACATGGAAAGGTAGTGGCGTATTCATCAAGATAGTTGAAGCGGCATGAAGAGAATTACCCCACACATGATTTAGAGTTGGCAGCAGTAGTTTTTGCATTGAAATTGTGGAGGCACTACTTATATGGAGAGAGATTTGAAATCTTTACAGATCATAAAAGCTTAAAGTACATTTTCTCACAGAAAGATTTGAATTTGAGATAGCGCAGAGTACTTGAAAGATTATGATTTCAGCTTAGCATATCACCTGGGTAAAGCCAATGTTGTTGCAGATGCACTGAGCAGAAAGGCAGTCTTGAGTCAGATGATGATTAAAGAATGGAAATTATATGAAGATGTAGCAGAGAATTCACTATTTGTACCAACAATTAGCAGCGAGCAGTGTTAGCAAACACTGCCGTGGAACCTTCATTGTATTGGCAAATAGTAGAAGCATAGAAAACAAATGAGAATCTGGTAAACATTGTAAGAATGGAAGAGGTTACACTTGATGATGACAGTGTGGTTAGACATAAAGGCCGATTGTATGTTCCAGCAGATTCCGAGGTGAGGTAGACGGTATTAGAGGAGGCTCGCAAGTCCAGGTATACTATTCATCCAGACAGCACAAAAATATATCAAGATTTGAAGAAACACTTCTGGTGGCCAAACATGAAAAAGGAAATAGCAGAATTTATATCAAGGTGTCTGGTATGTCAGCAGGTAAAAGCAGAGCATCAGAGACTAGGGGGATTATTATAGCCATTGCCTATTCCACAATGGAAATGGGGTAACATAGCTATAGATTTTGTAGTAGGTTTACCCAGAACAGCATCAGGTCACAATGGAATTTGGATTTTTGTGGACAGATTGACTAAGGTGTGTAGATTGTTGGTTGTGAGTATGTCATGGACCGTGGACAGATTAGCCAGATTATATGTGGACATAATAGTATCGTTGCATGGAATTCCAGTGACAGTTGTCTCAAATAGAGATCCCAGGTTTACATCAAGCTTCTAGAGAAGTTTACAAAGAGTAATTGGTAGTGAATTGAGGTACAACTCAGCCTATCATCAGCAAATAGATGGACAAATAGAAAGGACAATTCAAACCATAGAAGACATGTTGAGAGCTTGTTATTTAATGTGGGGAGGTACTTGGGAGCACCAATTAGGCATGGTAGAATTTGTTTATAACAACAACTACTACGCAAGTATCGGGATGGCACCTTATGAAGCTCTATATGGAAGACCATGCAGAACACCATTGAACTGGCATGAGGTAGGTGAAAGGCAAGTCATGGGACCAGAATTGATTCAATAGTGCTCAGAAATGGTCAAATTTATTAAGGAAAAGCTTCAAACAACCCAAAGTCATTAGAAGAGCTATGCAGATACCAAGCATAGACCTTGACAGTTTGAAGTTGGTGACTATAGTGTTTTTAAAAGTTTCTCCTACAAAAGGTGTACTAAGATTCAGCAGAAAGGTAAATTAAGCCCGAGATATGTTGGTCCATTCCAGATTTCAGAATGAATTGGTGAGACAGCCTACAAAATAGATTCTCCCAGCAAACTTTATAGATGTACATGATGTGTTTCATGTTTCTATGCTGAGAATTAATTCGGGATCCTCCTAGATAGTCAGGTACACCCAAAATGATTTGAAACCAGATATGTCAATGACAGAATATCCGATACAGATACAAATGAAGAAGAACCCAAAGCTTAGAAACAAAGAGATTGATCTAGTAAAAAATAGATGGAAAAATAGACAAGGGGAGAAGACACATGGGAATTAGCAGAAGAAATGTTGAAAGTGTATCCATACTTGTTTGAGTAAGGTTTTAATTTCTTTTAGGTGATAGTACCATGTATAGTAATAATATGTTTTCTACTGATGTTTCTCTCTAAATTTCGAGGACAAATTTCTTTTAGGTGATAGTATGTATGTAGCGATCGTTCGGATCGATATTTATTGGTTATGGTGGCCAGTGTGTGCCATGGGGTTAGTGTTTGGAATGTTTCACAGGTTGTTTGGGCACTGTTGGCCGAGAATTCAGAACCAAAGCACTTACTAGTTCTCTATCTGTGAACGCAACGGTGGGAATGTTGCGTTATGAACCGATTGTTCAGGACGTCGCATTCACGTTGCCATTGTTTGGTATTGTTTGGCTGCATGCCATCCGCGTGGCATGCGTAGGGCACTGACTGGGTCAGCAGTGAGAAGCTTCCACGACAGCCAGGTGCGTCACGTTCTTAACTATGTAGGGTTAAGAACTTTGGTCAAACAAACAGAGCTCAGAAAGCTCTGCTTGGCCGAGAGAGGGGGTTTTGCAGCTAGTTTTAAGGTGATTTGAGGATTTGGAGGTGGTTTCAGCGTGCTCTCCTCGTGAGGACGTAGTACAGAGCGGGGGAAACGCCGAACCGTTGTTATTCCTCGCATATTTCGCATAGGTAGGGAGATTCCACCTTGCTTTTCGTTGTAGATAGTATGTTTAGCATGTTTAATCCATGAAATGAGTTTCAGATGTTAGATGGCATGCTAGGGTAACTATTAGACTGTTTATAAATGCTTTGCACAAATGTTTACATGGTTTGTGTGGGGTTTCTAGAGATGGAACCCCAGAGTTGGGGCTCTGTCTATGAAGGTGACGGCCCAGGGTGTCACGTTCAGAATACAACATCCTGACTCATCACGTTCTTCTTCAGAACGCACTGTATCGAGGCGTCGCATTCTGAAGGGACAGAGCACCCCGTCTCTTTCTGGCTTTCGAAGGCTGTAAGCTTGTACATGGTTACATTATTGTTGCATGGTTTTATATCCTATTCATAATGTTGGTAAACGGTGCGTTGGCACGCATCGAGGTTGAGGAATGTCGTGTTTACTTGGTTTGTAAGTACGTGGCGAGTTGAGTAGTACAACATCTACTGTGGTTACCTCTCTAGTCGGGTACCCCAGGTTTTATGTGAGCCAAGCACGTGAGTGCTCGGGGTTTGTCCCGGTACTGTGTGTACCGTCAAGGTCTGTGTTGTCTTCCTGGACAACCTCACTCTTGTGTAGAGTTGTACATCCGGCTAAGGGAAAGACGACAGAGGGATAGTGACTTGTGAGAGTTTGTGTTTAGTCACTTGTAGCGAGCTCGTGGTTGGGGGTACGGACAGCAGTAGACGTACTGGGCCCCAGCTATTCCTATTTTTCCCAATGCCTCACTTTAGGGAGCTCGAGCCGGAGTCTCTAAAGGTGTCAGGCATGGGTCTGCGGTAGTGTGGTCCGCAGGTGTGGTGTTGGTTGGTCTTCATAATTTCTTGGCCTTGTTGGGGTGGAGCGGCAGCTAGACCTTTCGTTCGTGGCTGTGAGACTAAGAGGTAGTCTTGTGTGGTTTGTCCGGGTCAGTTGTTGGTGTCGTGAACCAGTCTTCGTGACCCGAGTGTGGCGTTACCCTACTATAGCTCATACACTTGGACGAGGTTTGCCGTTTATTTATTAAAGGTTGATTTCTATTAGTAGCTTCGAGATATTTGTTATATACAATTTTTGTATCATGTGTAGCCAGTACTATAATTGCCTAGTGTAGCTTCCTGTTCTTGTACTTTGTGAGTTTGGTTTTGTACAACTTTTGGGGGAGTTTCCCTACTGTGCCAGTGACTTGTGAGGCTCACCCCTACTCCTTTTAGGTAAGGGAGAGCAGGAGGGTTCCCGTCCCTCGTTTACTTCGGAGCCACACTGTAGCGGAGTTGGGCCTGCTCCTCCAGCAATGTAATCTTCTTTTTTTGTTCACCTCGAGCTATCTCCCAAGTTGTTGTACTATGTATTTGACTCTAGTTGAGAACTGCTTATGTATATTTCATGTAAATATCTGTGAGATGTAGAATCTTATGTATATTTGAGGTGTTTCTTTTATATTTCCACAAACATGTGAATGATATCCCTTGCGAGGCTACAGCTCGTTTGTAGGAGGCGGAGTCAGGTCAAGCTCGTTATTAGGTTAATGGGTTTGAACAGCGAGGACCATTAGAACAAGAACCATGCTATCTGAATACAACTTGCCAAGATATTTTTGGGCAGAAGCAGTTAACACAGCATGCTACATAATAAATAGAGCAATGATGAGTCCTATATTAAAGAAGATAGCATATGAGTTGTACAAGCAGAAGAAGCCCAAGATCAGTTATTTTAGTATATTTTGATGTCCTTGCTTCATTCACAACAATGGTAAGACAAACATTGGTAAGTTGGATCCAAGATCTGATGAAGGTAGTTTTCTGGGTTACACTTCCAAACCCAAAGGTTATAGAGTTTTCAATAAAAGAAGTCTATTAATTGAACAAATTGTACATGTTCTATTTGATGAATCTAACACTTCCTTGAGAAAGCGAATTGTTAGTGATGATGAAGGTAGGAAGGATCTATCCAAGAAAATGCAAGAGGTATCTATCAAAGATAATAAAGATCTATCCCTGGAAGAACTACTATAGAAAGATATAATCTATGAGGATCTTCCTAGGGAATGGAGATATTAGAAGGATCATCCCAAAGAAAATATCATTGGAGATCCAAATATAGGGGTAAGAACCAGAGGTAATATTATTCCCTGTGATTATTTAGCCTTTGTTTATCAAATTGAGCCCAAGAGAGTCAATGAGGCACTAACTGATGAATCTTAGATTTTAGCCATGTAAGATGAACTAATTCAGTTCAAGAGAAACCAAGTTTGGTCCCTTGTGCCTAGGCCATCAGATCATCCTATTATTGGCACCAAATGGGTGTTCAGAAAAAAAAATGGATGAAGCTGATGTCTTTACTAGAAAAAAGGCTAGACTGATAACTCAAGGCTATTCCTAAGAGGAGGGCATAGATTTTGATGAAACCTATGCACCGGTAGCTAGACTTGAGGCTATTCGAATTTTACTAGCATATGTATCTGCATGTGATTTAAAATTATTTCAAATGTATGTGAAATCTAAATTTTTAAATGGTTTTTTAAAAGAGGAAGTATATGTTGAACAACCTCTTGGCTTTGAAGACATAGACCATCCTAATCATATTTTCAAATTACATAAGGCACCATATGGTCTGAAACAAGCACCTAGAGCTTGGTATGAACTACTAAGTACATTTCTTTTAAAACATGGTTTTACTAGGGGCAAAGTAGATAGCACTTTGTTTATTAAATCATGCTCTAAGGATACCTTGATTGTGTAAATTTATGTTATTGATATCATTTTCGGAGCTACTGATGAATCTCTTTGCAAGTACTTTGAAGAAGTAACGCAGAGAGAATTTGAGATGAGTTTGATGGGGGAATTGACTTGCTTTCTTGGACTCCAAATCAAATAAGACAAGGAGGGAACCCACATCAATCAGACCAAATACATCAAGGATTTGCTAAAGAAGTTTAGTTTTGAACAAGCAGAACATCTGACCCCGATGAGTACTTCCACCAGGTTAGATAATGATCCTCAAGGTAAGAAAGTAGATCAGAAATCTTACAGAGGTATGATTGGTTCTCTACTATACTTTACTGCTACTAGACCAGACATTTTATGTAGTGTATGTATGTGTGCTAGGTACCAAGCTGATCCCAAAGAATCCCATTTAATTTCAGTCAAAAGGATCTTTAGATATTTTGCACATACATGTGAATTAGGTCTATGGTATCCAAGATCATGCAAGATAAACTTAATTGGTTATACTGATGCTGATTATACTAGATGCAAAGTGGATCGAAAAAGCACCAGTGGTTCCTGTCAGTTTCTTGCAGGGTGTTTGATCTCCTGGTCCTCAAGAAAGGAAAACTTTGTGGCTTTGTCAACAATTGAAGCTAAATATGTTGCTGCTGGGAGTTGTTGCACTCAACTACTATGGATCAAACAACAACTTTAGGACTATAGACTAAACATCAGATCCGTACCATGTTATGTGACAACACAATGCAATCAATCTCACAAAGAATCTAATACAACATTCAAGAACCAAACATATTGAGGTTAGGTATCATTTCATTAGATATCATGCAGCAAATGGTAATATTAGTATTTTATTTATAGAAACTGAAAATCAGTTGGCAGACATCTTTACAAAAACCCTACCTGAAGAGAGATTCACCTCTCTTCGAAGAGAGCTGGGCATGTGTAATTTGCAAAGGATGTATTTCTGCAATAACGGAAGACAATAATCTTTCAGAGTACCTTGGAAATGTATGACTCCTAATCATTGTTGAAATTTTCTTATTGTGTCAACACACTCTTTACTCAAGTCGACACATTCTTCACTCAGGTTGACACATCCTTCGTGCTCTGTCCACACCTTCTTACATTAGGTTGACCTATATAATCATCCTACTGCAATATCTACTCACTCTATTTTGATCCAATCTTTAACTACCACTCTCATTTTTTTAGGTCATTTTCATGGTCTACTCCTTCTGACCAAGTTCTCTACATTTCACTCCTTTACCTCTTTAAATTGGTTTGAGCTAAGGGGGAGCCTTGCCCTGAGGGGGAGACTTTAGTTTGTTGGATCAAGATGGCACTAATGATGTCAGAGAGGGGAGTGAATAGGACTTCTTGCACTTTTAAAAAATTTATTTGAAAGTGATCAACACTAAATAGAGTTGTTAGTGCTTAGTGCAGTGTGTGAAACAAGTGTAATATGGCGGAAACAATCACACAGATGCAACAAGAAATTTTATCCTGGTTCAACCCTTCCCACATGGAAGTCCTACATCCAGTCCCCAAGCAAACCACTTGGGATTTCACTAACTGCCAAGAATACTTGGCCTTCTCTCAACCCTGAGAGGTATTACAAGCCCACTTGCTCTCAAGCAAGTCTTCCCTTAACCAAGGGGTACAAAGACTACCTTCAAAAGGTCTCCCTTCACAAGAGGGGCACTACAGGAAATAAACATCATGCGGGTTGCTTAAAATAGAAATGTGAAAGACTAGTGTGTCTGCTCACAAGAATGAGCAAACATAAAGAATTCAGAAAGGATTACAAATAGGATTTTCAGCTCTAACTCTCTCTGAATCTAACTGGGTGGACTGAAGAAAAGATCTAGGATTACAAATGCCACTCTACAGAGAAAGACTTCTAAGAACTTGAGAGCTTGAAGTTTGCAGGCTGAGGTAGAAGCTCTCTTTCTATCACTTCAGTAGAAGGCTTTTCGGAGACTCTTGCTTGAGGATGCAGATTGGAGTTCTGTTGTTCTCTCCCTTAGTTTCTTAGTAGTGTCTTGTTTCAAAACTCCGGCTTCTATATATGCTTCAGAAGAAGTTTCTGTTTGAAACTGTCTGTTAGAGAACTAGCCGTTTTAAGAGTAGCCGTTGATCCTTTGGATGTTGATGCTGTTGAGATTTTTGTTATCCAACAGTCCTTCAGCTTTTTGGCTTTCCAACGACTTCAGGCTATAATTATAGCTTCACAACTAGAAAGATAGATTTCATTTAATGTTCTGTGAAACTCCATGATGAAAACATGCTTCATAAATGTTCTACAACAAAGGACAAGACAAAAGAAAAAATACTTCCATACTTTCTGTGGTAGGTGAGTTAGAAATATATGTAAAGTATAAAAAACCTCGAATGGACAGATGTTCATTGCAATAAAAGGCAAACAGACAGTTGCATCTAGAAAGTAAGGTGAGGTTCAGACAGTGGTAGGTGAGCCTCTGACAGACACCCCATGTGGTTAATAGCATTTACTGTAGGACAACTATCGAATAAAGAAGAACTGAACTTCTGACAAAAAGAAAAAGACCAATTTGTATAAATATTTCAGATCTTTTCAAAGATAATTTTTGTGGACATTTTGAATATAATATATCCTATCTAACAGAATATTTAAATGATGGTAATAAGACAAAGTATTATTCTGTAGCATATGCAAGTGTACTTCATTTTGTAAAAGATCCCATAGGGATAGCAAACACATTGAATAACATACAAACAAGATTTTATGGATCTTATGAAATAATAATTTTATACAGAATATATTAAGTATCAGGAGTACAGAAGCTGTCAGGAAAGTCGGAGTCAGAAAGACATGTACTTCGACTCTACAGAAATTGATAATATACTTCGACTTTCTTGGAGTCGGAGTCAAAATACAAGAGATATAAATGAACTTCGACTCTACAGAAGTCGCAGTGAGACTGATCACAGAATTTAACTTTTGGAAAGTCGGAGTGATAAGCATCAATCGGCAATACTCAGACTTCTAAGGAGTCAGAGTGCACACAATAACAAACTTCGACTTTCAGGGAGTTGGAATACAATACAGAGATTTTGACTTCTCAGGACTCGGAGTGAGGACTTCGACTTTTCTAAAGTTACAGAGTGTTCATCAATCGATAGCTTACTTCGACTTTAAGGGAGTCGGAGTCTAGACTTCGACTTTCAAAGAGTCGGAGTACAGTTCAAGGATGGTTCAACACTTCGACTTTTCTGGAGTCAGAGTTAGTATGGTACATAGTATACTCTGTGGACTTAAAGAAATTTCGAGACAGTGTTGATACATAGTATTATACAAGTTATGTTCTTTGTGATATATTCCATTAGATTTGTTTGCAGAAAGTCTTTAAAAGGTTTTGTCATAGCAAAAACACCGTGTTAAAATAGTTTAAAGTTTTAAACAATTTTTCCTAAGGGATAGTTGCTCAACAATTCTCCCCATTTTGTTAATGACAAAAACTTTTAAATAGACAGTGAAAAACAAATTTGAGTTTGCAAAACTGTGTCCTATGTATTTGTTTCTTACTTGCATTAACAGAAAGGATAATATACAAGGAGAGAGAGAGACACACACATAGAAGTGGAGAACAGATCTGTATATATATTAATTGTTGTAAGTACAATTTACATCTAGGAAGCTGATAAAGAGCTTGGGAGGTACAGAGAAGGAGGGATTTTGGCAAGGAAATGAAAGATATGCGGAATTATGTAATATGGTAATCTAGAAGGGGGGGTTGAATAGATTACTGTAAACTAGAACCACTATTGCCTTCTTTTCAATGGAAACACAGACTTGTTGAAATATTAACCAAATTCAGGATTAGTTCGACTTGTAAGTAGTGTGCTTGTTGTGAGCAGAACATGAACAGCCTATCTAACGTGTGTAGAATCAGCGTGCCTACCAACCATCTATCGTGAAAACGTTCAAACCACTGGACACGAAGATTTAAGGTGGTTCGGAGTACACAACTTGTGTATCCTACGTCCACCGTCCACACACACACGCAGAAGGACTGCTTATGAGCGAGTTCAAACCACTACAGCACACACACTCACGTTGTCTGATGTTAACACACGATCAAAACAACATGACCCACGTGAATCAAGCACAAGAGACACTTGACCCACCAACACACCACCGAGTATGAAAAAAAGAGACAGAGAAGAGTTCAGAGTTGTAGAATCAAATCCTAAGATGGAACTCATCAAGATGGTCGTCCAGATGTGCTTCAAACTTCGTCTTGACAGGTATCAGTTGATGGAGAAGCTTGAATCACAGATGAACCGGCTTCAACTTCGTTCAGAAGATTGTTCTTCTTTGTTCTGGACGGAGTGCTGAAGCAGAGCAGCAGGAAGAGAATTTTCTCTTGAGATTTTGCTAGGGTTTGATATGGTGGCTGCTTTCTGTATGAAAATCTCTTCAAAACATTCCTTATATATGGGTGTTTAAGTATGGAGAGTCGTGGTAGAAGGAAACACCCATATAGGAAACATATGCAAATCGCAGAACTGAGATCTTCTCTTCGTCTGTCGACAGCAAACTATGCATTTGTCTACAGGTGCTGACAGGTATGCAGAATCCAGAAGACTGGCCTTGCGGGAAACAATTTCTTGTGTGTATCTGTCGACAGGCAATTTGGATCTTCGACAGGTACACTTGTCCTGAAACCTGTCTGATCTCCCTGTGTGTAGCTGTCGGCAAGGACTTGTGGGTCTGTCGACAAGCACTTGTTGAATGTGACTTTCTTGAGTTTTTGCTCTGGAATTTGGTACATTGTCTTGCCTACACTCACACCTACATTTAAGAGCATTGTTAGTGAGATATAAAGAACATATAAAGAACATTTAGACAATCACGTGAGATGTTCTTTCTTAATTATCATTTGCTTGATCATGTTTCAATTATGCTTATAACATCAATTTGGATTATGCATCATCAAAAACAAACATAACACATGTAAACCCAACAGGAAAGGCTTAAGAAGAGCCCAAAGCTTCTTCTCATTGCCAGGAAAGAAGTTGTCAAACTTGGAAAAATCTATATTATAGGAGGGTCCTATGAATGGGATTTTCCTATAGGACTTAACATGCCTATGATGAAACCAGCTAACTCTCTTATGGTAGTTACTAGGGTGTAGGAGATGCTTCAGAGGAACAAATTCTTGCTGGCTACCAGATGGAGGAATTCATGAACTGTTATGTTCCAATGCAGTCCCTGGGAATATGCTGCTTCCTTGGCTTGATAGTATACCAGGTACATTTGCTTCCATTTATGTGCAATATACTTCCAAAGATTCTTATAATCTCCGTAGAGATACTCAGGAATAGACAGTTTGAGCTTCAAGCAGTCAGAATGATCTTCATGGTAAGCTGCTGCCCACTGGTCTTTAGTAAATCTCTTAGACTCAGCTAAACAATTCTAAAAGTCCATCATGTGCTGAGAGTTCTTTGGAGCATACATGAGGGCAAATCTATGGAATCACAGACTAAGGTTGTACTTTATTCTGAATCTAGCAGCTATTGTCACGCCCCTCCAATTTAGCAGCGGAATAAATCGGAGGGAGACGCGAACAACGAGTATAGTAACGACAAATGCGCATACTTTTGCAAACATCAGAGCATCTAATGAACAATAATTGGAATAAACTCTTTATTTCATTATAAAATCACTAAGACTATTACAACCACTAATTCAGAGCCATTACATAGGGCTCAATGACATCATTACATTGAAAAGAAATCTAAAACAATAACTACTAGACTCCGTTGTGCTAGGGTGACTTCATCAACTGACTCCAGGTCACTCAACACTCGGGTCTTGTCCCATTGGTGCATCTAACGTCTTTGTCCGACTTACCTGAGACACAATAACCAAAAACGCAGGGTGAGCGAACAACGCCCAGTAGGACTTAAATCTCAGGCTCAAGCAGGCTTTAAATAATTAATGCATTAAATGGCAGAGTAACTAATGATAGAGAGAGTCATGTAAAGTCGAGAAAGTAATAGCACAAGTAACCTGGTTCTAATAGCAGATGAATCAAGTATAGCACGATGACTAAAGTCAAGTCACGATAGAAAACAACAATAGCAAGTAACGATATTGTCAAGAATAGCAAGCGACATGTATAGCAAGAAGAGATGATAGTGGATGGTCATGTAAAGAGTAAATTGCACTTTGAATGTGATCAAGTCGCGATAGCACACAGTAACTCAAGATAGCGAGTATCAAGTAGAGCAAGTAGAGCGTATGATGAGATAGCGTGTAACGAGATAGCGTGTAACGAGATAGCGTGTATGGTTGCACAACGGTGCACTGGTAGAGTACGACAATAGTCACTTCTAGGACAATAGCCGTTTCACGATAGTACATTACGTCTGAACTCCTCAGACTAATGTATAACAGTTTGTGATAGCACAGTAATATCACAGTACGTCTGAACTCCTCAGACTAAAAGGATAGTAGTAAGATGTCTAGTCAATACAGTATAGTCAGAACCGGTGCAATGCAGAACACCGTCAATAGCCCCTGCAGGTATTTTCGGGTGGCTCTCTGCCCCCAGGACTAGATTGGAGCCCCTCGGACACTCTCCGTGCCCTGCACAGTATGCATTATAGCGCTAGACAATCATGAAATAGTACAAACGATAGGAGCCACAACAGCTCAACGAGTCTCAAGAGGGTACTAGATGAATAGACGAGAGAGACGAGATAGTAGAGTGAACGTGAATAGACGAGAGAGACGAGATAGTAGAGTGTGAACGAGAATAGACGAGCGAGTACAGTATAGATGAGATCTTATGGTCATGGCACATGAAACGTCGAGTACGAGCGATAGTAACAGTTGCACAACACACGCGTACGGCGTTGGCAGTCAGGTGGAATACACAACCCTTCCGCTGGCTTCGTTATGCACAGGTCCAGAGGTCCGGCGTGATTCAAGATAAGAGCGAGAGAACAATCTAAGGCCATTTGAATCTTACTGATCCCTAGAGTGTATCATAGGTGTTAGGGTACAACCGGCTCGTCGACCATGTGGGAATCCATGATCAGAGGAGACTTACGGAGGCCTGTGCAAGGGTTCACTAGTCCGGCGAAAGGAATATCCGACGGAGAGTTCACCACAAGCCAAGTAAAGGTGTATATAAAAACAAGTACTCGACATTCTAGAGGAATTCTAGAACAGTGGAGCGTCGAGATCGGTGTTTCAAAACAACGCGAAAATCGAGGACAAGTTCACTTACAAGTAAGGCAATTTAATTGCATAAATTACCAGATAAATTATGTCACAAGTTCATGCCAATTAAGCCATATTTGGATGATTCCAAGTGTGTGCATGTGTCATGAAATTGTAGATAGAAAGATGTCGTGAATATGTATTTTAAAGCATTCAATATAGTTTCATGTAAAACAGGTGTTTTTACTGCGTGTATGACTGTTAAAAAGGCGTAAGGATATTTTAGAAAGTGTCAGAAATAAGTTTTATGGGTTTTTATGCAAAAACCTGTGAAGGCGACATAGGCCTGTAAGGGTAGCGACAGGTACCAGGCAGAACGCGACAGGGCATGAAAAGGGTGGCGACAGGGCTGTCTGCTCAGGCGGCCAGAACGCGACTGGTGTCCTGTCGCATTCGGAAAGCGACAAGGAAGGCGCCGCGACGGGCTTGAGAAAACGACAGATGCTCTGTCGCAATCAGACCCAGAAGGCGACATATCGGCTGTCGCAATCTGTTGGTCTGCGCCTGACTCTGACAGGAATCAGACCAGGCTTTGGATTGCGGCCAACTTGAATCAAATTGATACAGGGTTGTTCAAAAAATCATAACTATTGTATACACGATGAAAAATCATGAACCAGTTTTGAATTGATCTAGACAAGCAAGGGTACTTCCAGTAATTAGGAATTTGAGAGAGAGCATGGTTTGAACATGGTTTGAGAACAAACAAGAACGAGTAACATAGAACATGACACAGGGAGCAAGATGGATTCAATTCGAGTAACATGCTCAACAGAAATTAGGGCTTTTAGGGGCAAACGATGCCTAACATGCATCAGTTTCTCCCATTAAAATTTGGAGGTATGAGATAGAGTATTCAAGGAGATATGAATTTAGCATGAAGGTTCGGGGTCATAAGAGCTGCAGAACATGAAAAATCAAGAACTAGAGATATACTTGATGGAAAATTATGAAACTTGAGGGTTTCGTTCCTGATAGATGATACATCCTACAGAAAAAGTTTCATGGTTTATGCTTGTGAGAATGCCTACCTTGACTCGATTTCCTCTTCTAGGGCTAGAACTTGAAGAACGAGGAAGAAGCTCCAAGAACTCCTTCTCCCCACGAGATCCTCTCCTCTTGGCCTCTTCTCCACGTCCAAGAACCTTTGGCAACGAGCTAGGGTCGGCCAAGAGGGTTTAAGAGGTGTATTTATGCTAGTTATGTTTCTATTCCTAATAGTACTCTAACTCCTATTAAATTCCGAATTTCCTCCTTTCCTAACCTCCTCCCAAGCTTTCCACTTCCTATTTGGGCTAGGATGGGAGCTAAATTCGTGGCCAACCTATTAGGGTAGGTTTAGGAATCCAATTCTAACTTAACCTTCCTATTTAATGCATTAAATACCCCTTTTCTATTTAGGTAATAATTAGTTACGAATTTAGGGTATTTTCCCATTATTCTTATTTCTAAAATCCTTATTTTGGCCCACTAATTCTAATGGGTCTATTTAACCAAGCCCATTATTTATTGGAATTTATCTTATAGGTTTTTCCCTTTTTAATTAGGAATAATAGAGTTATGATTTTTATTGCATTTTCTTATTTGAACTTATTCATGGGTTATGAGAGGTCCATTGGCCCAAACCCAATAATAGTTATTCATTTCATGAGGTTGGAAGTTTCTCCGACATGTTCATTTAATTTATGGGCGTGTTATCTTTCGAGTTAGCAGTTTTACGACTTAGTTTCCTAATTTGGATAATTCGTCACATTGTGACATACGCTTGGTCAATCGGATTTTCGTTGCACGAATTTCTACATGGAACACTTAGGAATAATGTCTGGGATTGATTTATAATTTTTAAGGAATTTTCCGTTGGGTATTGTACATATGATAATGGTACGCATGTTTCTATTATTTCGATTTAAAGAAATTATTATTTCGAATTTTTAAGTATTAAAATTTCTGGGTTGCTACATCCTCCCCCACTTAAAAAGAATTTGGTCCCCAAATTCATATATGATAATACGACTACCAAGCTATTATGGATATTACATTCCATCATCTCCCCCACTTAGGTTTTGCTATCGTGAAAATAATATAAAATTAACTAAGGGTGTAATGATGGTACCTTGTCCACCTTTATTGGCATGATTCATATCTACGAGAGCTTGTAATCGACCTTGGCGTGGAGTTTGGTCTTCTTTGTTGGACAATCGGCGACTCGATGTTGTTGACTTCCACATCGCAAGCATCTGCCTAATTTCTTCCAACAGTTATCCATCTGATGCCCTAGTTTCTTACAAAATTTACAGAATTCCTTACTCTCCACTTTTCCTTCATTCTCTTGCTAACTAATGTATTTCTTCTTTATTATCATTAGAATGAGTAGCACGTTCCCTTTTCAACACCTTCTTGTTATGGATCTTTTCAGGAGTTCCATGGTGTCCTCTACTAATTGAGCTTTCAATACCATGACTGAATATACTTCAATGTCTAGTGGAGCCAACTTTTCCCAGAATACAAGTCTCAACCCTTCTAAGAATCTCTTCGCCTTCATCTTCTCCGTACTCACCAGATGTGGTGCGTACTGTGCTAGTCTTTCGAATTGCACTTCATATTCTGCTACAGACATCATTCGTTGTTTTCAATTGGCGAATTCATTTGCCTTCTTCTCACGAATCCTCTCGGAAAAGTATTTGGTGTTGAAGAGTTCTAAAAATTTGTCCCACTCTATGTTGATGTTGGGTAATTGTCGACTAGCAGCTTCCCACCAGGTTCTAGCATCGCGGTCCAACTGGAAGGTTGCCAGAAGGACTTTATCTTGCTCTGAACATCGCATAACCCTAAAGATCCGTTCCATTGCCTTCACCCAAATTTCAGCTTCGTCGGGATCCGGGGTTCCATTAAACCTAGAGGGATTTATTCGTTGAAAGTTCCCATATAAGTCTCCTGCCCCATTTCTTGCTCCCGCCTGAATTACGTTGTTAAGGGCTTGAGTAAACCCCTGTAGGGTCTGTTGTAATTCGTGCATTGGTGCATGCTCGCCAGCCCTCCTCTAGTCTCCTGCGAGCAATAATAGTTTGTTAATTTCTTTTTAAACTTAGGGTGTTTGTACATATAGTTAAGCTCCTAGCATAACCACAAGCTTTACCCAATCTCTCACATAGGTGGCGGTTGTCTTAGACACGTGTGTCATGGCAGTTCACCTAGAACATCCTAGGACCTAAAATATCCTAATAAGGACATCCTAGGCTCTGATACCAACTGTCACGCCCCTCCAATTTAGCAGCGGAATAAATCGGAGGGAGACGCGAACAACGAGTATAGTAACGACAAATGCGCATACTTTTGCAAACATCAGAGCATCTAATGAACAATAATTGAAATAAACTCTTTATTTCATTATAAAATCACTAAGACTATTACAACCACTAATTCAGAGCCATTACATAGGGCTCAATGACATCATTACATTGAAAAGAAATCTAAAACAATAACTACTAGACTCCATTGTGCTAGGGTGACTTCATCAACTGACTCCAGGTCACTCAACACTCGGTCTTGTCCCATTGGTGCATCTAACGTCATTGTCCGACTTACCTGAGACACAATAAACAAAAACGCGGGTGAGCGAACAACGCCCAGTAGGACTTAAATCTCAGACTCAAGCAGGCTTTAAATAATTAATGCATTAAATGGCAGAGTAACTAATGATAGAGAGAGTCATGTAAAGTCGAGAAAGTAATAGCACAAGTAACCTGGTTCTAATAGCAGATGAATCAAGTATAGCACGATGACTAAAGTCAAGTCACGATAGAAAACAACAATAGCAAGTAACGATATTGTCAAGAATAGCAAGCGACATGTATAGCAAGAAGAGATGATGGATGGTCATGTAAAGAGTAAATTGCACTTTGAATGTGATCAAGTCGCGATAGCACACAGTAACTCAAGATAGCGAGTATCAAGTAGAGCAAGTAGAGCGTATGATGAGATAGCGTGTAACGAGATAGCGTGTAACGAGATAGCGTGTATGGTTGCACAACGGTGCACTGGTAGAGTACGACAATAGTCACTTCTAGGACAATAGCCGTTTCACGATAGTACATTACGTCTGAACTCCTCAGACTAATGTATAACAGTTTGTGATAGCACAGTAATATCACAGTACGTCTGAACTCCTCAGACTAAAAGGATAGTAGTAAGATGTCTAGTCAATACAGTATAGTCAGAACCGGTGCAATGCAGAACACCGTCAATAGCCCCTGCAGGTATTTTCGGGTGGCTCTCTGCCCCCAGGACTAGATTGGAGCCCCTCGGACACTCTCCGTGCCCTGCACAGTATGCATTATAGCGCTAGACAATCATGAAATAGTACAAACGATAGGAGCCACAACAGCTCAACGAGTCTCAAGAGGGTACTAGATGAATAGACGAGAGAGACGAGATAGTAGAGTGAACGTGAATAGACAAGAGAGACGAGATAGTAGAGTGAACGAGAATAGACGAGCGAGTACAGTATAGATGAGATCTTATGGTCATGGCACATGAAACGTCGAGTAACGAGCGATAGTAACAGTTGCACAACACACGCGTACGGCGTTGGCAGTCAGGTGGAATACACAACCCTTCCGCTGGCCTCGTTATGCACAGGTCCAGAGGTCCGGCGTGATTCAAGATAAGAGCGAGAGAACAATCTAAGGCCGTTTGGATCTTACTGATCCCTAGAGTGTATCATAGGTGTTAGGGTACAACCGGCTCGTCGACCATGTGGGAATCCATGATCAGAGGAGACTTACGGAGGCCTTGTGCAAGGGTTCACTAGTCCGGCGAAAGGAATATCCGACGGAGAGTTCACCACAAGCCAAGTAAAGTGTGTATATAAAAACAAGTACTCGACATTCTAGAGGAATTCTAGAACAGTGGAGCGTCGAGATCGGTGTTTCAAAACAACGCGAAAATCGAGGACAAGTTCACTTACAAGTAAGGCAATTAATTGCATAAATTACCAGATAAATTATGTCACAAGTTCATGCCAATTAAGCCATATTTGGATGATTCCAAGTGTGTGCATGTGTCATGAAATTGTAGATAGAAAGATGTCGTGAATATGTATTTTAAAGCATTCAATATAGTTTCATGTAAAACAGGTGTTTTTACTGCGTGTATGACTGTTAAAAAGGCGTAAGGATATTTTAGAAAGTGTCAGAAATAAGTTTTATGGGTTTTTATGCAAAAACCTGTGAAGGCGACATAGGCCTGTAAGGGTAGCGACAGGTACCAGGCAGAACGCGACAGGGCATGAAAAGGGTGGCGACAGGGCTGTCTGCTCAGGCGGCCAGAACGCGACTGGTGTCCTGTCGCATTCGGAAAGCGACAAGGAAGGCGCCGCGACGGGCTTGAGAAAACGACAGATGCTCTGTCGCAATCAGACCCAGAAGGCGACATATCGGCCTGTCGCAATCTGTTGGTCTGCGCCTGACTCTGACAGGAATCAGACCAGGCTTTGGATTACGGCCAACTTGAATCAAATTGATACAGGGTGTTCAAAAAATCATAACTATTGTATACACGATGAAAAATCATGAAACCAGTTTTGAATTGATCTAGACAAGCAAGGGTACTTCCAGTAATTAGGAATTTGAGAGAGAGCATGGTTTGAACATGGTTTGAGAACAACAAGAACGAGTAACATAGAACATGACACAGGGAGCAAGATGGATTCAATTCGAGTAACATGCTCAACAGAAATTAGGGCTTTTAGGGGCAAACGATGCCTAACATGCATCAGTTTCCCATTAAAATTTGGAGGTATGAGATAGAGTATTCAAGGAGATATGAATTTAGCATGAAGGTTCGGGGTCATAAGAGCTGCAGAACATGAAAAATCAAGAACTAGAGATATACTCGATGGAAGATTATGAAACTTGAGGGTTTCGTTCCTGATAGATGATACATCCTACAGAAAAAGTTTCATGGTTTATGCTTGTGAGAATGCCTACCTTGACTCGATTTCCTCTTCTAGGGCTAGAACTTGAAGAACGAGGAAGAAGCTCCAAGAACTCCTTCTCCCCACGAGATCCTCTCCTCCTTGGCCTCTTCTCCACGTCCAAGAACCTTTGGCAACGAGCTAGGGTCGGCCAAGAGGGTTTAAGAGGTGTATTTATGCTAGTTATGTTTCTAATTCCTAATAGTACTCTAACTCCTATTAAATTCCGAATTTCCTCCTTTCCTAACCTCCTCCCAAGCTTTCCACTTCCTATTTGGGCTAGGATGGGAGCTAAATTCGTGGCCAACCTATTAGGGTAGGTTTAGGAATCCAATTCTAACTTAACCTTCCTATTTAATGCATTAAATACCCCTTTTCTATTTAGGTAATAATTTAGTTACGAATTTAGGGTATTTTCCCATTATTCTTATTTCTAAAATCCTTATTTTGGCCCACTAATTTCTAATGGGTCTATTTAACCAAGCCCATTATTTATTGGAATTTATCTTATAGGTTTTCCCCTTTTTAATTAGGGAATAATAGAGTTATGATTTTTATTGCATTTTCTTATTTGAACTTATTCATGGGTTATGAGAGGTCCATTGGCCCAAACCCAATAATGGTTATTCATTTCATGAGGTTGGAAGTTTCTCCGACATGTTCATTTAATTTATGGGCGTGTTATCTTTCCGTGTTAGCAGTTTTCCGACTTAGTTTCCTAATTTGGATAATTCGTCACATTGTGACATACGATTAATCAATCGGATTTTTCGTTGCACGAATTTCTACATGGAACACTTAGGAATAATGTCTGGGATTGATTTATAATTTTTAAGGAATTTTCCGTTGGTTATTGTACATATGATAATGGTACGCATGTTTCTATTATTTCGATTTAAAGAAATTATTATTTCGAATTTTTAAGTATTAAAATTTCCGGGTTGCTACAGCTATTCTGATATGTTTGTTAAATACAACCTGGGCAAAAAATTTCCTAGAAGATATGGCCCCAATTAGACTTCAACGTAGCCCAAATTGTAAACCAATTATCATGGAAGGGGTGATCTCTCTTTTCCCACAGATTATCATCTCCCACTGGCCTTTGTTCCCATCAGGTGCCCGCACCCTGAATCTTGCTTCATTAAACTACTTCATTCTTGTGTACTTTGCATGCAGGTCTCTAAGGAGGGTGCCAAACAGATCAAAAAATCTATGATTCAGATGAAGGGGATATCCATAAATTGATTTCTGGCCTGAGTGGCTTGAAACTTAGTAGCTTCACCAAGATAGAGTGTCAAAAAGTCAGAAGGAGAGAGACTGTGTGTCCCGCCCCGACGCGGAATATCGAAACGTGAGGCAGTTGCAAGTAAGCGAGTATAGAGCGTAGAATAACATCAAACCATTGGACAATTAAATAGTACGAAATCAAATGCCTTTCATTGATAATTCAACTATTGTCTATTACATCCACTAATACTGATCCACAACATAGGGCCTGAATGACTCTAATATATAGAATGAAAATAGATGACTAAACAAGGACATATAGCACGAATGGGCCAGTTACTCGTGGTACACTCCTGATCCTCCCCATTCTCGTGAGTGTAGTCATTCTCCTCAGTCTCACCTGAGAACACAATGAACAAATAACATAGGGTGAGCAACAACGCCTAGTAGGATTTATATCTCATGGTGCGGGCAACTTTACATGATTAATGTATTAAAGAGTAGAGTCACTAAATGATAGAGCGAGAGAGTCAAGTAATGTAAGAGATAGCACAATAGCATGGATCAATATAGCACAAGTTTTCAATATAGCATAGAGAGTAGGATGGCCATAGCACAAATAGCATAATGTTTCAAAATAGCACGACGAGTCGAGTATAGTATAGCACTTTGATTCTCATATAGATAGTTGAGATAGATAGCACTTGAGTGTAATGCCAAACACTCTGGTCAATTAACTCATGTGGGCACTAGTACTTTTGGGCGTACCTCCCATGACCAGACCGGGCCCTTATATTTCCAAGCATTAGTCATATTGTTTATCTTTAGACAATCAGTCAAATGGCTAATAAAGAGTATCAAGAAATAGATGAGAGTACTTGATGAGTAGACAAGAACGTAGAGAGAATGTGAATAGATGAGCGAGTAGAGTATAGATGAGAACTATAGGTCATTGAGCATAAAACGACGATTAAACAAGCAATCGTAACAGTTGCTCAACACGCATGTTTGGTGTTGGTAGTCAAGTAGAATTCACTAACCTTCCACTGGCCATGTTATGAACAGGTCCAGAGGTCTGGCGTGATCTCAAGATAAGACAGAACTTCTAAGGCTATTTGGATCATGCTGATCCCTAAGGGTGTTATAGGTGTTAGGGTACAATCAGCTTGGTCTCCATAAGGGAATCCACAGAGTACAGAGTATTACGGAGGACTTAACAAAAGGTCCCTAGTCTGCCAGAACGGAATGTCTGACAGAGAGGTTCCAACTTTTCAAGAGAGTAGTGTGTAAAGAAAACGAGTTGCTCGACGTTTTAGAGGAATTCTAGAACAGTGGAGCAGCGGTAACGGTATTCCAAAACAACTTGAGAAACGAAAACAATGCTATTATTATCATGGGTTAATAATATGCAAATATTGAAGTAAATTACCAGATATATTATTCATGTACTTTCTGCATGGTCTCATGGCAAAGATAAACGTTTGGTGTGTGCATATGAAAGAAATCATAAGAACATATGATGGTTGTGCACATTGACTTTTAATTAAAGAAACATGTGATTTATATCAATAGTTCATTATCATGGTTGTTACTATTCGTTACACAGCATTACAAAGCATAATCATGATTACAAAGTCCAAATAATCAGATTTAATAGAACTAACAAGCTGCTGGAAACATACAGTCAAATCGCGACGGGTCTAATGGTCGCGTTTAACAGCATCGATTCTGGACAGAAATGCGACGACTTTGACTGACGCGTTTAGAGTAACTACACAGGGATGAATCGATTGATGACTCAGAATCACGACGTGCAGGTCCGACGCGTTAATGGTAATCGATACCGAATCGCGACGGCTAGGTCCGACGCGTTCATGCAAAACTCTAATTTTCGAAATAACACAAGTCCCCAAAAGCGGGAAACAACTCAAATACGCGACGACCATGATGGTCGCGGTTGAAACATCTTCTGACAGCAAGAGGCACACAATTTGATGCAATGGTACTTGTCAAACCCTAACTAAAATGCGACGATATGGGTTGATGCCTTTAAGGCAATCGCGACAGTCTCATCTATCGCGATACCAGTCAATGAAACGCGGCGTATGTGTTGGTCGCGATTCAACATGCAAACAGAGAATAGAAAAACATGTAGCGATCTTACATGCATGGCTTATAACACGAAATCTAGGGCTCTTGGGACAAAGTTGTGAACATGAAACTTGTAGGGGATGATGAATAGAAGAGAACTATGCCTTTGGACCGAATCAATTTGGTCTCAGTCGGTGTGAAAATGGTATGAACACAAAAGTCCCAGACTTGCATGATGTTTAGAAAACGCTTATCATAGAATGCTCGATGGAAATTAGGCAAATCAAGTGCAAACGGAACTAGACATGTTGATCTACACGATGGTATGAGATTTGTTCTTCTTTAGCTCGAGAATACCTACCTTTGAATGGATCTAAGAGGAGATAACTCACAGATCGATGCAGTGCAGGTTTGGAGAAGATGCAGTGTTCTTGGCCGATCTCCTCCTCTCCTGGTGCCCTAGCTCAGCTCCTCATGATCCCAGCACGATGGTGAACCTTCCTCTCTAGTCCTATGATGATTATTTATATGTTTAGTGTTCATTTGAAGTCCTAATGAGATTAGGAAGAGTGGGGTGCGGTTCTGGCTGGTTCCCTTCCATGTTTTGGAGATTTCTCCTCCAATTAGAGTAGAAATACCATTAGAAGGTTCTTACTATGGTTGGTCATGAATTTGGTTGCCATGCATGGTCAATTGCCATTGTTTAAAACCCTAATTTGCCCTTTCCTATTTTCTGTACATCTATGGCTACGAATTTATTGGGGTATTTTCTCTTATCTCATAATCCAACTCCTATCTTGGCCCAATAACTTTTAGGTGAGCTATTATAACAAGCCCATTACTTCTTGTGGTTTATTGGGTTTTAATTAATTCATTTTCTTCCAATATTTTAGTTTATTTATTTATTAAAAAATTTCGGGTTGCTACATCCTCTCCCTCTTATAAGAATTTGGTCCCCAAATTCACATGACTATAATGGAGAGAATGTCTCACCGAAAATGTCGGGGTAGTTTCGCCTGATGATTCCTTCAGATTCCCATGTGGCTTCTTCTACACCACAGTTGTTCCAAAGAACTCTAACCACATAAATAGGGTGGTTCCTAAGTTGTTGCACCTTACACTCTAGTATCTTGATTGGCTTTTCCTCATAAGTCATGTCCTTATTCAACACCAAATTTTTTAAGGCGAATGATGTGGGTAGGATCGTACACATATTTTCTGAGCATAGAGACATGGAACACTGTGTGTACGAATGCTAAGTTCGGAGGCAATGCCAGCCGATATGCAACTTCACAACCCTTGCGAGCACTTCGAAAGGATCGATGAATCTAGGACTTAGATTTCCTTTAACACCAAACCTTTGGATTCCACGGGTAAGAGATACCTTCAAAAGTACTTGATCACCCACTTGAAATTCTAAATCTCTCCTCCTTTTGTCAGCATAGCTCTTTTGTCTAGACTGAGCAATCTTGAGCCGATCCCAAATCACTTGTATGTCCCTGGTTGTATTTTGTACCATGTCTGGACCTAACCATTGTTGTTCCCCAACTTCATTCCAACATGCAAGGGATCTATAGTTTCTTCCATAGAGTGCTTCGAATGTTGCCATTTTAATACTCGCCTGGTAACTGTTGTTGTAGGCAAACTCAATCAAGGGTAAGTGATCATTCCAATATCCTTGGCAGTCTATAGTGCAAGCTCTTAACATGTCTTACACGATCTGATTAGTCCTCTCAATCTGTCCATCAGTCTGTGGGTGAAATGCGGTACTAAAATTGAGCTTAGTACCAAGTGCAGTCCGCAGTCCCTTCCAGAAGTGAGAGGTGAATCTAGGATCTCGATCTGAGACGATAGATGATGGAACTCCATGCAGTCTCACGATCTCTTTGATATAGAGAGCGGCTAACACGTCCACAGACCACTTACTTTTTATAGGTAGGAAGTGTGCGGACTTGGTTAGTCGATCGACAATAACCCATATGGCGTCGAGTCCACCACGAGTCTTGGGTAAACCCATGATGAAGTCCATGCAAATGCTTTCCCATTTCCACTCTAGAATATCTAATGGTCTGAGTACGCCAGCAGGGAGCATGTGTTCCGCTTTTACCTGTTGGCAAGTGAGGCAATGAGAAGCATGCTCAGCCACTTCTCTCTTCATGTTCGGACACCAAAACGTTCTTTTCATGTCATGATACATTTTGGTACCTCCAGGATGAATAGTTGTAGCAACCCGATTTTTAAAAAATTAAATAAATTGGAAAATTTAAAGAAAAAGGAACTAATTAAAACGCATTAAACGAAAAGAAGTGATGGACTTTGTCAATGGACGATATAAAAGTTATTGGGCCAAAATAGGGATTTTTAAAAAATGAATAATAGAAAAATGTCCTAAATTCGTATCTTTAATATTTCCTAAAAAGAAAAGAGCTATTAAATCATTAAAATAGCTATTATGTGTTGGAATTAGACTCCTAACCCACCCAAGTGGCTAGGCAGGAATTTGCAACCCAACCTAACCCCATTAGGAGGTGGAAAGCTTGAAAGGTTGAAAGAAATAAGGAAAACTCGGAATTAAATAGGAATTAGAGTCATAATAGGAAATAGAAACAAAGGAAGCTTAAATACACCTCAACCTCTCCATGGTCGGCCCTAATGCATTGCTGAGGCTTGCTGGACGTGGAGGAGAGGCCAAAGGAAGGGAGAAAATGTGGGGAGAAGGCTTTCTCAAGTTCTACCCCTTGTTCTTCGAGTTCAAAGCCCTAGAAGACAAATCGACCCAAAGGTAGGCATTCTCACAAGCTAAACCTAATTAATTTCATCTCTAAGCAGTTCTTGGCATCAGGAACAAAAGCTCTCTGGTTGCTCTAATTGTCATCGACCATATCTTGAGATCTCTATTTTTGAAGTTCTGCTATCATCTTGTCCCCGAACCCTCTTATTTAATTTAGATCTTCAAGTACACTTGATCTCATGTCACGAAAATTTTACTGGACATACTGCTCGTTGTCAGGAATTTGCCCCCGATTTCGGCAATTTTCATTCAGTATACTACTCGAATTTATTCTTTTACCATCACTGTATATTTTTTTTTGTTCTTCGTGAATGTACGAAATCAAAACCTATCAAGACCATGATTACTTTCAAATTCCTATTTATTGTATGTACCCTTGCATGTTTAGATCTGTTTAAAGTGGTTTCGTGATTTTTAATCACTGTACATCGAGATATAAATTTTTAACCTACCCTATATCAAAACATGGAAAGCCTGGACCGCAATCCAAGGCAAACCTTTTTCTGTTCGGACTCAGGCGCAGGACCTGAGAATGCGACGGCCCGATAGGCTGCATTCTCAGGGGCTGATCGCAACCAGCACCTGTCGTGTTCTGAATGCGATAGTCTCTGGCGTCGCGTTCTGGCTATCTGTCCTGAACGACCCGTCGCGACCTTTGACAATCCCTGACGCATTTTGGCTGTCTATCCTGAATGACCTGTCGTGACCTTTGACAGTCTCTGTCGCGTTCTGGATGTACCGTATCGCGATCCTTACAGGGGTATGTCGCCTCTAAATTTTTGCATATAAACCCTTGGATTTTGGTGCTCTTGTCCTGTTACAGTGATTATACCCCTTGTTAACAGTCTTAAACGCAGTAAATAAAGGTGCTATAATGTGAACATGCATTGATTATTTAAAGACACACACATGATCTTTTCATATCCCTGATTCTCTTCATCACATGCACACACTTGTAACCATCCAATATGACTTGACTGGCATGAAAATATCTCATAATATATCTGGTAAATTAATTTACTAATGTATTTAAATTTCCCTATTTTTTAATGGACTTGTCTTCGTTTCTCGCGATGTTTTGGGAATACCGTTACCAACGCTCCACTGTTCTAGAATTCCTCTGGAACGTCGAGCATTTGTTTCTATATACACTTTCTCTTGACTTGGACAAACTCTCCGTCGGATATTCCTTCTGTTAGACTAGTGGATCCTTATTCAAGGCCTCCGTAAGTCTCCTCTATCCATGGATTCCCACATGGTCGACGAGCTGGTTGTACCTTAACACCTGTGTTACCCTCTAGGGATCAGTAAGTCCAAACGGCCTTAGAATGCTCCCTCTCTTATCTTGAATCACGTCGGACCGCTGGACCTGTGCATAACATGGCCAGTTGAAGGGTAGTGAATTCCACCTGACTGCCAATACTAAATGCGCGTGTTGTGCAACTGTCACTATCGTCCGTTTACTCAACGTTTTATGTGCAATGACCTTTAGCTCTCATCTATACTCTACTCGCTCATCTATTCACATTCTCTACGCACTCGTCTATTCATCTAGAACTCATCTATTTCTTGGTACTCTCTATTGGCCATTTGACTGATTGTCTAAAGATAAACAATATAACTAATGCCTGGCAATATATAAAGGCCCAGTCTGGTCCGGGGAGGTGCGCCCAAAAGTGCTATTTGCCTGCGGGAGGTAGAGTTAATGACCAGAGTGTTTGGCATTACACTCAAGTGCTATCTATCTCGACTATCTATATGACAATCAAAGTACTATACTATACTCGTTGTGCTATTGTTATCCATTGTGCTATTGTGCTATGGCCATCCTGCTTCGTGCTATATTTGGAAAATTGTGCTATCTTCATCCGTGCTATTGTGCTATCTCTTACGTACTTGACTCTTTCTCGCTCTATCATATAGTCAACTCTGCTTTTAATACATTAAACATTTAAAGCATGCCTGATCATGAGATTTAAGTCCTACTGGGCGTTATCACTCACCCTGCATTATTGTTGTGTGTTCTCAGGTGAGACCAAGGATGATACTTACACTCAAGAGGACGGGAATGACCAAGAGTGAAGTCAAGAGTACCCTGGCGTCTTAGTATTATGTTAGAGTCTGAGTTTAGTCTTTTACTATTATTCCATGTAATTGGGCCCTATAGAATGGCTCTAATATTAGTGGTTGTAATAGACATTTGAGGAGTTATTAATGAGATGCATTTGCTTTAGTATTTATTCTTTGACCAATGGTTTGATATCTATTATACGCTTTGTACCTGTTTACTTGCAACTATCTCACGTTCCGATATTCCGCGTCGGGGCGTGACAGTTTTGTGGTATCAGAGCCTAGGTTGTTCTTATGTATAGGATGATCTAGGTTGACCAGCCTCGACTAGAGTCACTTTCCTACCTATGTGAGATGTGGTTAGAACCATGGCTAACTAGTTAAAATAAACCCACACACGCACAAATTAAATGCCACATCAATATCATAACAAGAAGTTACTTTTGTAGGAACTTAAGCAACTAAGATGACTGCTGAACGTGCTCAAATGAGGGGCATGCAACAAACTATTCAGGAGCTCACCCATGCATTTCTGTAAGCTGCACAAGGTGGAGGAAATCGCGACGGTGCAGACGAGCTACATCGTAACTTCAAGAGCTTGATCCAACCTAGGTTAAGTGGTTCCACAGATCCAGACAAAGTCGAGCACTGGCTTAAGGAGACGGAAAGGATTTTCTGTGTAATGCAATGTGCAGCTGGGGACAAGCTGCTACTAGCTACCTTTCAACTGAAGAAGGACGCTCGCACTTGGTGGGAGACTGTGGAAGCTACTAGGGTGAATGGTCAATTCACCTGGAATGAGTTCAAGGAAGCCTTTAACTCCAAGTATTTCTCGGAGCGTGTCCAAAGGAGAAGGCTGCGGAGCTCATGCTCTTAAACAGAGGAGCCTATCTGTGGCCGAGTATGAAGCAGTGTTTTCAAGACTGGCAAGATATGCTGAGCACTTGGTGAACACCGAAAGGATGAAGGCTAAGCACTTTCTCAATGTCCAGAGGCCACAATACATTACTCAACTGGCCCCTCTCGACATCCAGACATATGACAAGATGGTGAAGAAAGCTCAACTGCTAGAAGATGCTACGGACTTCACCGATCGTATTAAGGGAAAAGTTCGTGAAGAATGAACTGACATCTGGTCTGTCATTTACCAAGCCAACTACTAGCAAGAAGCATCCTTTCAGCATCACGAAAGGACCTAGTTAGGAGAAGAAGCCCAAGGTCTTCGTTCCTAACACTCCAGCAAAAAGCAACTGCAAGCAGTGTGACAAGCCAGGTCACACAGCTGATGAATACTAGAGGAAAGTCAGTGCATGTCTGCGCTGTGGAAGCCGCGAGCACCGTATTCCGAGTGCCCGCTACTGAAGGAGAATGAGAGGCACACTAATGTGCCTAAGAAACAGGGAAGACTACAAGCCCTGCACGACGAAGAACCCGCTGAGGAAGGTGGCGTGGTAGAAGGTACCCTACAAGTTTTCTCTCTATCAGCATTTATTTATTTGATACTGGAGCAACTCATTCATTCAAAACTTTGTTGATACTCTGAATGCTAAACCTATATCTATGGGGTGTGAATTCTCCATCACAACACCACTAGGAGAAAAAGAGAAATTGAACAAATACTTTACATCTGCCGATGTAATGATCAGAGAACATAACCTAAAAGCGGACCTGGTGTGTTTGCCCATGGAAGGCTATGATGTGATTTTGGGAGCCGACTGGTTGTTCACTTATGGGGCAAGTGTCGACTGTAAGAAAGGGAAAGTTACTTTTAGTGAAATCCCTAAGTTTTCGTTCACTGGAATTAGACATAAGAGATGGATGTCTCTAGTCTCTGCTATAAAGGCCCACAACATGATAAAGAAAGGTTGCTTTGCCTTCCTTGCGGCCATGATAGTTGAAAGAAGGGGTCTAAGATAGAAGACATACACATAGTCTAGGATTACCCAGATGTGTTTCCCGAAGATCTACCAGGGATTCCCCCAGAACGTGATGTCAATTTTGCCATTGAGTTATCTCTAGAGCTGCCCCCGGTATCATGTCAACCGTACCGGATGTCACCTGCCGAGTTAAAGGAACTGAAGGCACAACTGATGGAGCTATTAGAGAAGGGGTTCATCAGACCAAGTACTTCCCCATGGGGGAGCACCTGTGTTGTTCGTTAAGAAGAAGATGGATCGATGAGGCTATGTATAGACTATCGACAACTCAATTAGCTAACCATCAAGAACAAGTACCAATTGCCTCGGGTCAATGAACTTTTCGACCAGATATCTGGAGATCAATATTTCTCCAAGATTGACCTCCGATCTGGCTATCATCAAATGAGGATCAAGGACGATGACATTTTCAAAAACGCTTTTAGGAGTAGGTATGGACACTACGAATTCATTGTAATGCCTTTTGATATGATCAATGCTCCTGCAGCCTTTATGCAACTCATGAACACCATATACCGACCGTATCTTGACAAGTTTGTGGTCGTCTTAATCGATGATATCCTCATATATTCAAAGACCAAAGAAGAATATGAAGAACACCTGAAGATCGCACTGCAAGTCTTGCGAGACAACAAGTTATATGCAAAGCATAGCAAGTGTGAATTCTGGCTCGAAGAAGTGTCTTTCTTGGGCCATGTTTCTCAAAGGATGGCATCTCTGTTGATCCTCCAAATTCGAAGCCGTACTCATTGGGAGAGACTAAAACCAAGTCACAGAAATCAGAAGCTTATTCGGACTGGCTGGCTACTACAGGCGGTTCATAAAAGACTTCTCAAGATCGACGTCCTCTCACGCGCCTTACACGAAAGGAGAATTCCTACTCCTAGAGTAACGAGTGTGAGAAGAGTTTCCAAACACTAAAAGAATGTCGACCTCCGCTCCTGTTCTCACTATTCGAGTAGAGGGAGAAGGTTTCTCTGTCTATACCGATGCCTCAGGAATTGGGCTAGGCTGTGTATTGATGCAGAGGAGGGAAAGTCATTGCCTAATATTCAAGATAATGAAGACGCATGAAGTCAACTACCCGGTGCACGATCTAGAGTTGGCTGTCGTGTCTTCGCCTTAAAATCTGGAGACATTATTTATATGGTGAGCAGTTACTATCTATTCAGACCATAAGAGCTTAAAGTATTTATTCTCACAGAAGGAACTTAACATGAGGCAGAGAAGATGGCTTGAATACTTGAAGGATTTCGACTACATCATCCAGTACCATCCAGGCAAGGGAAATGTTGTGGCTGATGCTCTTAGTAGAAAGCCGATGGCATCGCTATCAAGTCTAGTCCTTGGCGAGATGTAGTTACTAGAATAGTTCACAAGGTTAGACTTGAATATTGAACATAGGGATGATCGAGTCTTGGTTGCCAACATCAAGATTCAGTCTGACATGCTAGAAGAACTTAAAGCACAACAAGATAGCGATCCATTCTTGGTTCGCGACAAGGAAACTTTAGCTGAAAAGTCGGACTTTGCTATGACCGAGGACGGAAGGCTTGTATTCCAGGAAGGACATGTGTTCCAGACAATGAAGAATTGAAGAGGAAGTTAATGGATGAGGATCATCAGACGAAGTATACAATTCATCCTAGAGGTACCAAAATGTATCAGGACATGAAAAGAACGTTTGGTGGCCGAATATGAAGAGAGAGGTAGCCGAGCATGCCGCTCATTTCCTTACTTGCCAACAGGTAAAGGCAAGTAAGGAAATGGGAAAGCATTGGCATGGACTTCATCATGGGTTTACCCAAGACTCGTGGTGGACTTGACGACATATGGTTATTTTCGACCGACTAACCAAGTCTGCACACTTCCTACCTATAAAGAGTAAGTGGTCTATGGAGGTACTAGCCGCATTATATGTCAAAGAGTTCGTGAGATTGCATGGAGTCCCACATCCATTGTCTCGGATCGAGATCCGAGATTCACCTCTCATTTTTGGAAAGGGCTACACACTGCACTCGGTACTAAGCTCAACTTTCGTACCGCATTTTACCCACAAACTGATGGACAAACTGAGAGAACCAACCGGATTGTTGAAAACATGTTAAGAGCCTGCACCATAGATTTCCAAGGCTACTGGAATGAGCATTTATCTTTGATTGAGTTTGCTATAACAATAGTTACCAGGCGAGTATTAAAATGACACTGTTTGAAGCACTCTTTGGTAGAAACTGTAGATCCCCTGCATGCTGGAATGAAGTTGGGGAACAGCAATGGCTAGGCCTGGGACATGATACAAAATACAACCAGGGATATTTAGGTGATTCGAGATCGAGTCAAGATTGCTCAGTCCAGACAGAAGAAGCTATGCTGACAAGAGGAGGCGAGATTTAGAATTTCAAGTAGGAGATCATGTGTTTTTAAAGGTACACCTACCCGTGGCATCCAAGATTTGGTGTAAAAGGAAAGCTCAGTCCTAGATTCATCGGTCCTTTTGAAGTGCTCGAAAGGGTTGGTGAGGTTGCTTACCGGCTGGCGTTGCCACAAATCTGGCTTGTGTACACAATGTGTTTCTTGTCTCTATGCTTAGAAAATATGTGTACGATCCTATGCACATCATTCGCCATGAGAAGTTGGTGTTGAACAAGGACATGACATACGAGGAGAAGCCAGTCAAGATACTAGAACGAAAGGTGCAGCAACTCAGGAACCGTCCCATCCATGTGGTTAAAGTATTGTGGAATAACCGTGGGGTAGAAGAAGCCACATGGGAAGCTGAAGGAATCATCAGGCGAAATTACCCCGATATTTTTGGTAAGGCATTCTCTCCATTATGGTCATATGAATTTGGGGACAAAATTTTTTTAAGATGGGAAGGATGTAGCAACCCGATTTTTCAAAAAATTAAATAAATTTGAAATTTTAAAGAAAAAGGAACTAATTACAACCCATTAAACGAAAAGAAGTCATGAGCTTTGTCAAATGGACCATATAAAAGTTATTGGGCCAAAATATGGATTTTTAAAAGATGAATAATAGGAAAATACCCTAAATTTGTATCTTTAATATTTCCAAAAAAGAAAAGAGCTATTAAATCATTAAAATAACTATTATGTGTTGGAATTGGGCTCCTAACCCTACCCAAAGTGGCTAGGCATGAATTTGCAACCCAACCTAACCCCATTAGGAGGTGGAAAGCTTGGAAGGTTGAAAGAAATAAGAAAAACTCAAAAAAATAGGAATAGAGTCATAATAGGAAATAGAAACAAAGGAAGCTTAAATACACCTCAACCTCTCCATGGCCGGCACTAATGCATTGTTGAGGCTTGCTGGACGTGGAGGAGAGACCAAAGGAAGGGAGAAAACGTGGGGAGAAGGCTTGCTCAAGTTCTACCCCTTGTTCTTCGAGTTCAAAGCTCTAGAAGACAAATCGACCCAAAGGTAGGCATTCTCACAAGCTAAACCTAATTAATTTCGTATGTAAGTAGTTCTTGGCATCAGGAACAAACGCCCGCTGGTTGCTCTAATTATCATCGACCATATCTGATATCTCTATTTTTAAGTTCTGCTATCATCTTGTCCCTGAACCTCTTATTTAATTAGATCTTCATGTACACTTGATCTCATGTCACGGAAAATTACCGGACATACTGCTCGTTGTCAGGAATCTTTTGCCCCCGATTCCCCCAATTTTCATTCAGTATACTACTCGAATTTATTTTTTTACCATCACGTATACTGTTCTGTGTTCTTGTGAATGAACGAAATCAAAACCTATCAAGACCATGATTACTTTAAATTCCTATTTACGATATGTGCCCTTGCATGTTTAGATTTGTTTAAAAGTGGTTTCACGATTTTTGATCAACTGTACACCGAGATATCAATTTTTAACCTACCATGTATCAAAACATGGAAAGCCTGGACCACAATCCAAGGCAAACATTTTCCTGTTCGGACTCAGGTGCAGGACCTGAGAACGCGACGGCCCGATAGGCCGCGTTCTCAGGGGCTGATCGCAACCAGCAACCTGTTGCGTTCTAAACGTGATAGGGTCTGGCGTCGCGTTCTGGTTGTCTGTCCTGAATGACCCGTCGCCACCTTTGACAGTCTTTGTCATGTTCTGGATGTACCCTGTCACGATCCTTACAGGGGTACGTCGCCTTCTGAACTTCTGCATATAAACCCTTGGATTTTGGTGCTCTTGTCTTGCTACAGTGATTATACCCCTTGTTAACAGTCTTAAACGCAGTAAATAAAGTTTCTATAATGTGAACATGTATTTATTCATTTAAAAGACATCCACATGATCTTTTCATATCCATGATTCTCTTCATCACATGCACACACTTGTAATCATCCAATATGACTTGACTTGGCATGAAAATATCTCATAATATATCTGGTAAATTAATTTAATAATGTATTTAAATTGCTCTATTTTTTAATGGACTTGTCTTCATTTCTCGCGATGTTTGGGAATACCGTTACCGACGCCCACTGTTTTAGAATTCCTCTGGAACGTCGAGCACTTGTTTCTATATACACTTCTCTTGACTTGGACAAACTCTCCGTCGGATATTCCTCTGTCAGACTAGTGGATCCTTGTTCAAGGCCTCCGTAAGTCTCCTCTGTCCATGGATTCCCACATGGTCGATGAGCTGGTTGTACCTAACACCTGTGTTACCCTCTAGGGATCGGTAAGATCCAAACGACTATAGAATGCTCTCTCTCTTATCTTGAATCACGCCGTACGTTGGACCTATGCATAACATGGCCAGTGGAAGGGTAGTGAATTCCACCTGACTGCCAACACCAAATGTGCATGTTGTGCAACTGTTAATATCGCCCGTTTACTCGACGTTTTATGTGCAATGACCTTTAGCTCTCATCTATACTCTACTCGCTCATCTATTCACATTCTCTATGCACTCGTCTATTCATCTAGTACTATCATCTATTTCTTGGTACTCTCATTTGGCCATTTGACTCATTGTCTAAAGATAAACAATATAACTAATGTCTGGAAAAATATAACGGCCAGTCTGGTCCTGGGAGGTGCGCCCAAAAGTGCTATTTGCCCGCGGGAGTTAATTGACCAAGTGTTTGGCATTACACTCAAGTGTTATCTATCTCGACTATCTATGTGACAATCAAAGTGCTATAGTACACTCGTTGTGCTATTGTTATACATTGTGCTATTGTGCTATGGCCATCCTGCTTCGTGCTATATTTGGAAACTTGTGCCTTGATCCGTGCTATTGTTCTATCTCTTACGTTACTTGACTCTTTCTCGCTCTATCATATAGTGAACTCTGCTTTTAATACATTAATCATTTAAAGCATGCTTGATCATGAGATTTAAGTCCTACTGAGCATTATCGCTCACCATGCGTTATTGTTGTGTGTTCTCAAGTGAGACCGAGGATGATACTTACACTCAAGAGGATGGGAATGACCAAGAGTGAAGTCAAGAGTACCCTAGCGTCTTTGTATTATGTTAGAGTCTGAGTTTAGTCTCTTACTTTTATTCCATGTAATTGGGCCCTATAGAATGGCTCTGATATTAGTGGTTGTAATAGACATTTGAGGAGTATTAGTGACATGCATTTGCTTTAGTATTTATTCTTTGACCAATGGTTTGATGTCTATTATACGCTCTGTACCCGTTTACTTGCAACTGTCTCATGTTCTGATATTCCGCGTCGGGGCGTGACAATAGTATATTTAATTTGATGAGCTTCATCCATCAACTTCCTCTTCAGTTGTTCATTGTCCGGAACACATATTCTTCCTTGGAATACAAGCCTTCCATCCTCGGTCATAGAAAAGTCCGATCTTTCAGCTAATGTTTCCTTGACACGAACCAAGAATGGATCGTTGTCCTGTTGTGCTTTGCTCTCTGCCAGCATGTCAGATTGAATCTTGATGTTGGCAACCAAGACTCAATCATCCCTATGTTCAATATTCAAGTCTAACCTTGTGAATGGTTCTAGTAGTTGCATTTTTTCAAGAATTAGACTAGACAAAGATGCCATTGGCTTCCTACTAAGAGTATCAGCCACAGCATTTCACTTGCCTGGATGGTATTGGATGTTGAAGTCGAAGTATTTTAAGTATTCTTGTCATCTCCTTTGCCTCATGTTTAGTTCCTTCTGAGAGAATAAGTACTTCAAGCTTTTATGGTCTGAATAGACTGTGAACTGCTCACCATACAGATAATATCTCTAAATTTTAAGGCGAAGACCACAACAGCCAACTCTAGATCATGCACGGGGTAGTTGACTTCATGAGTCTTCAGTTGTCTTGAAGAATAGATGATGACTTTCTCTTTTTGCATTATTACACAGCCTAGCCCAATTCCTGAGGCATCGGTATAGATTGAGAAACCTTCTCCCTCTATTGGAAGAGCAAGAACAGGGGCTGAGGTCAGACATTCATTCAATGTTTGGAAACTTTCTCTCACAGTCTTTACTTCAAGAGTAGGGATTCTCCTTTCGTGTAAGACGAGTGAGAGGAACGGTGATCTTGGAGAAGTCCTTTATGAACCGCCTGTAATAGCCAGCCAGTCCTAAGAAGCTTCTGATTTCTGTGACATTGGTTGGTCTCTCCCATTTAAGTACAGCTTCAACTTTGGAGGGATCAACGGAGATGTCATCCTTGGAGATGACATGGCCCAAGAAGAACACTTCTTCGAGCAGAACTAGCACTTGCTCAGCTTTGCATAAGGTTGGTTGTCGTAAGACATGCAGAGCTATCTTCAGATGTTCTTCATGTTCTTCTTTGGTCTTGGAGTATATGAAGATGTCATTAATGAAAACGACCACGAACTTATCGAGATATGGTCAGTATATGTTGTTCATGAGTTGCATAAAGGCTGTAGGAGCATTGGTCAGACCAAAAGGCATAACAATGAATTCATAGTGTCCATACCTACTCTTGAAAGCCGTTTTGAAAATGTCATCATCATTGATCCTCATTTGATGATAGCTAGATCGGAGGTCAATTTTGGAGAAGTATTGAGCTCCAGATATCTGGTCAAAAAGTTCATCGACTCGAGGTAATGGATACTTGTTCTTGATGGTCAGCTGATTAAGTTGTCGATAGTCAATACACAGCCTCATAGACCCATCTTTCTTTTTAACAAATAGAACAGGTGCTCCCCATGGGGAAGTACTTGGTCTAATGAACCCCTTTTCTAACAATTCCATCAATTGAGCCTTTAGTTCTTTTAACTCGACAGGTGACTTTCGGTACGGTTGACGTGACACCGGTGCAGCTTCCGGGATTAAATCAATAGAGAAGTTGACATCTCGTTCTGGGGGAATTCCTGGCAGTTTATCGGGAAACACATCAGAGTAGTCCTGGACTATGTGTATGTCTTCTATTTATTTTCAACTACTACGGCCGCAAGGAAAGCAAAGCAACATTTCCTTATCATGTTGTGGGCCTGTATGGCAGAGACTAGAGACATTCATCTCTTGTGTCTAATCTCATTGATGATAACTTAAGGAATTCACTAAATGTAAGTTTCCCTTTCTTACAGCCGACACTTGCCCCATATGTGGACAACCAATCAGCTCCAAGAATCACGTCATAGCCTTCTATGGGCATACATACCAGGTCGGCTCTTAGGTGATATCTCCGATCATTACATCGGCCAATGGGAAGTATTTGTTCAATTTTCTTTCTCTCCAAGTGGTGTTGTGACAGAGAATTCAGACCCCATGGATACAGGTTTAATATTCAGAGTATCAGCAAAGTTTTGAGATATGAAAGAAGTGTTGCACCAGTATCAAATAAAACAAATGCTAATAGGGAGAAGACTTGCAGTATACCTTCCACTACGCCACCTTCCTCAGTGGGCTCTTCATCACGTAAGGCTTGTAGTCTTCCCTGTTTCTTAGGCACGTTAGTGTGCCTCTCATGCTCCTTAAATAGCGGGCACTCTAGAATACGGTGCTCGCGGCTACCACAACACAGACACGCGCAACTTTCCTCTAGCACTCATCAGCTGTGTGACCTGGCTTGTCACAATGCTTGCAGTTGCTTTTTTCCAGAGTAGTGGGCACAAAAACACTGGGCTTCTTTTCTTGACTTGGTCCTTCCGTGATGCTAAAAGGACGCTTCATGCCGATAATTGGTTTAGCAGTAGACATACCAGGTGTCAATTCCTTCTTCACAAACTTTCCCTTGATACGATCAATGAAGTCCGTAGCATCTTCTAACAGTTGGGCCTTTTTAACCATCTCGGCATAGGTTTGGATGTCGAGAGGGGCCAGTTGAGTAATATACTGAGGCTTAAGGCCGTTGAGGAAGCGCTTAGCCTTCATCCTTTCTGTATTCACTAGGTGATCAGCATAGTGTGCCAATCTTGAAAATTAGGCTTCATAACCGGCCCCGACAGACTCCTCTATTTAAGAGCAGCAAACTCCGTGGCCTTCCTCTCTTGACACGCACCTAGATACTTGGAGTTGAAAGCTTCTTTAAAGTCAGTCCAAGTAAATTGACCATTAGCTATTAGGCTATGTCTTCCACTGACTCCCACCAAGAGCGGGCGTCCTTCTCCAGTTGAAAGGTAGCTAGTAGTAGCTTGTCTCTAGCTGCACATTGCATGACACGAAAAATCCTTTATGTCTCCTTCATCCAGTGCTCGACTTCATCGGGATCAGTAGTACCACTGAACTTTGGCAGGTTCAAGCTCCTAAAATTACGATGCAGCTCGCCTGCACCGCAGTTTCCTCCTCCTTGTGCAACTTGCAGAAGTGCACGGGTGAGTTCCTAGATGGTCTGTTGCATGCCCCACATCTGAGCATGTTCAGCCGTCATCTTAAGTGCTTAAGTTCCTACAAAAATAACTTATCATTAAGACATTGGTATGGAGTTTAATTTGTGCATGTGTGAGTATCTTTTAGATCTTAACCTTGGTTCTACCAAATCTCACATAGGTATGATAGTTGACTTACACATGTGTCATGGCAGTCCGTCCTAGAACATCCTATGTGACGGTCCTCGTCGTTCAGACCCGTTAACTAATAGCGAGCCTAACTCGAGTCCGCCACCCGCGAACGGGCCGGAGCCTCGCAAGGGATATCAAACCACGAGTCTGTATAATATAAGGAACCAGCTCAAATATTCATTAGATCTGTCCATCTCACAAATATTTACATGAAATATACATAGTTGTAGTACAACTGTAACCAAACTACAACAGAACCTGAGGCATACCCCGAGGTGAACGACAAAAAGTGAAAATTACACTGCTGGTGGTGCTGACCCTCCACTGGACGCGGTTGCGAAATCTCCTGATCTCCCTCACCTGGTAGGAGGTAGGGGTGAGCCTCTCGAGTCACTGGCTCAGTAGGGAAACTCCCTAGAAACCGAGCAATGAACACAAGTAGCAAAGCAGAACTGCTACGCTAACAATTTATAATATTATCTAGCAGGATATAAAACTGTAAGTACCACTTACCATATGTTTTTAACAAGAATCAGTGTAAATAAATAAACAGCAAAACCAAACAGGTGTATGAGCTACTGTAGAGAAACGCAACACTCGGGCCATGTCAACTGGTTCGCGACACCAATTACTGACCCGGACAAACCACACAGGACTACCTCTCAGTCTCACATCTACGGACGAAAGGTCCAGCTGCCACTCCACTAAACAAGTACAAAGAACTATGGAGTCCAACTAAACCACCACAACCTGCAGGTCACACACCTCGCAGGCCCATGTCTGGCACCTTTAGGGCACTCTGGCCCGCCTCCCTAGAGTGAGGTACTAGAAAACAAGACCAGCTGGGGCCCAGTACGTCTACTGGTGTCTGACTCCCCCACTACGAGCGCGCTACAAGCGACAACACAACAAACTCTCTCTAGTCGCTGTCCCACTGCCGTCTTTCCTCAGTCGGACGTACTACTCAGCACAGGAGTGAGGGTGTCCAGGAAGACGACAAGACCTCATCGGTACCCAGTACCGGGACAAGCCCCGAGCACTCACATGCCTGGCTCACACAAAACCTGGGGCTCCCAACTAAAGAGGTATCCACGGAAGGCGTCAAACTACAGCCACGTACATAGAAACCACGTGCACAACGCACAAGCCACGTGAAACCTCCACGCAAACCACGTGAACACCATATAAACCACACCCACCACGCTCCCCGAGCGTAGAGTGAGTGCTAATGCACCTCTTACTATCATCACATATCACAAACCATGCTAAACGGTTAATTATACACTTACATGTATTCTCGGATAACAGCCTTCGGCTACTATCGCGTCAGGGTAGAGTCGCCTTCAGGAGCGACGGCACGATAGGTCGCCTTCTGAACGCGACATATCACAGTGTCGCGACTTGGTCGCGACGCCAAGGGTCGTCGCCTTAGCAGGTGCGAACCCTAATCCGAAATCCATCATCCGGGTCACCCCAAACTCTTTAGAACCTACGGTTTTCATTCCATTTTCATGCTTTAATGTGTTCCTACACATGCTATCTAAGGTTTAGAAAGTAGGAAACACATTATCCACATAACACGAATGATCCACAGATCAAACCATGGAAATATCCCTACCTTCGTGAAGAACGCAAGAACGATGCCCGCACGACGTTTCCTCCACTCCACGTAGCGTCCTCGCGGTGAAAACTCATCAACCGAGCTCTAACAAGTCGAATCGCCCGAAAATTCCACAGCAAAAACCCCCTGGCGAGCAGAGCTTCCATGAGCTCTGTTCTGCCAGGGTTTCTTAAAAACTCAATTCAGTTAAGAACGCGACACTCCTTTAAGTCGCGACCTGAACGCGACGTACTCAACCGTCGCCCTTAGCCTGCTGATGCCAGCATGCTTGCCCAGCGCGCGACACGCGCGCATATGCAAATGTCAACTAAAACCAGCAGTGCCATGAACGCAACGCTATGAGTTGTCGCATTCGAAACGCGACGCTCCTCACTATTGCGTTCACAGTCTGTGAACCAGTCAGCACTTTGGGCCTAAACTTCCGGCCCACAAAGCCTCACAACCTGCGGAAAACACCTGCCCAACACACATTGGCCACACACTGGCCTCCACAACCACACAAAGACAATCCGAACGGTCGGAACGTTACATTACTATCACCTAAAAAGAAATTTCGTCCTCAAAATTTAAAACAGAAGCCAATTATCAAATTTTCAATTTAATTCATATTGTACTCTCACCTAAAAAGAATAAAGACTTACTCAAACAAATATGGTTATGCTTTTCTCATTTCTTCCGCTAATTCCCAAGTATCTTCACCACCTTGCTATTTTCCCATTTGACCTTTACCAATTCAATTTCTTTGTTTCTGAGCTTTTGGGTTCTGTGGCCTGAAATTTGCACTGGATATTCCAGCATTGACATGTCGGGCTTCAAATCATCTTGGGTTGGATCTTGATATATTTTCTTAACATTGAGACATGAAACACATCATGTGCATCAGTGAAATCTGCTGGCAAATCTAATTTATAAGCTTCTTCACCCATCCTTTCTTTGATTTGGAATGGTCTGACATATCTCGGGCTCACCTTGCCTTTCTTACTGAACCTTAATACACCTTCAGTAGGAGACCTTTAAAATACATATTCGCCGACTTCAAATTGTAATGGTCTGCGTCTAACATCTGCATACTCTTCTGGTGACTCTGGGCAATTTTCAACTTTTCTTGGATGAATCTTACTATTTCTGCACACTGACGAACCATTTCTAGGCCCAAAACCTGCCTCTCTCCTACTTCATGCCAATTTAATGGTGATCACACGGTCTACCATACAAGGCTTCATATGCCATTTCAATACTTGAATGGTAACTGTTGTTATATGCAAACTCAACCAGACCCAAATGACGCCCAGATGCCTCCCCACACAAGACAGCAAGCTCTCAACATATCTTCAATAGTCTAAATTGTTCTTTTGTCTGTCCATCTGTTTGTGGATGATATGCTGAACTGTACCTTAGCTCTGTGCCAATGACTCTTTGCAAACTCCTCCAAAAGCCTGAAGTAAATCAAGGGTCTCGATCTGAAACTATGGTGACTGGTAGTTCTACATACAGTTTAGCTAATCTATCAACTGACCATGTCATGCTAACTGGTAATAATCTGTAGACCTTGGTCAATCTATCCACAAAAACCCATATTGCATTATGCCTGATGAACTGGGCAAACCAACTATGAAATCCATTGCTATATCATCCCATTTCCATTGCAGAATGGGTAATGGCTGCAACAATCCTCCTTGGCTTCTGATGCTCTGCTTTTATCTGCTGACATACTGCACATCTGGTTATAAACTCTGCATTTCTCTCTTCATATTTGGCCACCAAAAATGCTTCTTCATATCTTGATACATTTTAGTGCTACTTGGGTGGATGGTGTACCTTGATTATGAGCTTCTTCTAAAACCTTCTGTCTAATTTCTGTATCTTCTGGGACATACAATCGTTCTTTTAGTCTGACCACATTATCATGCCCCAAATTTACTTCATCCATTGTGAGAATATCTGCTAAATTGGTATCTGCTTTCTGTGCCTCTGCTATTTGCCAGTAAAGAGAAGGCTCCACTGCACTAGTTGCAAAATTACTCTCTGCGCTGACTGCTTGGCACATGTAAGGACTCTCTGCCACATCGCCATTCTTTGATCATAAGTTGATTCATAACCGTTTTTATGCTCAGTGCATCTGCCACCACATTTGCTCTACCTGGATGATATGCCAAATTAAAGTCATAATCTTTTAATATTTCATCCATCGCGCTGCCTTAGATTCAAATCTTTTTGAGATAAATATATTTTAAGCTTTTATGATCAGTAAAAATCTCAAATCTTTCACCATACAAATAATGCACCAGATCTTTTATGCAAAAACTACTGCTGCCAACTTTAAATCATGAGTAGGGTAGTTTTCCTCATGTTTCTTCAATTGCCTGGAGGCATAGGCAACCACTTTACTATGCTGCATCAAAACTGCACCCAACCTCTCTTGGATGCATCTGTAAACAGAACAAATCTGCCACTACCCGACGGAATCTCTAAAACTGGTGCTGATGTCAACCTCTTCTTTAGCTCCGCAAAATTGTGCCTGCACTCCGGGACCACACAAAAGGAACACCCTTTCTTGTCAACCTTGTCATCGGTGCTGCTATCTTGGAGAAATCTTGGATAAATCTTCTATAATAGCCTGCCAAACCCAGAAAACTCCTAATTCAAACACAGTCCTCGGCTCTTCCCACTTCATTACTGCCTCAACTTTGGCTGGATCCACTGCAATACCTTCACCTGATATCACATGACCCAGAACTGAATCTCCTTCAGCCAGAACTCACATTTACTAAATTTAGCAAATAACTGATATCTCTCAATATCTACAAAGTAATCTGCAAATGATCTGCATGTTCTTCTTCTGATGCTGAATAAACCAATATATCATCAATAAAAACCACTATAAACTGGTCCAAATACTTGATGAAATATTATGTTCATCAAATTCATAAATGCTGCAGGTGCATTTGTCAATCCAAAAGGCATCACAACAAACTCATAATGTCCATATCTAGTCCGGAAAGCTGTCTTCTTAATATCTTCTTCTCTGATCCGCAACTGATGATATCCTGATCTCAAATCTATCTTAGAAAATACTTTGGCTGATTGCAGTTGATCAAATAAATCATCAATCCGAGGAAGTGGATACTTATTCTTAATTGTAATTTATTCAGCTGCCTATAATCTATGCACATTCTTAAACTGCCATCTTTCTTCCTAACAAAATACACTGGCGCTCCCCATGGTGACTGACTAGGTCTAATAAAACCTTTTTCTAATAACTCTTGCAACTACTTTTTTAACTCTTTCAATTCTATTGGGGCCATTCTATATGGTGCTTTAGAGATAGGTAAACTGCCTGGTTGCAATTCAACTGTGAAGTCTACCTCTCTGCGCGGAGCTAACCCTGACAACTCATCTGGAAACACATCTGCAAATTCTCTAACATTGCACTGAATCTACAGATTTACTGGATTCAATTAGACTAACAGAAGCAAGGTACGCTACACATCCCGCATTAATTAACTTTCTAGCTCTAAGTGCAGAAATAATAAACTTGGAGTATAAAAAGGCATACCTTGAAATTCAAACACCTCACCACGGGTCTGCAAAATCTGACTCTTTTCTTTCTACAATCAACCAATGCCCCGTAGGCCTCTAACCAATCCATCCCCAGAATCACATCATATTCTTTCAATGTTAAAGCATACAATCTTTCCGCATCTGATTTCCATGAATCACTATCGGGACCTCTTCTAAAAAGCAGGAAGTCAACAAATACCTCCTGAAGGAATTTCCACTACCAACTCACAAGACCTTTCTTCTAAAGGAAGTACCATCCTATCCAGAAAATCTTCAGAAATAAATGAATGGGAAGCATCCGGATCAATTAATACTCTAGCAGTAAAATCAAAGAAAGGTAAAATACCTTCAATAAGATTGGATGCTTCCGCGGAGCTCTGGTAACAGCCATCACTCGACTCGTCCTCCTCTTTGGTACGGTGCACCTCTGCCCTGCTCTGCTGACCGCTGAAAGGGCTGCTGCTGCTGCTGGATCCCTCTACCATAAGTCTGCTCTCGAGGATGTAGGCAATTCCTTGCTAAATGTCCTGGCTGCCCACAAGCATAACATCTAAAAGCTAGATATGTTGTAGGCTGCCCTGCCGTACTCTGCTGAGATTCCTCTGGAACCGGCGGTCTGTAGCCGCGGTCCTGCTGAAAACCCTGTTGCCTGCCTCTACCACAGCCTCCTTGAAAGAATTTCTTGATCTGCTTGCCTCATTTTGCTATTCCAGATGATGAAGAAGCTCCAGAAGGTGCTTTCCCCTTACTAATTCCTCCTGACGGTTGTGGATGCCGAAAACTACTACCTGAGCCTAAACCACCTATCTGAGACTTCCCCTGCCTGGCCCGAACAGTCCTCTCAAGTATTGCTGCTCGCTGAGCTGCCTCTTCTACTGTTCTACACATCAGTGGGATCACCGCATCTTGTAATTTTGACCTCAAACCTCAAATAAAGTATTCCACCATCATGATATTATCAGTTACTACATATGGGGCGTACCTGCTCAAGGCTATAAACCTCATCTGATATTCAAGTACCGAAAGATTCCCTTGCTGGAGTGTCCTGAACTGCTCTCTTTTCATTTTCTAAATCTGTATTGGGAAGAAAGAGTCATTAAAAACTGACAAAAATTCCGACCATGTAATAGTGTCCTCCGTCCTGCCCGTAAAAACTGTCTGCATCTTTAATCGCCACCATTTCTGCGCAAACCCTCGTAGCTGGTATGCTGCAAGAATCACTCTATCTTCCTGGGGACACCTCATTATCGCAAATACCCTCTCGATCTCATGTATCCAATGCTCCGTTGTATCCGGGTTGGGACCTCCTGAGTATGTAGGGGGCTGCAATCTCAAAAACCGCTCCACAAGTACCGTAGTCTCCTCTCCAGTAGCTAGTCTCACTGGAACTGCCGGTTGTACAGGTACTATAGGAGGTACCTCTACTCCGGGCGGGGTTGGAACTAAAGCTACTGGTACTGCCTCCTCTGGAAATGGTAGTACTATACGCGTGGCTGTACCGGTGGTTGCTGATCCAGTCTTACCTGAATCTCTGTCAAACTCTCCCAGATTCTTTCTATCATCCTCTACGTAGGATCCTCTCTGACCTTCTCGACCACCTCCCACATTTCTTCTTTCGGCCATTACTACTCCTGCACAAACATTATTCCAACAATACAATGCACAAGAAATCAATACAAAACCAGGGTCACTACCAGCAATGGGTTACAGTAATGACATAACTATGTAATTTCCAATTCCATTATATTCTTACGGACTTTGCTGTGATACCAACTGTGACGATCCTCGCGTTCAGACCCGTTATCCTAATAGCGAGCCTAACTGAGTCTGCCTCCCGCGAACGGGCCAGAGCCTTGCAAGGGATATCAAACCACGAGTCCATAGTAATATAAGGAACCAGCTCAAATATTCATAAGATCTGCCATCTCACAAATATTTACATGAAATATACATAGTTGTAGTACAACTGTAACCAAACTACAACAGAACCTAGGGCATACCCCGAGGTGAACGACAGAAAAGTGAAAATTACACTACTGGTGGTGCTGACCCTCCACTGGATGACGGGCGTGAAATCTCCTGATCTCCCTCACCTGGTAGGAGGTAGGGGTGAGCCTCTCGAGTACTGGCTCAGTAGGGAAACTCCCTAGAAACCGAGCAAACGAACACAAGTAGCAAAGTAAGAAATGCTACGCTAACCATTTATAATATTATCTAGCAGGATATAAAACTGTGAGTACCACTTACCATTTGCTGTTTAACAAGAATCAGCGTAAATAAATAAACAGCAAAACCAAATAGGTGTATGAGCTACTGTAGAGAAACGCCACACTCGGGCCATGTCAAATGGTTCGCGACACCAATTACTGACCCGGACAAACCACACAGGACTACCTCTCAGTCTCGCAGCCACGGACGAAAGGTCCAGCTGCCACTCCACTAAACAAGTACAAAGAACTGTGGAGTCCATCTAAACAACACAACCTGTAGGTCACACACCTCGCAGGCCCATGCCTGGCACCTTTAGGGACTTTGGCCTGACCTCCCTAAAGTGAGGCACTGGAAAACAGGACTAGTTGGGGCCCAGTACGTCTACTGGTGTCCGTCTCCCCCAACTACAAGTGCGCTACAAGCGACAACACAACAAACTCTCTCTAGTCATTGTCCCACTACCGTCTTTCCCTCAGCCGGACGTACTACTCAGCACAGGAGTCAGGGTGTCCATGAAGACGACAAGACCTCATCGGTACCCAGTACTGGGACAAGCCCCGAGCACTCACGTGCCTGGCTCACACTAAACCTGGGGCTCCCAACTGAAGAGGTATCCACGGAAGGCGTCAAACTACACGCCACGTACACAGAAACCACGTGCACAATGCACAAGCCATGTGAAACTCCACGCAAACCACATGAACACCATATAAACCACACACCACACGCTCCCCGAGCGTAGAGAGAGTGCTAATGCACCTCTTTATATCACACATATCACAAACCATGCTAAACGGTTAATTATACACTTACATGTATTCTCGGATAATAGCCTTCGGCTGCTATCGTGACAGGGTGCAGAGTCGACTTCAGGACGCGACGGCACGATAGGTCACCTTCTGAACGCGACGTATCGTGGTGTCGTGACTTAGTCGCAACGCCAAGGGTCGTCACCTTAACAGGTGCAAACCCTAATCCAAAATCCATCATCCGGATCACCCCAAACTCTTTAGAGCCTACAGTTTTCATTCCATTTTCATGCTTTAATGTGTTCCTACACATGCTATCTAAGGATTAGAAAGCGGGAAACACATTATCCACATCACACGAATGATCCACAGATCAAACCATGGGAAATCTCCCTACTTTCGCGAAGAACGCAAAGAACGATGCCCGCACGACGTTTCCTCCGCTCCACGTAGCGTCCTCGCGGTGAAAACTCGTCAAATCGAGCTCTAACAAGTCGAATCACCCGAAAATTCCACAGAAAAAACCCCCTGGCCGAGCAGAGCTTCCATGAGCTCTGTTCCTCTAGGGTTTCTTAAAAACTCAGTTCAGTTAAGAACGCGACGCTCCTCTAAGTCGCGACCTGAACGCGACGTACTCAGCCGTCGCCTTCATCCTATTGACGCCAGCATGTTTGCCTAGCGCGCGACACGTGGCGCACATACAAACGTCAACTAAAACTAGCGGTGCCATGAACGCGACGCTGTGAGCTGTCACGTTCTAAACGCGATGCTCCTCACTGTCGCGTTCACAGTCTGTGAACCAGTGAGCACTTTGGGCCTAAACTTCCGACCCACAAAGCCTCACAACTTGCGGAAAACACCTGCCACACACAACATTGGCCACACACTGGCCTCCACAACCACACAAAGACGATCCGAACGGTCGGAACGTTACATCCTAGACTTAATATATCCTAGCAAGGATATCCTAGGCTCTGATACCACAAAACTGCCACAGCCCGACGCGGAATATTAGAACGTGAGGCAGTTGCAAGTAAGCGAGTATGGAGCGTAGAATAACATCAAACCATTGGACAATTAAATAATACGAAATCAAATGCCTCTCATTGATAACTCAACTATTGTCTATTACATCCACTAATATTGAGCCACAACATAGGGCCCGAATGACTCTAATACATAGAATGAAAATAGATGACTAAACTAGGACATATAGCACGAATGTGCTAGTTACTAATGGTTCACTCCTGATCCTCCCCATCCTCTTGAGTGTACTCATTCTCCTCAGTCTCACCTGAGAACACAATGAACAAATAACGTAGGGTGAGCAACAACGCCCAGTAGGATTTATATCTTATGGTGCGGAAAACTTTACATGGTTAATGTAGTAAAGAGCAGAGTCACTAAATGATAGAGCAAGAGAGTCAAGTAATGTAAGAGATAGCACAATAGCATGGATCAAGATAGCACAAGTTTTCAATATATCACAGAGAGCAGTAAGGCCATAGCACAAATAGCACAATGTTTCACAATAGCACAACGAGTCGAGTATAGTATAGTACTTTGATTGTCATATAGATAGTCGAGATAGACATCACTTGACTGTAATGCCAAACACTCTGGTCAATTAACTCCCACGGGCACTAGCACTTTCGGGCGCACCTCCTAAGATCAGACTGGGCCCTTATATTGCCAAGCATTAGTCATATTGTTTATCTTTAGACAATTAGTCAAATGGCCAATAAAGAGTACCAAGAAATAGATGAGAACTATAGGTCATTGCACATAAAATGACGATTAAACAAGCGATAGTAACAGTTGCTCAACACGCATGTTTGGTGTTGGCAGTCTGGTAGAATTCACTAACCTTCCACTGGCTATGTTATGAACAGGTCCAGAGGTCCGGCGTGATCTCAAGATAAGACAGAACCTCTAAGGCTATTTGGATCATGCTGATCCCTAAGGGTGTTATAGGTGTTAGGGTACAACCCGCTCGGTCTCCATGAGGGAATCCACAGAGTACGGAGTCTTATGGAGGTCTTAATAAAAGGTCCCTAGTCTGGCAGAACAGAATGCCCGACAGAGAGGTTCCAACTTGTCAAGAGAGTAGTGTGTAAAGAAAACGAGTTGCTCGACGTTCTAGAGGAATTCTAGAATAGTGGAGCGGCGATAACGGTATTCCAAAACAACGTGAGAAACGAAGACAATGCTATTATTATCATGGGTTAATAATATGCAAATATTGATATAAATTACCAGATATATTATTCATGTATTTTCTGCATGGTCTCATGGCAAAGATAAACGTTTGGTGTGTGCATGTAAAAGAAATCATGAGAACATATGATGGTCGTGCACATTGACTTTTAATTAAAGAAACTTATGATTTATATCAATAGTTCATTATCATGGTTGTTACTGTTCGTTACACAGTATTAAAGAGCATAATCATGATTACAAAGTCCAAATAACCAAATTTAATAGAACTAACAAGCTGCTAGAAACATACAGTCAAATCACGACGGGTCTAATGGTCGCGTTCAACAACATCGATTCTGGACAGAAATGCGACAACCTTACCTGACGCGTTTAGAGTAACTAGACAGGGATGAATCGATTGATGACCCAGAATCGCGACTTACAGGTCCGACGCATTCATGGTAATCGATACTGAATTGCGACGGCTAGGTCCGACATGTTCATGCCAAACTCTAATTTTGTAAATAACACAAGTCCCCAAAAGCGGGAAACAACTCAAATACGCGACAACCATGATTGTCACGCCCCGACGCGGAATATCGGAACGCGAGGCAGTTGCAAGTAAACAGGTATAGAGCAAGTACTAGACATCAAACCATTACACAATGAATAATACTAAAGATAATTATTCTCATTAAGAACTTTCAAATGTCTAGTTACAACCACTAATATCAGAGCCAATCTATAGGGCCCAATTACATTGAAATAAAGCAAAAGACTATCTAAGACTCTATCATAGTACTAGGACGCTAGGGTACTCGTGACGTCACTCCGAGTTGTTCCCGTCCTCTTGAGTGTATGGTTCATCCTCGGTCTCACCTGAGAACACAATGACAAATAATGCAGGGTGATCGATAACGCCCAATAGGACTTAAATCTCAATAGTCAAGCAGGCTTTAAATAATTAATACATTAAAGGGCAGAGTAACTAATGATAGAGCGAGAGAGTGTTAAGTAAAAGATAGCAGGATAGCACGTGAACGAAATAGCACAACTTTCCTAGTATAGCACGAACGTCAATTATAGCACGAATAGTAAGATGGCCATAGCACAATAGCACAAAGTATAGCAATAGCACAACGAGTATAGCATAGCACTTTTGTTGTCAACAGACAACGAGAGAATATATCACTTTTGATTGTCATTAGATTAATCTTGATAGTATGGCATTGGATGTAATGCCGACATCCTGATCGTTTAACTCCCATGGGCAAATGGCACTTTCGGGCGCTCTCCCCAGGACCAGATCGGGCCTCATTGTGCTGGCATTGGTTATATTGTTTCTCTTTAGACAATCAATCAATGGCCAATATAGAGTACCAAGAAATAGCTGAGAGTACTAGATTAACAGATGAGATAGTAGAGAGAACGTGAATAGATGAGCAAATAGGGTATAGATGAGAGCTAGTGGACATTGCACGTAACACGTCGAGTAAACAGGCGATAATAACGGTTGCACAACATGCGCACTCGGTATTGGCAATCAGGTGGAATTCACGACCCCACCACGGGCCTTGTTATGCACAGGTCTAGAGGTCCGGCGTGATTCAAGACGAGAGTGAGTTTCTAATGGCCGTTTGGATCATATTGATCCCTAAAGGGTTTCATAGGCGTTAGGGTACAACCGGCTCGTCGACCATGTGGGAATCCATGGACAGAGGAGACTTACAGAGGCCTTGAACAAAGACTCACTAGTCCGACAGAAGGAATATCCGACGGAGAGTTCGTCCAAGTCAAGAAAGTGTGTATTTAGAAACAAGTAATCGATGTTCTAGAGGAGTTCTAGAACAGTGGAGCGTCGAGATCGGTGTTCAAAACATCGCAAGAGTCGTAAACAAGTTCTTTTAAAATAAGGCAATTAATTGCAAAAATTACCCAATATGTTATGTATCATATTCATACCAATTTAGCCATATTTGGATGGTTTCAAAGTGTGTGCGACGTGTAATAGAAATCATGGAATATGATAGGTCATGTGGTTAACTTGAATTTCTTAGAATATATTCAATAATTTAACATTTCGTCTTTTCTATGTGCAAGACAGTTAGCATGATATGGGGATTACGGTGGAACAACAAGATTTGCAAAAGACTGGTTTTCGGGCCAAAAACTGAGATCACGACGCAGCTCAGTAAGGGTCGCGACGCGGGCTCAGGACAGAACGCGACAGGGTACAGTACAGATCGCGACCGGTGGGCAAGACAAGCGCTTGGATCGCGACGACAAGAACTGTCGCAACCTGATCGCGACAGAGGTACGGTCGCGACGGCCTTGTGAACGCAGCCTATCGGGCCGTCGCATTCACAGGGTCCGTGCCAGAGTCTGACAGGGAAAGTATAGTGCATTGGATTGCGGACCAGACCTTCCAGGTTTTGACACAGGGTTGTTCTAAAATTAAGAACAAATTGTACAGTACATGAAAAATCATGAAACTAGTTTTAAACAGATCCAGACATATATGGGTACTTCCAGTAAATAGGAATTGGAAAAGCAAATAAGGTTTCGACATGCTTTGGTCATGGAATTCATGAAGTACTTAGAACAGTACACAGATGAGATCAACGAATTAATTTGCATGATAGGATGGATGGAAATTAGGGCTTTCAGGGGCAAAAAAGCCTAACATCCAACAGTTCTTACAGTAAAAATCTCATGGCATGAGGACGAGTATGCATGAAGATACGAATTTGTAAAGAGGGTTCGGGGTCATGGAGTTCACAGCACTTGGAAAATTGAGAACTAAAGATTTGCTCGATGGAAAAATATGAAACCAATAGGTTTTGTTCCTGATAGACGAGACATTCTACATAAAAGTTTCATGGTTTATGCTCGTGAGAATGCCTACCTTTAGTCGTTTCACTTCTCTAGGGCAAGAACTTGAAGAACTCGGGGAAGAACTTGGGAGATCGCTCTTCTCCATGAATTCTCCTCCTCTTGGCCTCTCTTCCTGGTCCAGCAACCCCTTGGCACGAGCTAGGGCGGCCATGAGGGTTTTAGGAGAGTATAAGCTTCTCCTCTTTCTATTTCCTATTTGGACTCTAATTCCTTTAATTCCGAGTTTCCTATTTTCCTCTCCCTTTTTAAGCAAGAGATCTTCTAATTGGGTTGAGAGAGAGGAGATTCGTGGCCAAGCCATTAGGGTAGGTTTAGGAATCCCAATTCAACTCAAACTTCCATTTTAATGCATTAAATACCTCTTTTCTATTTAAGTAATATTTTAGTTACGAATTTTAGATATTTCTCTATTATTCCCTATTTTAAAATCTCTATTTTAGCCCACTAATTTCTAATGGATCCATTAAACAAAGCTCATTACTTATTTTCATTTAATGGGTTTTATTAATTCTCTTTCTTTGATTTTTTTCTATTTGCTTTGATTAGTTTTCTTTTATTTGATTTTTCAATTATCAAAATTTTAATATAATTTAGATTTTATTTTTCGAAAAAAAAATCCAGGTTGCTACATCCTCCCCTCTTGAAAGAATTGGTCCCCAAATTCATATGATCATATAGGAGAGAATGTCTTACCGAAAAGATCAGGGTAGTTCCGTCTGATGATTCCTTCTGGTTCCCATGTAGCTTCTTCCTTTCTGCGGTTATTCCATAAGACTTTAACCACGTGGATGGGACGGTTCCTGAGTTGTTGTACCTTCTGTTCCAGTATCTTGACTGGCTTCTCTTCGTATGACACATGTTTGTTTAACACCAACTTCTCGTGGCGAATGATGTGGGTAGGGTCATAGACATACTTCCTGAGCATGGAGACATGGAACACATTGTGTACACATGCCAGATCCGTGGCAATGTCAGTCGGTATGCAACCTCACAATCCTTTCAAGTATTTCAAAAGGACCAATGAATCTAGGGCTGAGCATTCCTTTCACTCCAAATTTTTGGATGCACATGTAGGTGACACCTTTAAGAACACATGATCACCGACTTTGAATTCTAAGTCTCGCCTTCTTTTGTCCGCATAGCTCTTTTGTCTGGACTGAGCAGTCTTAAGCCGATCTCTAATCACCTGAATGTCCTTTGTGGTACGTTGTACCATGTCCGGACCAAGCCATGCTGTTCTCCAACCTCATTCCAGCATGCAGGAGATCTACAATTCCTTCCGTAGAGTGCTTCGAACGGTGCCATCTTGATACTCACCTGGTAACTGTTGTTATAGGCGAACTCAAGAAGAGATAGATGTTCGTTCCAATATCCTTGGAAGTCTATAGTGTCAGCTCTCAACATGTCTTCCACTATTTGGTTGGTTCTTTCAGTTTGCCCATCAATTTGTGGATGGAATGCGGTACTAAAGTTGAGTTTAGTACCAGTGCACCTTGCAGTCCTTTCCAAAAATGAGATTTAAATCTCGGATCTTGATCCGAAACAATAGATGATGGGATGCCATGTAGTCTTACAATCTCCTTGACATATAAGGCAGCTAGTACCTCCACTGACCACTTACTCTTTATAGCTAGGAAGTGGGCAGATTTGGTTAGTCGGTCTACAATAACCCATATGGCGTCGAGTCCACCACGAGTCTTGGGTAAACCCATGATGAAATCCATGCCAATGTTTTCCCATTTCCATTCCGGAATATCTAGCGGTCTGAGTACCCCAGCAGGGCGCAGATGTTTGCTTTTACTTGTTGGCAAGTAAGGCAATGAGCGGCATGTTCCGCTAGCTCTCTCTTCATGTTCGGCCACCAAAATGTTTTTTCATGTCTTGATATTTTGGTACCTCCAGGATGAATAGTGTACCTTATCTTATGGGCTTCATCCATTAGCTTCCTCTTCAATTCTTCATTGTCGGGAACGCATGTCCTTCCTCGAAAGACAAGCCTTCCATCTTCGGTCATAGCAAAGTCCGGTCTTTCGGCTAGAGTTTCCTTGACGTGAACTAAGAATGGATCATCATCTTGTTGAGCTTTGATCTCCTCTAGCAGATCAGATTGAATCTTGATATTGGTAATCAAGACTTGGTCATCTCTATGTTCAATAGTTAAGTCCAACCTTGCGAATTGTTCTAGTAGTTGCATCTCGCCAAGGACTAGACTTGAAACAAATGCCATTGGCTTCCTACTAAGAGCATCAGCCACGACATTTCCCTTGCCTGGTGGTATTGGATGTTGAAGTCGAAATCCTTCAGATATTCTAGCCATCTTCTCTGTCTCATGTGAGTTCTTTCTAGGAGAATAAATACTTCAGACTTTTAAGGTCTGAGTAGACAGTAAACTTTTCTCCGTAGAGGTAATGTCTCCAGATTTTCAAAGCGAAGACCATAGCAGCCAACTCAAGATCATGCACAGGGTAGTTGACTTCATGAGTCTTCAGTTGTCGAGAAGAGTAGGCAATGACTTCCTCCTTTTGCATAAGTACACACCCTAGCCCAATCCCTGAGGCATCGGTGTAGACAAAGAAACCTTCTCCCTCTATTGGCAGAGCGAGAACAGGTGCTGAAGTCAGGCAATCTTTAAGAGTTTGAAAACTTTTCTCACACTCTTTACTCCAGGAATAGGGATTCTCCTTTCGTGTCAGATGCATGAGAGGAACGGCGATCTTTGAGAAGTCCTTAATGAACCGCCGGTAGTAGCCAGCCAGTCCTAGGAAGCTTCTTATCTCGGTGACATTGGTTGGTCTCTCCCAATTGAGTACAGCTTCGACTTTGGAGGGATCAACGGAGATGCCGTCCTTTGAGATGACATGGCCCAAGAAGGATACTTCTTCGAGCCAGATTTCACACTTGCTAAGCTTTGCGTATAGTCTGTTGTCTCGCAAGACTTGCAGTGAAATCTTCAGGTGTTCTTCATGTTCTTCTTTGGTCCTTGAATAAATGAGGATGTCGTCGATGAAGACGACCACGAACTTGTCAAGGTATGGCCGATATATGATGTTCATGAGTTGCATAAAGGCTGCAAGAGCATTGGTTAGACCAAAAGGCATAACAATGAATTCATAGTGCCCGTACCTGCTCCTGAAAGTCGTCTTGAAGATATCGTCATCCTTGATCCTCATTTGATGATAGCCAGATCGAAGATCGATCTTAGACAAGTATTGAGCTCCAGATATTGGTCGAATAGTTCATCAACCCTAGGCAGTGGGTATTTGTTCTTGATGGTGAGCTGGTTGAGTTGTCGATAGTCGATGCAGAGCCTCATCGATCCATCCTTCTTCTTGATGAACAGCACAGGCGCTCCCCATGGGGAAGTACTTGATCTGATGAACCTCTTTTCTAATAGCTCCATCGGTTGAGTCTTCAACTCCTTTAGCTCGACAGGTGACATCCGGTACGGTTGACGTGATACCGGGGTAGCTCCATGAATCAACTCTACGGCGAAGTTGACATCACGTTCTGGGGGAAGCCCTGGCAGATCTTCCGAAAACACATCGGGGTAATCCTGAACTATGTGAATGTCTTCTATCTTAGCACCCTTCGTTTCCACAACTACGGCTGCTAGGAAAGCAATACAACCTTTCCTCATCATGTTGTGGGCTTTTATGGCAGAGACTAGAGACATCTGTCTCTTATGTCTAATCCCAGAAAATGCCAATTTAGGAAAGTCACTAAAGATAACCTTCCCTTTCTTACAGTCGACACTTGCCCCATATGCGGACAACCATTCGGCTCCCAAAATTACATCATAGCCTTCCATGGGCATACACACCAGGTCGGCTTTTAGGTTATGTTCTCCGATCATTACATCGGCAGAGGGAAAGTATTTGTTCAATTTCTCCTTCTCTCCTAGTGGCGTTGTGACAGAGAACTCAAACCATGGATATAGGTTTGCAGTTAGCGTATCAGCAAAGTGTTGAGATATAAAGAATGAGTTGCTCCAGTATCAAATAAGACAAATGTTGGTAAGGAGAAAACTTGTAAAGTACCTTCTACCACGCCACCGTCTGTAGCGGGCTCCTCATCGTGCAGGGCTTGAAAACGGCCCTATTTCTTAGGCGCATTAGGGAAATCTCATTCTCTTTTAGTAGCGGGCACTCGGGGATGCGGTGCTCGCGACTTCCGCAGCATAGACATGCGCCGACCTTCCTCTAGCATTCATCAGTCGTGTGACCGGCTTGTCGCAGTGTTTGCAGTTGCTTTTTGCTGGAGTGTATGGGACTATCCCCTTAGGTTTCCTTTCTTGACTAGGACCCTCTGTGAGGTTGAGGGGACGTTTCTTGCCATTGTTTAGCCTAGCAGATGATTGACCCGAGGTCAATTCCTTCTTCACGAACTTCCCTTTGATACGGTCGGTAAAGTCCGTAGCATCTTCTAGCAGTTGAGCTTTCTTTACCATCTCGGCATAGGTCTGGATGTCGAGAGGGCTAGTTGGGTGATGCATTGTGGCTTAAGGCCGTTGGGAAAGTGCTTAGCATTCATTCTCTCAGTAGCTACAAGGTGTGCCGCATCCCTTTCCAGTCTAGAGGAATTGGGCTCATATTCAGCCACTGTCAGGCTCCTCTGTTTCAGAGCTACAAATTCCGCAGCCTTCCTTCTTGGACATGCTCGGAGAAGTACTTGGAGTTGAAAGCTTCTTTAAATTCGGTCCAAGTGAATTGACCGTTCTCCGAGTTGCTTCTACTGACTCCCACCAAGCGCGGGCGTCCTTCTCCAGTTGAAATGTTGCCAGTAGCAGCTTATCTCCAGATGCACATTGCATCACACGGAAAATTCTTTCTGTTTCCTTCAGCCAGTGCTCGGCTTCATCCGGATCCGTGGATCCAATGAACCTAGGCGGGTTCAGACTTCTGAAGTCACGATGCAGATCGCTTGCACCGGCACGATTACCCTGCCTTGGGTAGCTTGCATGATGGCACGAGTCAATTCTTGGATGGTTTGTTTCATGCCCCTTATTTGAGCACGTTCAGCCGCCATCTTAATTGCATAGTTCCTATAAAATAACTTATGTCATGATATTGATGTGAGATTTAATTTGTGCGTGTGTGAGTTTATTTTAGCTAATTACCCTTGGCTTTAACCACAACTCACATAGGTAGGATAACTGACTCTAGTCGAGGTAGGTCAACCTAGATCGTCCTAACCTAAGAACACCTAGGCTCTGATAACACAAAATTGTCACGCCCTGACGCGGAATATCGGAACGTGAGGTAGTTGCAAGTAAATAGGTATAGAGCGAGTACTAGACATCAAACATTGCACAATGAATAATACTAAAGATAATTATTCTCATTAACAACTTTCAAATGTCTAGTTACAACCACTAATATCAGAGCCAATCTATAGGGCCCATTACATTGAAATAAAGCAAAAGACTATCTAAGACTCTATCATAGTACTAAGACGCTAGGGTACTCGTGACGTCACTCTGGGTCGTTCCCGTCCTTTGAGTGGTATGGTTCATCCTCGGTCTCACCTGAGAACACAATGATAAATATGCAGGGTGAGCGATACGCCCAGTAGGACTTAAATCTCAATAGTCAGCAGGCTTTAAATAATTAATGCATTAAAGGGCAGAGTAACTAATGAGACGCGAGAGTTCAGTAAAAGATAGCAGGATAGCACGTGAACGAAATAGCCCACCTTTCCAAGTATAGCACGAACGTCAATTGTAGCACGAATAGTAAGAGGCCATAGCACAATAACACAAAGTATAGCAATAGCACAACGTATAGCATAGCACTTTTTTGTCAACAGACAACGAGAGAATATAGCACTTTGATTGTATTAGATTAATCTTGATAGTATGGCACTTGGATGTAATGCCGACATCCTGATCATTTAACTCCCATGGGCAAATGGCACTTTCGGGCGCTCTCCCCAGGACCAGATCGGCCCTATTGCGCTGGCATTGGTTATATTGTTTCTCTTTAGACAATCAGTCAATGGCCATATAGAGTGTAACGACCCGACCCTCCAGACCCCAACCAGGGCCCGAAGTTCGCGTTGCCACCCACGATCCGAAGACCCGGAAGGGTTACAATTAATAGTCTAGTGAGATATGTACTGAATTCCAATAACTATAACAATCTGTACAATATACAAAAGTCTGTACAACGTGTCCCAAACAAAAGCACAGGTACCAGAAGAAAGGTGCAGTCCTTAAGGGGCATACCCTGAGAACTTGCAAAGCACAACTCTCAGCTCACTCGGTTACAAGAGCTCACATGCTCGCTCTCACTGCTGCTGACAACAACGGCGCCACAACCGCCTCCGCGCAACCCATCCAACACGAGCTCCCGCGACGACGAGCCCCTAGCTGAAGGAGTAGGGGGGTGAGCCTCGCGAACAAGGCCCAGTAGGATTACCAGTCCCTCACCGACCAGAGCAGCAGGAACTCCGAAAATAGGAAACTACGCTAGAAAGCTGTAAAGCGAGTAACACTACAACAGGGTACTACTAAGCAGCGGAAGAGAACAGCGCAACGCCACGACCACCAACCGGGTCGGGCCACACACACGACTCCCGCAGAAACCACCAACGGAGTCAGGCACAAAGCGAAACAGCCCTCGGCACACTTGCCGAGACCACAGAACAACCAAGTGAGAACGACGTCTCCGCAAGCACGGCCACCTCAGACCTCCACAGAGTCGAGGCCCACAAGCTGAACCACCCCAGACCCCGGACACACCGCCAGGTCGGGAAGCTACACACGCCGGTGCCATCACGGGCTGGCACCCAAGAACGGGACCACGGAGCCGAGAGAACACCGAAGTGGGAACCAACAGAAGCACGGGTCTTCCCTAGGCCAGACCAACGATGCCCACGGAAACTACGCACAGCCAGGCTATAACCGCCGTGCAAACTAGGGCAACGGATAACACTTCGAAACGTCGTGAGGAAACGCCGTCACAGCAACAGCAACCAAGCCACCGACGCTAGCAGCCAAGAGGGGGACGCACCGTCCGTGCCCTCTGCTCGCTAGCCTAGCCCTGCCTCCGCCCCCCGCGCAAGGACGAGACAGAGCCGCCACAGAAACACACACCACACACAACACCGCAGCCTGGCCAAGCTGCGGCCTCACGCCTGACACCACTACGTGCTCCGGAACCAACGCAGAGAGAGGCAGTGAGACAAGGGACTGTCTGGTCTGCGCCAGGAACTCCAAACACCTCGACGTCCCAGACCCAGACAAGAGAGCTCTAAAAATGACTCAGCGCCGCTGTCCAACCTCGTTTTCTCCTCAGCTCAGAGTCTGCTCACGTGGGCTGCCAAGTCGAGCACGCTCGTAGCCTGGAGTACTCTCTCAACAGGCTCCCGAGGACAGGGGTCCCAGGAACGGAGACAACCTCTGAATAGGACAAGCCCTCAAGTGCCAAGCACCGGGCGAACAGGCGGGGCAGCACAACAAAACCACGCCGAACCGCTGGCTTGTAACCGCGACAAGCCCAGCAGGCGAGAAGCACGCATAAACCCTCAACAGGGTTGTCGGCCAACCACCATGTACGGAAAGCCGGAGTCTCGAAACACTACCAGCTAGCACAGAAACCATCGCTCTGCTAATAATCGATTGACCGCCAATCAATCGATTATTAGGCAGACACGACCCTCCTGGCACCACTGCCAGGACACGGCCACGAAGGTGTCACCTTCGGTCGCTGAACGCAGGGAGGCAACCTGCCGCGTTCCCTACCAGAAGGTCCTGGGGCAAAGCCTGCCCTGGGGCACATGCCGACACACAACCGGGCCACGGAAACACCCGACGCACCCACAGGCACTGTCGCGCCCCCACAGGCCATCGCGATACCATCGCGACAGGAAGGGCACCGCGACAGCAACCTTGACGCGACGGGGTGGCGCGTCGCGACAGTACCCTTTCACGACGGAAACAAGGTCGCGACAGCGATCCTTATCGCGGTCGCCCAGTGCACCGCGATAAGGTCGCGCCCGACCGGGGCGACGCCTCTACGCGCGCGGCGCGTCGCACGGCCGCGACATCAGCTGGGAGGCAGACTGCCGGGATCCTCGATCCCGGGGCCGCCCACGAGCTACACACAAGCGCACACGGGGGAGGGGAGCTTGGGGAAAGCTGTAAGACTATCTACAAAACCCGAGGGCTCCCGATCCACCCGGATGGGAGAGGGCACAAGAAATCCCTACCTCAAACGAAAACCGACCCCGTAGGGCCCTTCTCGTAGGAATGAACACCTCCTCCTCGCTCCACGCACGCTCCACGACGCCGGGACACCACGCACGCCCTCCTCCTCGCCTGAAACACACAAAGGGGAGAAGAGGGGAGGAAGAGTCGCCGAAGGGAAGGAGAGAGAGGGGAAAGGGTAGCCGGCCTGCGCCTTAAGCGCCCGGCACCCAGAACGCGACGGCCCGCCCCGTCGCGTTACGAACCTTAACGCGACGGGTCCAACGGACCACGACCAGAACGCGCCCCCCACGGGCGCCGCGACAACCCGACAGGCCGGACTGACACGCTTGCCACTCTGACAGGCGTCAGACGACCGGACAACGCAACACGACAAAACCTGTCGCGACCCGTTGACCGGTCGCGACAAGAACGCGACGGCAACCCAGGGCGCGACAAGAACGCGACAGACCTCCCTGTCGCGACATAGATGACTGTCGTGTCGGGCACCCACGACGCGACACCAGTCATCCAGACACCGAAAAGAAGCCGGGAAGCCGGGTCTTACATTCTACCCCCCTTAAAATAATTCATCCTCGAAATTGGGACAAGCCCAGAAGATCCCGAGGCACGAAACAAACCCAGGGAGTAAACGCAAGACCAATGCAAATAAGCCACTAAGTCTCACACGACTTCCTCGTGGCAGCAATCACACAGCCAAACACGAGCGAAGCACACGAAGCCGGAAACCAACGGCTCACAACATGCTCCAACCACCTGGAGCACCAGGCCGAGGAACCAACGGCTCACTCCAGCCACACGGAGGGACGCCCAGATGGAATGACAACCCCACCGGTGCCGAGCGACGCCAATCTAGCTCGAACAGCAGAAAACACCAGCCGAAAACTACACTTGCAGTCACCAACAGACCTCGTTGTTGGGACCAAACCACCAGCAACTCACTCTGTCGCCACCAGGACCCGACAGAGGACGCAGTTGCCAACAGCACGCAAGAATCGCCCGAGAACCGACCACAAGTCTCAGGGGAACGGCCTCACGCTACTAGCAACCGCTAGTATCGGTCACCAGCCCAACCGAGAAGCCACGCGAGAGACAGAACCAGAGCGACAACATGCTCGCGGAGGATCCGCAACACACGGAACAACGTCCACCGCCACCACTAGGTCTCACCCCACCTTCCTCGCGGTCCAACAAGGACAGAAAACACACGCGAGAAACCTCAACAAGCGAAAACGGCATCCACTGTCACCACTAGATCTCACCCAGACCGTCCTCGTGGTCCGACAAGGATACCCAACGCATGCGGGGCCACAAAAGTTGAGAGTCACACGCTCCACAACGTGGCACACCGCGACAGAAGCATGGAAGACATCTGAGGTTAATCCAAAGTCGAGCACCTCAGAACGTCGACAAACCACATGGTCGAGTACTAGCAAGCCAATAGGCCACTGCCATCAGATGAACCGACAGAAGACTCCGCCATCGGCTTCTAGACTCACCACACCACGCAAACAGAAAACCAACAAAAGGTTGGCAGCACACCCCCATGCGCACACAGAGCTCAGCGTGGGTACCGACGTGCCAACCACCAAAAGACGCGCAACCATACGGGAACTGAAACAACCGCAGAGGTCGAGGGCAATATGTCGACCTCAAAGAGACCCAGACCGAAGCAGGGCACCATAATCAAACACACTCGCTACGCAAGCGAGGAGGAAAAACCGAGACACAGGCCACAACCAAAGCCTGGCGTACCACCGATAGGGCTACCTAAACAAGGCAAAGCAGCCACCCCACAGCGGTAACGGTACAACCACAAGGCTCAGGCTAGCACACATGTCCTAGAGGCAGAAACTCAACGCCTCCAACACCGAGCGAAGTCGTGAAACGACGCACAAATCTCACGATCAGGCACACGGCACAACACATGATGCTACCACAAGCACCAGGAGCCACCCAGGTACAACACATGCACCATGGCTCCAGACGGCACAAAACCGAAACATTCACGCATGAGCACACGGTGCTACCGCAAGCACCAAAAGTAACCAAGTGCAACACCGGTGCACCAGCGGCCGAAACAACACCATAGGCCAACAGAAAGGACTCTTTACAGAGGCCTGCCAAAAGCCACACACAAAGGACCGCAAGCCTGAAAGGGCACAACAGGCCATGCCGACCCCACCCCCTTTGAGGCACAAAGACACGAAGCATCGCGAAAATGCTGAAAGTGCAGCACACACAACGGCACCAACGGCTCGAGACGACACAGGGCCCACCGAAGGGGACTCTCCACCAGAGACCCACAACAGAAGCACACGGGAAGCCGACAACTTCTTCAAGAGCGCAACAACCATGTCGGCTCCAAAAAGCACACAAAAACACGAAGCACCGACTCTGCCACACAGGGAGCGAAAACCACAGCGACTCCCTAGCGCGCAAGAGCAAGAAGCACCACCTCTATCGCGACCGATAGAGAGGCCAAACACCAAAACGATGACACGAACTACCTCCAAGGCACAAGCCGAGGCACCATCGAGCGCACACCGGAACAACGCTTGCACGAGCAACCAACCACGAAAACCAATGCACAGCAGAGCAACGCTCACACGAGCGGCCCAACAAGAAAACAATGCTACCTCGCACCAAACCAACAGGGACCCAATGCCCCGAATTTAGCCTGGCATGTAGTGAGAAACCATCACACGACAAACGGCACGGACAGGTCCACCGACCCACAGTGCCACAAGGAAACGACATCACGAGGGGAGCAAACAACTCGACCCAAAACAACTCCAGGGAAGGTGACTCCACCAGAAGGTCGCAACGATGCGCACCTCGGCAACACAACGCCATAGTGGACCCACCACCCCGAGCAACCGACGAAAGCAGAGGAAGGAGACACGCACGAGTCTCTTCCACACGCGAGATGCAAAACCACAACGCGAGATTGACACTTCCATACAAGCACAGCCAGCTGAGCACCACGACACTCACTAGACCACCATCTGCGAGAGCACGCCGGGCGCAAGAACAAAGCAGACCACCCGAGCCACGGGGACACACAAAGTCCCACCGGCGCAACCGAGAAGCTTAGAAACAAATAACGAGACAAGCTGGCCAACGCAGCAGCCAGACGCACAGCCAGGGGCACGACACCTCGACCGACAACGCCCAAGCAGACTGTAACACAGACAGTCCAACCGCAACGACGACAGCTCATCTTCACACAGAGAGAGAGAGCAACGACGACCAAAGCAAACACAAGGCAGCTTTGGGGAGAACCTCCGCCAAAAAGCGCCAAGATCCGTCTTGGGAGAACCTCACCAGAGCACAGCCCAACCAAACGGCACACTTCGAACCACAGGGCAACACAACGGTAGCCCGAAACGAACGCAGAGCACTCCTGGGAAGAACCTCCACCAGAAGCGACAAAGGGCGATCCTGGGAAGAACCTTCACCAGAATGCACAACCCAAACGACCAACAACACGAACCATCAAGAGGATACTCCAGCCAGCAGAACTGCAGGGGCAACGCAACCGGTCCTGGGAGAACCTCCACCAGAACCACCAAGGCACCGCTCTGGGAAAACCCTCCAGAACGCACCAGCCAAACCAAAAGCACACCTCAGACTCTGAGGTAGCACGGCAACAGCAGAAATGAGCGCGGAACAGTCCTGAGAGAAACACTCACCAGACAACAACAACGGTTCTGGGAAACCTCACCAGAACACAGGACAACCAAGCGATGCACCTTAGCCTCGAGGCCAACGCAACAGCAACCAGAAACGAGCACAATAAAGTTCTGGGGAAAACTCTCTTCCGCCAGAACCAACAGAGAAAGACTCTGGGAGCACCTTACCAAGCTCACAACCATCCAGCACCAGGCTGACAACAACCACAGACAAGTGTTGCAGCGCTCGACCAGCGGCGCAACACAGCACGCAAGCACCTGCTCAGCTCGGCGTCCAGAGCACAGCGCACAACGGTGCATAGGCACACGAGGCCAAACACAACAATGACAACACACACCCCAACAACAAGGGACAACCACAAGACCAGGACACTTCGACCGCTCCACAGACCACAATCTACACCGGTGAAGGCCACACAACACGCAGCTCTCTCAGCCTTCGCGACGCACACACGCTCAAATGCGCCGAAGACGACCAGGAGCACCGCACCTGGACTGGCTCGCAAGCGTCATCCACACAAGGAGACCACTGCCAGCGAGTCCAGCGCCAACCGCGCCGCTACGGCACGAACACGCCGAGCGACCACACTGGCCACGCACGCGGCACAGCAACAACTGCAACCAGCAACACGCGCACGAATCATGCAGGGAAGCCGCACACCTGCAAATATTGAAAGCACAAGCCTAACACTAGTCGGACGTGTCAGCAGCGCACTAGTACCTTCCTTTGGGACATCTATAGTTATTAACTCCTTACAGATCTCAGTAGACTCCTCGCTCTGATACCAACTGTAACGACCCGCCCTCCAGACCCCCACCAGGCCGAAGTTCGCGTCGCCACCCACGATCCGAAGACCCGGAAGGGTTACAATTAATAGTCTTGAGATATGTACTGAATTCCAATAACTATAACAATCTGTACAATATACAAAAGTCTGTACACGTGTCCCAAACAAAAGCACAGGTACCAGAAGAAAGGTGCAGTCCTTAAGGGGCATACCCCGAGAACTTGCAAAGCACAACTCTCAGCTCACTCGGTTACAAGAGCTCACACGCTCGCTCTCACTGCTGCTGACAACAACACGGCGCCACAACCGCCTCCGCGCAACCCGTCCGACACCGAGCTCCCGCGACGATGAGCCCTTAGCTGAAGGAGTAGGGGGTGAGCCTCGCGAACAACGCCCAATAGGGATTACCAGTCCCTCACCGTCCAGAGCAGCAGGAACTCCGAAAATAGGAAACTACGCTAGAAAGCTGTAAGCGAGTAACACCTACAACAGGGTACTACTAAGCAGCGGAAGAGAACAGCGCAACGCCACGACCACCAACCGGGGTCGGGCCACACACACGACTCCCGCAGAAACCAACGGTGTCGGGCACAAAGCGGAAACAGCCCTCGGCACACTTGCCGAGACAACGGAACAACCAAGTGAGAACGACGTCTCACCGCAAGCACGGCCACCTCAGACCTCCACAGAGTCAAGGGCCCACAAGCAGAACCACCCTGGACCCCGGACGCACCGCCAGGTCGGGAAGCTACACACGCCGGTGCCATCACGGGCTGGCACCCAAGAACGGGACCACGAAGCCGAGAGAACACCGAAGCGGGAACCAACAGAAGCACGGGTCTGCCCAAGGCCAGACCAACGACGCCCACGGAAACTACGCACAGCCAGGCTATAACCGACGTGCAAACTAGGGCAACGTAACACTTAGAAACGTCGTGAGGAAACGCCGTCACAGCAACAGCAACCAAGCCACCACCGCTAGCAGCCAAGAGGGGGACGCACCGTCCGTGCCCTCTACTCGTTAGCCTAGCTCCTGCCTCCGCCCCCCGCGCAAGGGCGAGACAGAGCCGCCACAGAAACACATAACACACACAACACTGCAGCCTGGCCAAGCTGCGGCCTCACGCTTGACACCACTACGTGGCTCCGGAACCAACGCAGAGAGAGGCAGTGAGACAAGGGACTGTCTGGTCTGCGCCAGAAACTCCAAACCCTCGACGTCCCACCCAGACAAGAGAGCTCTAAAAACGACTCAGCGCCGCTGTCCAACCTCGTTTTCCCCTCAGCTCAGAGTCCGCTCACGTGGGCTGCCAACTCGAGCACGCTCGTAGCCCGGAGTACTCCCTCAACAGGCTCCCGAGGACAGGGGTCCCAGAAAACAGAGACAACCTCTGAATAGTACAAGCCCTCAAGTGCCAAGCACCGGGCGAACAGGCGGGGCAACACAACAAAACCACGCTGAACCGCTGGCTTGTAACCGCGACAAGCCAGCAGGCGAGAAGCACGCACAAACCCTCAACAGGGTTGTCGGCCAACCAACCACGTACGGAAAGCCAGAGTCTCGGAACACTACCAGCTAGCACAGAAACCCGTCGCTTTGCAAATAATCGATTGACCACCAGTCAATCGATTATCATGCAGACACGACCTTCCTGGCACCACTGCCAGGACACGGCCACGAAGGTGTCACCTTCGGTCGCTGAACGCAGGGAGGCAACCTGCCGCGTTCCCTCCCAGAAGGTCCTGAGGGCAAAGCCTGCCCTGGGGCACACGCCGACACACAACCGGGCCACGGAAACACCCGAGGCACCCACAGGCACTGTCGCGCCCCCACAGGCCGTCGCGATACCATCGCGACAGGGAAGGGCACCGCGACAGCAACCATGACGCGACGGGGCGGCGCGTCACGACAGCAACCCTGTCGCGACGGGAAACCAGGTCGTGACAGCGATCCTTATCGCGGTCGCCCAGTGCAGCGCAATAAGGTCACGCCCGACCGGGGCGACGCCTCTACTGACGTCGCGGCGCGTCGCACGCCGCGACATCAGTCGGGAGGCAGACCGCTGGGATCCTCAATCCGGGGCCGCCCACGAGCTACACACAAGCGCACACGGGGGAGGGGAGCATGGGGAAAGCTGTAAGACTATCTACAAAACCCCGAGGGCTCCCGATCCACCCGGATGGGAGAGGGCACAAGAAATCCCTACCTCAAATGAAGAACCGAACCCCATAGGGCCCTTCTCGTAGGAATGAACACCTCCTCCTCGCTCCACGCACGCTCCACGACGCCGGGACACCACGCACAGCCCTCCTCCTCACCTGAAACACACAAAGGGGAGAAGAGGGGAGGAAGAGGTCGCCGGAGGGAGAGGGAGAAGGGAAGGAGAGAGAGGGGAAAGGGTAGCCGGCCTGCACCTTAAGCGCCCGGCACCAAGAACGCGACGGCCCGCCCCGTCGCGTTACGAACCGTAACGCGACGGCCCGCCCCGTCGCGTTACGAACCGTAACGCGACGGGTCAACGGAACGCGACCAGAACGTGCCCCCCACGGGCGCCGCGACAACCCGACAGGCCGACTGACACGCCTGCCACTTTGACAGGCGTCAGACGACCGGACAGCGCAACACAAAAAAACTTGTCGCGACCCGTTGACCGGTCGCGACAAGAACGCGACGGCAACCCAGGGCGCGATAAGAACGCGACAGACCTCCCTGTCGCGACACAGATGACTATCGCGTCGGGCACCCACGACGCGACACCAGTCATCCAGGACACCGAAAAGAAGCCGGGAAGCCGGGTCTTACATAGAGTACCAAGAAATAGCTGAGAGTACTAGATGCAACGACGAGATAGTAGAGAAACGTGAATAGATGAGCAAATAGAGTATAGATGGGAGCTAGTGGACATTGCACGTAACACGTCGAGTAAATAGGCGATAATAACGGTTGCACAACACGCGCACTTGGTATTGGCAGTCAGGTGGAATTCATGACCCCACAACGGGCCTTGTTATGCACAGGTCCAGAGGTCCGGCGTGATTCAAGACGAGAGTGAGTTTCTAATGGTCGTTTGAATCATATTGATCCCTAACGGATTTCATAGGCGTTAGGGTACAACCGGCTCATCGACCATGTGGGAATCCATGGACAGAGGAAACTTACGGAGGCATTGAACAAAGACTCACTAGTCCGACAGAAGGAATATCCGACGGAGAGTTCGTCTAAGTCAAGAAAGTGTGTATTTAGAAACAAGTGCTCGATGTTCTAGAGGAGTTCTAGAATAGTGGAACGTCGAGATCTGTGTTCAAAACATCGCAAGAGTCGTAAACAAGTTCTTTTAAAATAAGGCAATTAATTACAAAAAATTACCCAATATGTTATGTATCATATTCATACCAATTTAGCCATATTTGGATGGTTTCAAAGTGTGGCGACGTGTAATAGAAATCATGGAATATGATAGGTCATGTGGTTAACTTGAATTTCTTAGAATATATTCAATAATTTAACATTTCGTCTTTTCTGTGTGCAAGACAGTTAGCATGATATGGGGATTATGGTGGAACAACAAGATTTGCAAAAGACTAGTGTTTTGGGCCAAAATGAGATCGCGACACAGCCCAGTAAGGGTCACGACGGGCTCAGGACAGAACGCGACAGGGTGCAGTACAGATCGCGACCAGTCGGGCAAGACAGGCGCTTGGATCGCGACAGGGGCTTGAAGGGAACGCGACTGCCGGCAGCAGATCGCGACGACAAGAACTGTCACGACCTGATCGCGACAAAGGCACGGTCGCGACGGCCTTGTGACTGTGGCCTATCGGGCCGTCGCGTTCACAGGGTCCGTGCCAGAGTCTGACAGGGAAAGTACAGTGCATTGGATTGCAGACCAGACCTTCCAGGTTTTGACACAGGGTGTTCTAAAATTAAGAACAAATTGTACAGTACATGAACAATCATGAAACTAGTTTTAACACATCCAGACATATATGGGTACTTCCAGTAAATAGGAATTGGAAAAGCAAATAGGGTTTCAACATGCTTGGTCATGGTATTCATGAAGTACTTAGAACAGTACACAGATGAGATCAACGAATTAATTCGCATGATAGGATGGATGCAAATTAGGGCTTTCACAGGCAAAAAAAGTCTAACATCCAACAGTTCTTCAGTAAAAATCTCATGGCATGAGGACGAGTATGCATGAAGATATGAATTTGTAAAGAGGGTTCGGGGTCATGGAGTTCACAGCTCTTGGAAAATTAAGAACTAAAGATTTGCTCGATGGAAAAATATGAAACCAAAGGGCTTTTGTTCCTGATAGACGAGACATCCTACATAAAAAGTTTCATGGTTTATGCTCGTGAGAATGCCTACCTTTAGTCGTTTCACTTCTCTAGGGCAAGAACTTGAAGAACTTGGGAGATCCCTCTTCTCCACGAATTCTCCTCCTCTTGGCCTCTCTTCCTGGTCCAGCAACCCCTTGGCACGAGCTAGGGCCGACCATGAGGGTTTTAGGAGAGTATTTAAGCTTCTCCTCTTTCCATTTCCTATTTAGACTCTAATTCCTTTTAATTCTGAGTTTCTTATTTTCCTCTCCCCTTTTTAAGCAAGAGATCTTCTAATTGGGTTGAGAGAGAGGAGATTTCATGGCCAAGCCATTAGGGTAGGTTTAGGAATCTCAATCCAACTCAAACTTCCATTTTTAATGCATTAAATACTTCTTTTCTATTTAAGAAATATTTTAGTTACGAATTTTAGATATTTCTCTATTATTCCCTATTTTAAAATCTCTATTTTAGCCCACTAATTTCTAATGGGTCCATTTAATAAAGTCCATTACTTATTTTCATTTAATGGGTTTTATTTAATTCTCTTTTCTTTGATTTTTTTCTAATTGCTTTGATTAGTTTTCTTTTATTTGATTTTTCAATTATCAAAATTTTAATATAATTTAGATTTTATTTTTGAAAAAAATCAGGTTGCTACAATGATGGTCGCGGTTCAGACATCTTCTGACAGCAAGAGGCACACAGTTTGATGCAACAGTACTTGTCAAACCCTAACTAAAACACGACGACATGGATTGACGCATTTAAGGTAATTGCGATGGTCTCATCTGTTGTGATACCAGCCAATGAAACGCAACATATGTGTCAGTCACGATTCAACATGCAAACTGAGAACAAGAAAACATGCAACGATCTTACATGCATGGCTTATAACTCGAAATCTAGGGCTCTTGGGACAAATATGTGAACATGAAACTTGTAGGGGATGATGAATAGAAGAGAACTATGTCTTTGGACTAAATCACTTTGGTCTCGGTAGGCGTGCAAAATGGTATGAACACAAAAAGTCCTAGACTTGCATGATGTTTGGAAAACGCTTATATCTCATTGCATGCTCGATGGAAATTAGGCAAATCAAGTGCAAACGAAACTAGACATTCTGATCTACACGATGTTATGAGATTTGTTCTTCTTTAGCCCTAGAATACCTACCTTTGAATGGATCTAAGAGGAGCTAACTCACAGATCGATGCAGTGTAGGTTTGAAGAAGATGCAGTGTTCTTGGCCTATCTCCTCCTCTCCTAGTGCCCTAGCTCAGCTCCTCGACTCCAACATGATGGTGAACCTTCCTCTCTAGTCCTATGACGATTATTTACATGTTTAGTGTTAATTGAAGTCCTAATGAGACCAGGAAGGATGGGGTGCGGTTCTGGCTGGTTCCCTTCCATGTTTTGGAGATTTCTCCTCCCAATTAGAGTAGAAATACCATTAGAAGGTTCTTACTATGGTTGGTCACGAATTTGGTTGCCATGCATGGAAAATTGCCATTGTTTAAAACCCTAATTGCCCTTTCCTATTTTATGTACAATTATGGCAACAAATTTATTGTGGTATTTTCTCTTATCTCATAATCCACTCCTATCTTGGCCCAATAACTTTTAGGTGAGCTATTATAACAAGCCCATTACTTCTTTTGGTTTATTGGTTTTAATTAATTCATTTTCTTAATATTTCTATTTATTTATTTATTTAAAAATTTCAGGCTGCTACACTGTGGCCTTTCTAGATGATGAGATTTACATCAGCCAACAGTACTTGAGAGGTTTGGAGTAAAGAAGGTAGCCATTCCTCAAAGGTGTATCTTGGCATCTCATGGACTTCAAGGAAGACTTTGATAGACAGAAATTCCTTGAAAAGGTTCATATGATGTTCAGAATGATATACAAAGACATACCAGAATGGAGGAAGTAGGGTGTTGGGATTGTCTTTAAATTGGCACCCACCTTTTGAGAAAACCACACTGGGTACAATCTCAGCAAGGGAAAGAGTGGATCTGCCAGAAGAAAGTGTAGAAGATGTAGGAAGAGAAGAAAAGAAATGTGGAGCTAAAGTGTGAAGAGTAGGTATGTTTTCCTTGGAAGGCTGGAAGAGTATTTCAAAGGATACATTGAAATTGAAATACTTGAAGAGGGATTTTGTTCTTCAGGTTGAGAGATAGATGGAGAAGGATTGGATGAAGTAGGTTGAGAAGGCTGTGGAGGTTGTTGTTCAGCAGTGGGAGCTGGAGGTGTCGGAGCAGTAGGGGCAGTATGAGGAATTGGATCAGCGGTAGTAGTGGGAAGAGTTGGATCAGTAGGAGGAGAGGAAATGGTTAAAGGCTGAGAAGGGAAGATAGGTTGACCATCTTTATGGAGTTTCCTTCTAACCCTCCTCTTAAAGGTTTTGACCTTAGGGTCGGCAACTGCCTCCATATCCTGAGACTCTAGAGGCTGCTCAAACACTGACTCCTTCTGCTATTGCTGTTGCTGCTCTGACTCAACCACATGAACCACTAACTGTGCAGAAACTTCCTCAAACTGCTTCTGCTGTTGCTCTTGTTGTTGCTGTTGTTCCTCTTGATCTTGCTGTTGTTGCTCTTGTTGTTGCCCCTCTTGTGGTTGCTGCTCCTTTTGATGTGCAGTGGGTGGAGCAGGAGACTTACCTATGCCCTGTTGGCACACCAACTGTAGCAAAAGGTCCTTCATCTGCTGGACCTCCTCAGATAGAAAATCGAACTTCACATCAACTTGTTGGACTTGCATTTGTAGAATTGTCAACCTCTCTTGCTGCTTCATCAACAAATCCATCAAAACATTTGCACTTCTGCTGGTCTCCCCCTGAGCCCTTGGCCGGGTCTCAATGGGTGGTGGAGAGATATGATGATCTTCTTCAAATGTAGGCTTAAATGGAGTAGTGCTTGGAATGTCTTCTTCTTATGCTACTCTCTTGCCCCTCAAATCTCTAAGCACTTGATTTATTGTGTCTTCTGGTTCTTCTTGCTCAGGAGATGGGACAGGAGCCTGATCTTTTTGTAGCTGTGGTTCTTGCTCTTGTTCTTCTTGTTGTTGTTGTTGTTCCACAGACACTTCTACTCTGACTTCCTTAGTGTCAATCTGTGGAGGCTAGACTTCTAGAATAGATGAGGAGCTCTGTGCCTCATCAGGAAAGACTTCATGAGAACACTTTGGCACAGAGTCCTTGGTCCAATAATTTTGTGCCTTACTCTCCAACCTGTAGTGGCTTCTCCTCAAGGTAGACAGACCTATCTTCTCTTTAACAGCCACAGAAATTTCACCACTTAAGTCTACTGAAAACTTCTTGAAAATAAGGGTCAGCAGAGGTCCATATGGGAGGGACTCCTACAAATTTCTAGACCCTACCATCCTCTCCAAAATGATAGAGGGCAGGTTGACCCTATGTCTCTGTATAGCCCAAAAGAGTAGGCTGCAATCTCTAGCAGTGATTGAAGAATTGGTGCCAACCCTATGAGTGATGATGTTGGTGATAATGGAGTGCAGAATCCTCTTCTCTGCAGAAAACTCATTAACTATGAGCCCTTTCTTCCTGACAGACCCCAGACTCCCAATAACTCCCAATCGTTGCTTCTCCATGGACACTGCTTCATTAATATTGTGTCCGAAGTTGGGGCAATCTAACATTTCCACTAATAGCTCATCAGAAACTATGATGGTAGTACCCTTGATTGTCCCTATAATTGAACCTTCGGGTGTAACTTGGAGGGACACGTAAAAGGCCTTAAGAGCACCCTCGAATGTTGGCTCAGCAATCTGACATAGCTTCGACCATCCCAACGCTGCTAGGGTTTCTACTACACAAACTAGCCTACCATGTAACTAACTGAAGTCTACAACCTTCCCAGGGCAGATGGAGGCTTTAGCAGATGACAAACGTTGTAACTGTTCTAGAGTGAACATGGTTCCTTCCGAAGCCCTAGATGATGCCATCTAGACAAGAACGATAGAGGAGACTGAGAGGGATGTCAAAGGAGATATAGAAATGGTGTATGGAAGTCAAGGAACCTACCTTTCTTCAGAGAAGATGAGAGATCCTATAGATGCTCGGAAGACGGTTCCGTAGGGTGAACACCACACGCGGGAAGAGGAAGACGACGATAGGAGAGTCGGAGAGAGAGTTCAAACGGGTGATTTGGGGAAAAGGAGGAAAGGTCCTAATATAGAAATGGGAATAAGTAACAGACCATTGATGAGAAGATGAACGGCTTGGATTAAATGAGTGAACTGTTATTATAATAAATTCCTCTTTAAATGAAAATTTAAAAAATCTTTTATTTATTTATTTATTTATTTATTAAATTAACCTAAACTCCGACTTCATAAGCTCCGACTTTGGTAGAGTCGAAGTGCAAACTCCGACTTTACAAAAATCGCAGTACACAATTCCAGCTTCATGAGAGTCGTAGTAGACTCTAACTTCGTGAGAGTCGCAGCCTACACTCCGACTTCATAACAGTTGCAGTTCTACAACTTAGAAGAAATTTTGCACTGAATTGAACATACACTGTAGAAATTTAATCATGAATTTATCATTCATTATAGCAATTTAATCAGGGTTGCACATACCTATTTCCCTTCTAATTGATGTAAATCTATCTTCAGAAGAGGTTTAGTGAATCTATCAGCTAATTGATTATCTGTAGATACAAAATCAAGTAAAATATCACCATTACTTACATGGTCCCTGATGAAATGATGTCTGACCTCAATATGCTTTGTTCATTAATGTTGGATTGGATTTTTGGTTAAGTTGATTGCGCTTGTGTTGTCACACAGCATTGGAATCTCGTGAAGTGTTTGACCATAATCTTCCAGTTGATGTGTGTGATGATCAGTATGTCCCCATGAAATTTTAATTAATTACATATGTATTTTGGTGATTAACAAACTAAACTAGATTTTATCAATAATATCTAATGAATTTTTCATAAGTCTTAAGAACAAAAAAAATACCAAGGTCAAACAAGCCAATAAAGGTATACATTACTTCTCTGAAGCCTTAATCTTTTCAACATGATATTTCTAAGTCCATATCGATTTCTGTTGAAGATCATAACGATTTCTTTGTAAGTATAACGATTCTGTCATCGCAACGATTTCTTTGTAAGTATAACAATTCTGTCATCGCAACGATTTCTTTGTAAGTATAACGATTCTGTCATCGCAACGATTTCTTTAGAAAGCGTAACGACTTGCCTATCATAACGATTCTATAAGTCATCGCAACGATTTCTTAGAAAGCATAACGACTTGCCTGTCATAACGATTCTATAAGTCATCGCAACGATTTCCTTAGAAAGAGTAACGACTTACCTGTCATAACGATTCTATAAGTCATCGCAACGATTTCTTTAGAAAGCATAACGACTTGCCTGTCATAACGATTCTATAAGTCATCGCAACGATTTCTTTAGAAACTGTAACGACTTGCCTGTCATAACGATTCTATAAGTAATCATAACAATTTCTTTAGAACTCGCAACGACTTGCTCGCCGTAACGATTCCATAAGTAATCATAACGATTTCTTTAGAACTCGCAACGACTTGCTCGCCGTAACGATTCCATAAGCGCTCATAACGATTTGCTTTACATAACGATTCCATAAGCGCTCATAACGATTTGCTTACGTAACAATTCCATAAGCGCTCATAACGATTTGCTTTACGTAACGATTTGCTTTACGCAACGATTTCTTTAGCGCTCATAACGATTTACCCTCTATAATGACTTGTTAGTACTCATAACGATTTCTAAGTCATATAGACAACGACTTTTGTTTGACACTTATCTTATCTCTTGAAGCATTGACTAGTCAAGTCCACGTCTATATCTCTCTGACACTCTGCATTTATGAGATCTGAACGTACCTCTGCATGCATGCAGACTATATCAACCATTATAGTGCATCTTCTGTCAATATCTTTTAGAAGAAACTATTTAGCATTGCTATATTGGTGAATATTCTTATTAATGTTTACTGACAACTAAAGACAGCCTAGCTGTCTACTGTTCTAAGCATTTAATTCATGCAGGGTTCTACAGACGTTCTGTCATACAACGTGGACCATACAGACGGCAGAAGACATTATTCCTTTGCGTGCTCAAAAGGATAAAAGATTTTTGAAGCTTCCAAATGTCAAGCAGTCTAACGACTATCAATCTAAGGGACAACGGTTACTTCAACGGCCGGATTTCAAAAGAAGATATAATTCAAGACAGAAGAGAAGAATAATAACCAACCAAGTAGAGATTACTCGTTCAAGCAATTCAAATCTTCTGACAGAATTCTAAGAGCCAAGAACTTCATTCCTCCTTGTGTTGCTCTTTGCTCTCCTCTCTGTAGTGAAAATATTGAGGGAGCTTGTGTAGTTCTGAGAGTGCGCTTAGCTTAGATTCTTTGCTCTCAGTGCTAGTGGCTTCAGATCCTGCTTGTCAAAAGCCTGATCTAGGGGCTTGAATTCATTCAATTCTCTTTGAGGAGTTTTTTCCCTTCGGTTGTGAAGGAAGACCTGGTGGGGCATCCAGGGTGTTGTTTCCCTTCGGTTGTGAAGGAAGACCTGGTGAGGCATCCAGGGTGTTGTTTCCCTTCGGTTGTGAAGGAAGACCTGGAGGGGTATCCAGGGTGTGTTGTTCCCTTCGGGTGTGAAGGAAGACCAGCTGAGCTGGGTGTTGTTGCGTCCTTAGGGGGACTGTACCCTAGTTAGTGAAATCCTGAGTTGTTGCTCAGGGACTGGACGTAGGACTCCTAAGGAGAGGAGGTTCGAACCAGGATAATCCTTTGTGTTGTGTGATTGTCTTCTTTGTGTTTGATATTTAAACTAACAGTCACTAACCTACTTCGAAGATCGTTTGTGTGAATATTTTTAGTTACAGGTATCTTCTAGATTATTTTTAAAAGACCCATTCACCCCCCCCCCCCCTTTGGCTCGTCAACTGGGCAACAAGTGGTATCAGAGCTTGTCTCTTCGACAAAGAAAGGATCCAACGATCTGAAGAGTAAAGATCCATGGCAGCCCAAAGTCACAACGAAGGTCAGTCTGTAAACCGACCACCATTGTTCGATGGAGAAGATTACACATATTGGAAAACCAGAATGGAGTATTTTCTGCAAGGCCACGACTATCAGATTTGGTCCATAATAGAAGAAGGTGATCTCCTGGTCACAAATGAGAAAGCTCAATGGACAGATGATGACAGAAAGAAGATCTCCTTGAATTGCAAAGCAAAGAGCATCTTATGTTGTGCTCTAAGTAGGAAGAAGTTCAACAGAGTTTCAGCCTGTAAATCCTCAATGGAAATGTGGGAAAAGCTCAGGATCACATATAAAGGCACAGATAAGGTAAAGGAAACAATAATCGACATTCTTGTCACTCAGTATGAATGATTTCAGATGCAATCAAGTGAATCCATAACTCAAATGTTCAGTCGGTTCACTGACATCACAAATGGACTAGCTGGTCTAGGAAAGACCTATGAGATGGGAGATATGGTCAGAAAGATTCTTAGATCTTTGCCATCCTCATGGACTCCAAAAGTAACAGCCATTGAAGAAGCTAATGATCTAAAAAGAATGTCCTTAGAAAAGCTCATCGGGTCCCTTATGGCCCATGAGATCAATATGGAAAGGCTAGGAGAGTCCTCAAGTAGAAAGAAACACTCCAACGCTTTAAAAGCTGAAGAAGACTCACCAGGAGCAAGCTCAGATGAGAGTGAGAGTGTTGAGGACAGTGAAAATGAGGAAGCAATGCTCTCTAAAAGACTGCAGCAGATTCTAGCCAAGAAAAAGAAATTTCAATCTGGTAGAAGACACTTCAAAAGAAACAAGGACTTCAAGAAGCCAGATGGAAAAGAGATGAAGAAAGGAGAACCCATCTGCTATGAATGTAAAAAGCCAGGACACATCAAAGCTGAGTGTCCAAAGATCAAGAAACCAGAGGTCAGGAAGAAAGACAGCTCCAAGAAGTTCAGAAAATACAAAAAGAAGGCAATGGCAGTAGCATGGGAAAACAGTAGTGACTCAAACAGTGAGTCAAGCTCCTGCAGCGATGAAGAAGAAGCCAATTTGGCTCTCATGGCCAATGTCGAAGACAAGGTAACTTCTGACTCCTCTTTTGATTCATGCAATGGTTCAGATTCTGATAGTTTAGAAGAGGCTTTCAACGAACTATATGAAAAATATAAAGAAGTAACCAAACTATTAAAAGTAAGCAAGAAAAACATAGTCTGTATAGAAAATACAAACTCAGATCTAAAATCAGAAAATGAACAATTAGAAAGTCAAATAACTGAACTTAAAAGAAGAAATGAACTGTTATGTGAAGACCTAAAAGCTAAGAATGAACAAATAACTAAATTAGAGAAACAAGTAAGTTCAGATGAACTGAAAATTGAAATCAAAACACTAACAGAAGAAAATATACAGTTATCTAGCACATTATAAAAATTCACCAATGGTAAAAACTCCCTCATATTAAAGGTGCTAGAAGATCAGGTAAGAAGAAAAATGTATTAGGATATACACCCCCAGATAATGAAGAAACCATAGTTTATCCTAAAACATATCCAACACCAAAATTTGTACCTGAACATGATACAGCATACAAAGCTGATTTCAAATATATAGAAAAAGTAACCAAATTATCCTGCTGTAGTCACTGCAACAAGTTAGGACATATCATAACGACATGCCCAACAAGACATAAGAAATGGATAATAAAAGGTAAAATCAATGACACTAACCCATCAGGACCCAAATAAATTGGGTACCTAAAACTTGATGCTTTTATTTCAGGTTAACCGTTGAGCATCCAAGTGGTATTTGGATAGTGGGTGCTCAAGGCACATGTCAGGAAACCAGAAGTTATTCTCTCATCTCCAAGCTGAAGAAGGAACAGTCACTTATGGAGATAATGGGAAAGGAACAGTGATAGGCAGTGGCTCTGTGAACAACAAAGGAAAAACAGTCATAGAAGATGTGTTATTAGTCAAAGGATTGAAGCACAATCTCATTAGCATCAGCCAGCTGTGTGACAGAGGCCATCAGATCAAGTTTCAAGAGTCAAAGTGCAGCATACTGAAGGATGGAGCAGTCATCTTTGAAGTTAATAAAGAAGAATTTGTATGTGCTCTATCTTGAGGAACTCAAGGAACAAAACGTCTGTCTGGCAGCAAATAAGGATAAATCTACTGAATTATGGCACAGACGACTAGGTCATTGCAGCATAAATGGCATGAGAAAATTGCTGAAGAAGAATCTTGTGGAAGGTCTACCTAAGGTCAGTGCAAAAATGGATGGTGTCTGTAGACCTTGTGCTAAGGGAAAGCACACCAAGAGCTCCTTCAAGTCAAAGACCGTGGTGACCACCTCAAAACCTTAGAGCTCCTTCATATGGATCTATTTGGGCCAATGAGGACTACCAGTCTTGGAGGAAAGAACTTTGGATTTGTCATAGTCGATGACTACTCAAGATTCACATGGGTATCTTTCCTAGAGCATAAAGATGACACTTTCGAAAACTTTGTCAGTTTCAGCAAGAAAGTCCAGAAAAATCAGAAGTTCAGCATTGTGTCTATCCGATCAGATCATGGTGGTGAATTTCAGAATGAAAAGTTTGCTAGATTCTATGATGATCAGGGAATTGAGCATAATTTCTCAGCACCAAGAACACCACAGCAAAATGGTATCGCTGAAGAAAGAATAGACCCTATTGGATATGGCAAGAACTATGCTCTCAAAATATGATCTGCCAAGATACTTCTGGGCTGAAGCAGTCAACACAGCAAGCTACATTATTAACCGAGTAATGATCAGGCCAATCTTGAAGAAGACTGCATATGAACTGTTCAAAGGGAAGAAGCCAAAGTGAAGGATCGAGATAAGATGAGGACAAGATCTAGAAGGGGGGGTTGAATAGATCTAATGCCAATTAACGCGGAAGCTTAAGCAATTAAAAATTACTTCTAATCAAAGATCAAATCACCTAATTAATTTACTGATCTGAAGTGTGATTTGGGTGTGTGAGCAAATGAAATAGTAGTGTGAACGAAATCCCTATGCATGCATCTAGCGAGATACAAAGGCAAACCACAATTCAAACCAATGCACAGAGGATTTTTAGGTGGTTCGGAAATCACCTCCAGTGACTCCTACGTCCACCCCTCACACAGTGAGGCCACACTACTCAAAAACTCTGAGTACAACTCACACAGGAGCACGACGACTCCAAACACTCTTGAGCACGACGACTCAAGAAACACCTGGAGCACGACGACTCCAAACTGAGCACGACGGCTCAAACAACAACGGAGTACGACGACTCCAAATTGAGCACGACGGCTCAAACCACACAGTGAGTACGACGACTCACAAACTAGAGCACGACGGCTCACAGTACAACTTGCTAGAAAAACACAAGACTAAGATCCTCTAGCAAGAGATCTAGTCCAACCAGAGTTAATTCATGAGACTCATGCAACAACTCATGCATAATCTCAGAATCACTCAGAAGAGAAAAAGGAACATGAGTATTGATTGATAGATTCTTCTCTTCAGATGTACTCCCTTGTAGAAGGTCGAATTGTGAAGTGCTTTAATCTCTGGAAGTTCCTGGACGATGCTCTGCAATTTGATCTTCAGGATCTTCCTTGAATTCTTCACAGAAATCGGCTTCTACTTGATCTGCTCCTTTGAAGTTGATGCTAGTGCTTCATGTTGATCATACTTCTATCCTTGTGCTTGGAGGAGGATGAATTGAGGTGTAGAAGCACAGGAGGGAGCAAAACAGGGAGGAGGAACCTTCCAGCCGCCAACCGGATCTCTTGGAGGCTGTGAAAGGGTTCTTAGGGATGAGTGCCCTTAAGGAGGGTATTTATACCCTAAATATCTGAAGGGTACCCTTGGGGTACGAGGGCACATGATCCAATGATGATCCACCATCTCCCTAGGGTGCCACGTGTCCAGGAGGAATCTTAAGTTACAGAGATTCCGGAGTGTGTCGACCTGCCCAAGGGGTGTGTCGACACACTGTCCCAGACTGGCCAAACAAGTCCCTGGGAGAGGTCTCTAGTGTCGACCTGATATGGTTCAGTGTCGACCTGATCCCTTGTAGTGTCGACCTGAGATGGCTCAGTGTCGACCTGCTGTCCCAGACAGCAAAATTGGCCTTCTGGGAAGGCTATCTAGTGTCGACACTGCCTGATTTGGTGTCGACCTGAGATGGCAATCTGTTCATATATTTCTCTGGAAACTGTCTCTTGTGTCGACCTGATCTGGACTCGTGTCGACCTGAGATGAACTTTTCTTCACATTTCTGCCTTTGTTCTGAACCATTGTGTCGACACCAAGGATGGTTGTGTCGACACTACCTTTGCAGAAAATGTTTGTTCCTGAGAAAATAAACACATAAATCATTAGATAAATATATTATCATGAATATCAATGATAAATGTGCTTGGAATAATGCTTTTTGAATATTTTAATTTCAGGTGATGTATTTTACATGTTCCAATGGTTATGCATTAAAATCACAACTTGTCATCATCAAAATGTGAGGAGAAATGAATCATATTCACACTCAACCCAACAATCTCCCCCTTTTTGATGATGGCAACATTAAGTTCATTTTGAGTTGGAAATTTTCAATGACATGTGATTTTAAGCATTTTCATTTTTCTTTTATTTGTACTTGTCAAGGACCTTTGAACAATTTTTAGTGACATTGAGATTTGTACACATTTGAAATACACAGGTCAAGCAGCTTGACAAGCATTCATCACATTCAAATTCATGCAAAAGATTTGCAATCACATTCAAGGCATAAAAATGGGCACAAAAAATTTTTCATTAATGATAATATGAACATTACAATTTCAAACAACCTTCTCCCCCTTTGACATTATCAAAAGAAAGTACATCACTGAGGAGGAGGAGGAGGAGGAATGGGTAACAAGATTTGCTCAATGTCTGAGAGCCTCTTTCCCATTGAATTCATACTAGACTTCATTTGATTTTGAAGAGTGGAGAGTCTTGTGTGCAGAAGATTCTCCATTCTTTCGAATTTTCTGACAAGGAAGCTTGAAGAGCTCTGAAGTCATTGGGCCTTGGCTGTGAAGATGAAGATGAACCAGATGACCAACCCGGCCTATTCAACACTTTGAATTCTTGCTTGAGTGCAGATATTTCTTCATCTATATGGGCAGACAGGTTTCTCATTCCTTCCATGTTATCAACTATATGTGCAAAAGATAATCTTGTCTTTGAAATCTCAGATAATGTCTGATTGGTGTTGAATACATCTGCTTGGGAATTTGCCAAAATTCCCTGCAGGACTATCTCCAACTTATCCATGTGCTCCTTCAGCTCAACTGAAGCATCTGCCATTGTTCCAATCAACCTGTTGAATCTTTGGGCAGCATAGTCTGAGGCTGCCTTTTGCTCAATGAACTTAGCAGATACTGTGTTTCCAATCTCTGAATCCTCAACTCAAAATTTGATGACATGGTCTGAATGGATGTGTTCAAGGTATCAAATTTGTCATTTATGAAGGTAAGCAACTCTGGTGGAACAGAAGGTCCACCAAAGGATGAGGATGCATGAACTGGATGTTGTGGAGAAAAAGATGGGATTGCAGTGTCCAAGTTCATGGAGGAGGAAGGCTGAATGTGAGGTGAAAGAGGGGCAATGAGGGGGTCAATAGCTTGAGCTGCCAAGGAGGCTGGTCCTCATAAATGGGAGGCTGGTCCTCATGTGCTTGAGGTGGTCCTCTTGCATTGGAGGCTGGTCCTCTTGCATTGGAATCTGTTCTTCAGGTATTTGAGGCTGGTCCTCTTGCATGGGAGGCTGTTCCTCTTGGACCACATGGGCCTCTACTGCAGCTGGCCCTCTTCTCACTTGATCACCAACAAGTCTAAATCCGATAAATTTCTGCACATGCTTAAAGCAGTAAATGTTGGACTTAGGGATTTTTTCAGACTTCTCATTCTCTAAAGGCACACCAAAGTGCTTGAAGACTGCAGTCAAATGAGCTGCATATGGAAGTGATCTTTTCAAGTCTGCCCTGGTGGTCTCAGAGATTATCTGGTACATGATTACATGAAGGTTATCTTGATGCTCTTGCTCATACAGAAAAGGACAAACCTTTGAATGTCTGTCAACCTATCTCTCCCACCACCTTGAGGTGTGATGATGGTAGTGAGCATGTGATGAGTAAGCCTCAAGACAGGGGGAAAGGTGTTGGTGTTGAATTTGGTGACATGGGTTTGCTTAATGTCTGTCTCATCTGCTGGCAAACCAGTCAATATGGTGTAGGCTTCATGGAGATTAAAGTCAAAGTTGTGATAGTCTTCACCTTCATCTTTGACTTTGAAAATTGTGGCTGCTAGGTCTGTGGGCATGTCAATGGCAACACCCTTGACCTTAGACTTATACCCTTCATCTGTACACTCCAATTCTGATAAAACTCTTGCACAAGCCTAGGGTAAATGATACGAAATTCGAAATGAAAGACTGCCAAGACTGAAAGTTGAAGAAGCTTAAAACTTCAGGAAATGCAGCTATCAAATCTCTGTCATCCAAATCTACTGCTCTTGGTTTCAGTAAGTCTTCCCGGCACTGAGGGCTTGGAAGGGGTTTTCCTAGTGGGCTGGGAGGACTCTGAGGATGATGAGGATGATGATGTGGACTTCTCAGAAACTTCTGGAGAAGAGTCCAGGGTTTTCCTTCTAGGGTGCTTAGACCCTTGACCTGAAGAGGATGCCCTACCTCTCTTAGCAGCTGAAGATCCTGGCTGCTCTGCAGGATCATTGCGACGCTTGGTTCTCCTTTCAAAAGAGGGAACCTCATCCGCCGGAATTTGCCTTGCCGTGGCCCTTGATTTTGCTCCACGGCGGGGAAGATTCTTGGGTGCCATGGAAGCAGAGTGGAATCTGGGGAATGGAGATAGAGAGAGGAATGAGAGAGATTGGGTGGAGATGAGATGGAGGAGAAAGGAGATGGAGAGAGTTCAAAACCCTTGCCGGAAATCTGAAAGAACCAGACCGTCGGGTCGACCTGGAGAAGAAAAAGGGGTTTTGAAGTGTGTTACCCCGCAGGAACACCAAAACCTTAACCGGCGCCCGCGGTGAAAAAGAGTCTGGCATGGTTCTGTGTCGACACTAGAGGAGGTTAGTGTCGACCTGACTCAAGGTGTGTCGACACTAGATGTGGTAGTGTCGACCTGGCCTGAAGAAAATTTTTGATTTGAGTTTTGAAAAAATTTGTGAGCTTTTGGGATAACTTTACAATGATAATCAGTGGGAGGAATGATCATTTCAAGGATATTTAAGAGACTAAAAAATTCATTTGTTATATTTTTTGAAAAGATTCAACACAAATCAAGTTTTACACAATATCCAACAGGATATGAGCATTCAGTGACTTAAGTCCTGAAAATGATAATTTGAGGGATATAAGACATTTAACAATCAACTACACACTACTATATTCTTCAATTCCAAAGAAGAAAAAAAATCTTTTAGACTGAAATCAAGTGTGTTGACATTAAACAATTTTTAAGAACAAATTGATGATGGATAATAATGATTCTTCAAAACAAATTCTCCAATGACATACATATATTGTTTTGAAACAAACTATCAAATGAGATATATCTTTTTCACTCAAGAACTAATGCTTTTCACACACTATAGTCCCTAGATACTGAAGATTTATTCATTATCAAGTCTCAAAGGGGTAAATGATGACCTTTTGACATGAAAATATACGTTTATCAGACGCCAATATTTCCAGTTACTCAGTCATCATCAAAAATTACATAATTATTTTGTTTTGCATTTATTTTGATTTTTAATCCCCTTTGAACAGAGATAGCATTAGTGCCTCATGACATGCATGGCACTTCATTCATTGTGAAGGTGTGCAGTTTCTCAGCACATGTGTCATTGCTCTGTTGAATTGATAAATTTTGGAGAATTTTTGACAAAAAGACATCATCCATATCCAACTTCAATTGCAAACAAAAATATGTTTAAAAAATCAGAACACACATTATCCTTCAGTCTTAGAAAGAAATTTAAATTTCTATAGTTTTGAAAGAATATAGGTGAGAGTTGACAAATGAATGTAGAAGATTACTCAAATGATCATTTTTAGACTCTAGACACCTGAATGAGGACATCATGTAAGGAAATTGATGTAGTGCAAGAAGAGTTTTAAATTTTTCAAAAGACATGACTTGTGAATTTTCTAGCTCCCCCTGAGATGAGAATTTCAACCACTTTTCATCAGAATAAAGATATGCAAGTTTTGAAATCAGGAATATTCTCTTTAAACAATAAAAGCTCCCCCTCAACAATTGCATTTTCATCTCTTGGTACTTGCCGGAGACATATACTCTCGCATAGTGAAAGTGTCCAGACAAGCATAACTTGTCCTTCTTCAAATCACCATTTGATATACCAAGAAGTTCAACACAATGTGAGGTGAAGAGTTCATTGTTAAAAAGAGATAGAAGTGAAATGGAGAGAGATACAATGAATCGAGGAAGCAAATGAATATGATAATGCAAAGAACTCCCCCTCAGAATATGCCTAACACTCAACCCAATCTCAATGGACATTTACAAAGACCAAGTTCTCTCCTTAAGGATGAGAATCTACTGTTAGGAAGGGGTTTTGTGAAGATGTCAGCAATTTGTTTTTCTGATTCTATGAAATGGAGTTCAAATGATTTCTTTGCTACCTCATCTCTCAAGAAAAGATAAATCAAACATGAAAGAATATTTCTTCAGCATTTCACACAAAGATTCCTTTGGCTCACTTCCCATAAGATATATATGATTTTAAGTGATCATACATGCAATTCAGATATGTTCATTCAAAGTAGTTTGCACCGATAGAATATGAACATGATCAAGCATGCATTAACAGGCAATTTATTAAACAAAATTTTGCATCTTTTCAAATTTACTCCCCCTTAATTTATGCATGGAATGAAAAAGTTAGCATGCAATTCACACATGATTGTGAGCACAATTAGCTTTAAACATACCATGACTTTTGGTACTTGGCGGAGTATTTACTCACGCATAATGATAGTTTCCAAACAAGCATAACTTGTTTTTCCACATGTCATCATTTGATATACCAAGAAGTCAAAGCAATTAGTATGCACATAGACTCATGGGAACAGTTAAGCATGCATGACAACATAAACATGATTCCAATTGTTATGACATAAAGTTCATTGATGGGAGTAGCATTGAAACACATTTCTCATTGTTCAGATAAAAATTAACATTCATTCCAATTCAATCAATTCAAGTTTGAAATGATAAAGAGATTTTACCTGTGTTCTCCAGTCATTTCTAGTCTTGCACAGCCAATATCTTGAATCCATTTACAGTGTATGGCTGCAAGACTTCTCAGCTTGCTGATCAAGCTGGTTTTGGGACCCACACTTGTTTGGGTCCTGCAATGAAATCAATGTTAGATTGCAACAAAGATTTCTGAATCCAATATGCTTTTAATTTTTGTATAGATGCATTTCCTTCATTGATAGAACTATGAACAGAATTAGTTCCAGATTTTCTTTTTGCCTTGATCAATGCATCTATGTTTTCATGAAGTTTTCTATTTTTTGGATTTTTAATATGAGCAGAAACAAAATGATTTTGTGCAACATTTCTATGCCTATACACATGGAACTTCTGAACATTTTCAGTATGAACATGATGTTTATTCCTATGTGTATGAGCATGTGCATTAGACTGGAATTTTTGAGCATGCACAACAAAATCATATCTGTACTAACAGTCCCTAGAAATATGACCAATTTTATGACAATGAAAGTATTGGACTGATTTGGCATGTTTATTGAAATGTTGATCTTTATTCCAACAATGTTTGGCAAGATGACCAGGTTTATTGCAATTAAAGCAAATAAGAGCATTTCTTACCTGGTTCCTACCTTGGCATGTATGCATTTGTTGGAATCTCCTTTTCATGTGAGGAGGCTTACCATGAAGAGAAGGAGGTATCTTCTGGTGGCTCTTGGCATGATGTGAATTTGGAACTTGCCTTGGAGCTTTTTGAACTGCTGGAGAAGTTAGATGAATCTTCTTGACAGAGGCATTCTCCTTTTTCTCTTTCTGTTTCTGAACAAGAACTTTCACTAGTCTTTCATTAGAAACATCAAGGTTCTTGTTCACAGCAGTTTTAACAGAAGTTGTTATGTTTTTCTTTTCATTTTTCTTATTTTTAACAGAAGCAAGACTTGAGTTCTTCAAGTTATTTTGAATCTTCTGTTTTTCAGCTCTTAATGCAACAACTTCTTTTTCTGAAGTTTGAAGCTTGTTTAGCATGACATCCAAACCATTTTTCATCTTGTTCTTTTTATTTTCAAGTTGAGCAATTTGTTTTTCCAAGTCAGAAATTTTATTACTCAATTTACTACATTTATTGTCCAATGGTCTGTCATGGAACAAACCTTCAATCTTCCTTTTTAGATGATGATTTTCTTCAACAAGTTGTTTGCATTTCTCATTTATTTGATGATCATGAGCCATGTTGGAAATCTGTTTGTTTAATTGATCATTATCAAATTGGAAGTTTTCATTGAGATCAATCAATTTTCCATTTTCCTCTTCCAGATCAATAACTTTTGTTTTCAATAGCTCATGATTGTCCTTCAATCCAATCAATTATTTTCACAGATTTGGACTTCATCTTCTAAATTTTCTTTCTCAGAATTTAATCTTTCAACTTCATTTTTCAAATTCTCAATTTCTTCTGAAGGACATTTATCATTTTTTGGAGCAATTCAATTGTATTTTTCAAGTTTTCACTTTCTTTATGGCAATGATTTAAACTCCTTTTTAAATCTTTATTTTTAGTGTTTAGCTTTGCATTAAGAATTTGCATCTTTTTACAGAATTCAATCAATTCAGCATAAGACATACTTTCATCTTCATCAGAATCAGAATTGGAATACACAAATGGATCTGGAGTTACTTTACCTGACCTTTTAGACCCATTTGAACTCTTATGTTCTGAAGAGGATGAAGCATGCTCTGAGCTCTTAGAATGTGCTGTCAGAGCCATAACCTTATGAATTGTTGATTTTCTGGATTCATTGAGGCTCCTCTTTGCCATTAAGTACTTGTGAATTTCTTTTGCTCTGTGCCTTTGTGAGTCCTTTGAGAAATCCAATAAAAATGAGCTTGGGGATTTCTCTGAAATCATAACAGGAGATTCATGCAGATTAAATAGATTTGCCATTATATCAAGACTCACAAAAGACTGTTAGATCTAATCACAGTGAATCAATGTGACAAGGAATTAGATCTAACAATTAGATTGGTTAATCTGCTCTAATGCCAAATGGAGGAATTAGAGCGATTAAGCACACAGATCAAGCAATTAAATCAGATCAGCCAATTAACACAGAGATCAGCCAGAAGCAATCAAATCATATCAGTAACAGACAATAACCCTCTCTGATACCAATTGAAGGATCGAGATAAGGTGAGGACAAGATCTAGAAGGGGGGGTTGAATAGATCTAATGCCAATTAACGCGGAAGCTTAAGCAATTAAAAATTACTTCTAATCAGAGATCAAATCACCTAATTAATTTACTGATCTGAAGTGTGATTTGGGTGTGTGAGCAAATCAATTAGTAGTGTGAACGAAATCCCTATGCATGCATCTAGCGAGATACAAAGGCAAACCACAATTCAAACCAATGCACAGAAGATTTTTAGGTGGTTCGGAAATCACCTCCAGTGACTCCTACGTCCACCCCTCACACAGTGAGGCCACACTACTCAAAAAACTTTGAGTACAACTCACACAGGAGCACGACGACTCCAAACACCCTTGAGCACGACGACTCAAGAAACACCTGGAGCACGACGACTCCAAACTGAGCACGACGGCTCAAACAACAACCGAGTACGACGACTCCAAATTGAGCACGACGGCTCAAACCACACAGTGAGTACGACGACTCACAAACTAGAGCACGACGGCTCACAGTACAACTTGCTAGAAAAACACAAGACTAAGATCCTCTAGCAAGAGATCTAGTCCAACCAGAGTTAATTCATGAGACTCATGCAACAACTCATGCATAATCTCAGAATCACTCAGAAGAGAAAAAGAAACATGAGTATTGATTGATAGATTCTTCTCTTCAGATGTACTCCCTTGTAGAAGGTCGAATTGTGAAGTGCTTTAATCTCTGGAAGTTCCTGGACGATGCTCTGCAATTTGATCTTCAGGATCTTCCTTGAATTCTTCACAGAAATCGGCTTCTACTTGATCTGCTCCTTTAAAGTTGATGCTAGTGCTTCATGTTGATCATACTTCTATCCTTGTGCTTGGAGGAGGATGAATTGAGGTGTAGAAGCACAGGAGGGAGCAAAACAGGGAGGAGGAACCTTCCAGCCGCCAACCGGATCTCTTGGAGGCTGTGAAAGGGTTCTTAGGGATGAGTGCCCTTAAGGAGGGTATTTATACCCTAAATATCTGAAGGGTACCCTTGGGGTACGAGGGCACATGATCCAATGATGATCCACCATCTCCCTAGGGTGCCACGTGTCTAGGAGGAATCTTAAGTTACAGAGATTCCGGAGTGTGTCGACCTGCCCAAGGGGTGTGTCGACACACTGTCCCAGACTGGCCAAACAAGTCCCTGGGAGAGGTCTCTAGTGTCGACCTGATATGGTTCAGTGTCGACCTTATCCCTTGTAGTGTCGACCTGAGATGGCTCAGTGTCGACCTGCTGTCCCAGACAGCAAAACTGGCCTTCTGGAAGGCTATCTAGTGTCGACACTGCCTGATTTTGTGTCGACCTGAGATGGCAATCTGTTCATATATTTCTCTGGAAACTGTCTCTTGTGTCGACCTGATCTGGACTCGTGTCGACCTGAGATGAACTTTTCTTCACATTTCTCCCTTTGTTAAGAACCATTGTGTCGACACCAAGGATGGTTGTGTCGACACTACCTTTGCAGAAAATGTTTGTTCCTGAGAAAATAAACACATAAATCATTAGATAAATATATTATCATGAATATCAATGATAAATGTGCTTGGAACAATGCTTTTTGAATATTGTAGTTTCAGGTGATGTATTTTACATGTTCCAATGGTTATGCATTAAAATCACAACTTGTCATCATCAAAATGTGAGGAGAAATGAATCATATTCACACTCAACCCAACACAAAGATCAGTCATTTCAGGACTTTTGGATGTCCTTGTTTCATCCACAACAATGGAAAAAGGGACATTGGTAAGCTGGATGCCAAATCAGATGAAGGCATCTTCATGGGGTACACCTCTAAACCCAAAGTTATAGAGTATTTAATAAACGCACTTTATTAATTCAACAGTATGTGCATATTATCTTTGATGAAACTAAACCTTCCTTGAGAAAGGAAAAAGATAATGATATGATGATACAGATGAGCTGTCTAAGAAACTAAAGAATACATCAATTGAGGACAAGGATGATCCACCTCTGGAAGACATGCAACAAAAGGAAATTACACATGAAAATCTTCCAAAGGAATGGAGACACAAGAAAGATCACCCACTCGAAAATATTATTGGTGATCCATCTGTAGGGTAAGAACAAGAGGTAATGTAATTCCCTGTGATTACCTAGCATTTGTTTCTCAAATAGAGCCGAGGACAGTCAATGAAGCTCTTTGTGATGAATCTTGGATATTAGCCATGCAAGATGAACTAAATCAGTTCAAGAGAAACCAAGTATGGTCACTTGTTCCTAGACCATCAGACCATCCAGTCATTGGCACCAAATGGGTGTTCAGAAATAAATTGGATGAAACTGGTGTAATCTTAAGAAACAAGGCCAGATTGGTAGCTCAAGGCTATTCTCAAGAGGAAGGCATAGATTTCGATGAAACCTATGCACCTGTAGCTAGACTTGAGGCTATTAGAATATTATTAGTATATGCATCAGCATTAGACTTAAAATTATTTCAAATGGATGTAAAATCTGCATTCCTAAATATTTTTATAAAAGAGGAAGTTTATGTGGAACAACCCCCGGGTTTTGATGACAAAGAATTTCCTAATCATGTTTTTAAACTTCATAAGGCATTATATGGTTTAAAGCAAGCACCTAGGGCCTGGTATGAAAGGCTTAGTTCTTTTCTTTTAAACCATGGTTTCAGTAGAGGTCAAGTAGATAGCACTCTTTTCATAAAGTCAAAGGTCAAACACATACTACTGGTCCAAATTTATGTAGATGATATTATTTTGGTTCTACTGATGAATCCCTTTGCAAGTATTTTGAAAAGTTGATGCAGGGAGAATTTGAAATGAGCATGATGGGAGAACTTAATTATTTCCTTGGACTACAAATCAAACAAGGAAAGGAAGGAACTCACATCTGTCAAGCGAAGTACACAAAAGAACTCCTGAAGAAGTTTGGGTTCGAAAATACCAAGCCACTGTCAACACCAATGAGCACATCAACGAGGATGGACAGTAACAAAGATGGTAAGAAAGTAGATCAAAAGATCTACAGAGGTATGATAGGTTCACTGCTCTATTTGACAGCTAGTAGACCTGATATCTTATTTAGTGTATGCATGTGTGCTAGGTATCAAGCAGATCCTAGAGAATCACATTTAATTTCTATAAAAAGAATATTCAGATATTTAGCTAGAACTCATGACTTAGGTATGTGGTATCCAAAATCTTGTGAAATTAATTTAGTAGGATACTCTGATGCTGACTATGCTGGATGCAAAGTAGATAGAAAAAGCACCAGTGGCGGTTGTCAATTTCTTGCAGGATGTTTGATATCCTGGTCTTCAAAGAAACAAAATTCAGTGGCATTGTCTACAGCTGAAGCTGAGTACGTAGCTGCTGGAAGTTGCTGTACACAACTCTTATGGATAAAGCAACAACTTGAATATTTCGGATTAAACATCAAATCCATCCCACTGTTGTGTGACAACACCAGTGCCATTAATCTCACCAAGAATCCAGTTCAACATTCAAGGACCAAGCATATTGAGGTTAGATATCATTTTATTCGTGATCATGTAGCAAATGGTAATATTGAAATATATTTTATTGATACAAATGGTCAGTTAGCAGACATTTTCACAAAAGCCTTACCCGAGGAGAGATTCACATCTCTTAGAAGGGAATTAGGCATGTGCAATTTGTGAAAAAGGTTTTGTTTAAAACTGGCACATTAAATTTTAGAATTAAGTAGTTTTTTCCCTCCATGGCTTTAAGCAAAAGAAATTCAAATTATCCTTTGTAACCGCTCTCTCATTGAAGTCGGTTTGAATGGTCAAACTCCTTTGTCATTTTCTGCCGCCGTTTGGCGCCTCTCTTTCCACAGCGCATTTATTTATTCATAAAATCGATGAGAAAACGATTTGTATCCCATCTTATACCTTTACCCTCTTTCGTCTGGTTACTTGAGCCGATGCCCTAGCAAGTTCGACATCGACTCTCTGCAAAGTTTGAAGCCTCTCTCTCTCCTTCCCGCGAAATTTCTTGAGGGCTTTCACTCCTCCTTCTTTCTCAACCCTCCAGAAAACTTCCTCACTGGATTCCATGGCCGCATCCTCAGTTTCTGGAAGTTTGGGTGGCTACAGCGCCGAGTTCCTTACTCCTGAGCAGCAGGAGAGGTTCACTTTCGTTAAGACAAGCTGTGTGGAAATAAAGAGGTTGATATTGCAGATCTGGAGAAAAATGGGATGCACAGTGTGGTGGCCGCAATTATCAGGATGCAATGGATGGGAATCGTAACCCTCTCGGAAGAAAGCTATCCAGACCTTGTTAAGGCCTTTTATGTTTGTTTGAAATCAGAGGCAGATGGATCCCTGACATCCTCTGTCAAGGAAACCAAATCAGGATCGACCGTGAGTTTTTGAAAAACCTAGTTGGTGTATGTACATCTGGTCAGAGTGGAATCCACTCAGTGGATATTCAAGCGAAGGGTCTAGGTATCATTGGTCCAGACTTCAGGCTGAAAGATGGAAAGCTAGACATCAATCAGCTAAATGCCTTCAATAGGATTTTACATTTCGTAGTGTGTCAGATTCTGGCTCCGAGAAGTGCCACCTTCTCATCTTGTACCAAGGCCGACTCAGACTTGATGTTTTGGGCCATCCAAAACAGGGAAATCAATATGGCTGAAGTTATGATAGAAAGGATGAAGTTCGCCAGAGATCAGATTTGGGATACCAAGAGCAAACTAAACGTCTCTCTGCCTTATGCTCACTTGCTAACCAAAGTATTCAAACACTTTGGTGTTGATCTATCAGGGGCAGTCACTGAGAAAATGGGCCAAGCAATTAGGTCCAGAAACCTGAAGAAAAGCGGTTTTTCATTTCAAAATGGTACCTGGTCCAAAGCTTCAGTAGCAGAAGGAGAGGCCATCATAGGTGATTTTCAGGAAGAAGCAGCAGAAATAGCAGCAGAGCAGCCAGTAGCAGTCCAATCAGCAGCAGTAGAAGCTTCAGTAGCAATTGAGCCAGCAGCACCGTCAGCTCCAGAATTAGCAGGATCTCCTTTAATCGAAGCACCAGCAGAAGAAGCAATGGCAAGTGCAGCAGATCCCTCACCCACCTCCATCGTTGCCTCTATCCTTAAAGAGGTACTGGATTCTATTCACTCCACTCCAGTCACTCCAGAGGCGGGCGGAGAATCAGTGGCAGAAGCTGTGGCATCCGGCCACATTGAAGAATCTCTTGCAATACCAGTTCAGGAGGAGCACTCAGATGCTCCTGATAATATTATTTTGGAAGAGGATGCTCCCATTCAGGGGGAGCAAGATCCAATGGAAAGGGATGCTCCTGTTCAGGGGGAGCAATCAAAGGAAGGTCTAGTAGAAGCATCTCGCAGTGATGAGCCTATGGGCAGTGTACCAGCTGATGAAGACCTGCCTAATGCTCCAAATGATGCCAGAGATGGGGAGACAGCAAGCTCCTCTGATTCTGATGATGATCAGCCTCCTCCAGCTTCAGAGGCTAGAGACAAAGGGAAAGAAGTGGAGTCCGAAGTCCCACTCTTATCAAATACTCCATTTGAAAGGCAGATGAGGCAAAAATCGTGATTAATTTGAAGCCTGTAATGAGAGACTTGATGCTCAAGGCACAATCCTGTGCTCTCTCCAATCAGATGTTAATTCAGTCTTCTTGAGCCAAGCATCAGCTACAAGGGAAATTTCCAACATAAGAAATGCCATAAAGTGGTTTAACCAGGAAATGGGCACCATGAAAAATTTGCTGGGAGAAATACTCAAGGTGGTTGGCGCTCAAAATTCTCCTCCTCCACCTCCTGCAGCCCAGGTTCCAGAGTCAGGACCTTCAGTTCAAGAGGTAGGGCCAACAGGGCCAGAAGCAGCAGCAGCACCAGCAGAGGCAGCAGTAAATGAGCAAGGGCCTCCAGGGCCATCTGAGCAAGGGCCTCCAGGGCCATCTAAGCAAGGGTCAGGGCCATCAGGGCCAATGGAGTGTGAATCAGTGCAGGAAGAGGCTGAAGAAGAGTCCTTGGCAACCAAGCCCCAACTCCCTCTTCTCCCTCTCTCACACCTATTCCTCCAACTCCACCATCAGCTCCTACAGCTCCTCCTGCTCCACAAACATTCAAGAAGCCTCAATCCAGACCAATTCCTCTCCCACTCCATTTCCTCCTCATTCCACCTCATCTCCTTCTCCTATTTTTGAGGCCCCTCCAGCATCCTCAGCTGGAGCCTCCTCCTCCTCCTCTGGTCCCTCCCTTGGACCAGTTGATGACCTCCCATCTACTTCACATTCTTTTCTTCATCCTCCTCCTCCACCCTCTTTCATCACTATCATACCTGAAAGAGCCCAACTTAACTCTCCCTTTATAGAAAAGATAAAGGATGAGTTTGAGGAAGGGATCCTCAGGTCTGTGTTGAAGGTTGGAGAACATGTCCATAGGGCAGACTCTTCCAATCCTGCCCCCAAAAAGAGGAAACTTACTTCTACCTCCTCAATTTCCTCTGAACCTCAATACCCACCTTTGTGGTTTTCTCTCACAATTGACAACAAACATAATCCTCTGTACAGAGAATATCTCTCAAAGGTTGTTCTTGCAACTATCATTAATCTTCCCTTTCTTAATCTCACAGATCATTTGCACACCATTCTACCCTACACTTCTCTCTCAAAATCAGAAAAATCCAGAATATTCTCTCTTGCCCACTCCAAATCAGAAGACCAATGGGGCAAAGGTCACAAGGATCTCTTCAAGAAATTTATTCTTGCCAAATCTGCTAGATTCCCTCCAAGGGACCACTCCCTGACCTTATCAGAATGGTTCAGGATATGTCATAGGGAAATTTGGGCACCCTACATTCAAAAGGAAATCAAAATGATCAGGCATTTCATGCTATTCAACAATTACCGATATGTCCATAGTCTTCCAGAAGTTCAGCTTAGCCAATTCAGAAAGGCCATTTCAGCTCTGTGTCCGGATATCTCACATACTTCAGATGTTCAGGTAGATTTTGCTACCATCCAAGTGCCTGAAGAAATAGCCCTTCCTCAAATCCATTTTCTAGTTATGGAATCCTCTGTAGGATCCATCATCTTTGAGCGTTTTTCCAGAGTAATGGGCAGAATTAAAGTACAGAAAGGCTGCATGGTTGCTTTTCCTAGATTCCTATTTAGGGAATATCACCAGGGGCATGTAAGTGCTGACGTTCTAGCCCCCATTCTGTCGGAATGTGAAAGGCTGACATCCTCAGAATGGTCCAAGTTCTACCCTTTGTCAGCTCAGCAATTGTCTGCACTAATGAAGCTCAGGCCAGGGAAGGCAAACTAGCTATCTCTCCAGCTACTTTCTTGGATTTGAATTCTATACATCTTGTTAATGACCCGTTCAAAGTTTGGGAGGAAAGATACAAGGTTTTATTTGCTTTACAGCAAGAGCTTCGGTCGCTTAAGATTGACTATCCCCTCAAGATTGAAGCTTTCCTTAGGTTTTCCAACTTTGGGTCCTTCTTAACTTACAAATAAGCTCTAGGCCGTGTCCAGTATGGGGACTTCATTTCAGATCAAAGACAGCTTCATATCAAAAGGATGGCTCCCTCTATGGGACCCTCTTATCAAATTGATGTTGGGGCCTTTCAAGCCTTCTTTGAAGAGCAGGAACGCCAGGCAATACCTGTACTCAAGCGTTTTGGCTCCTTGTTATCCCTTGCTTATTACTTATCTGTAGATCCTCAACACTGATGAATATATGTTGGTTGTCTACCCTTCCATCTTTTCTCTTCATTCTTTGTCTCAGATTTTCTTTTTGCTCAATGACAAAAAGGGGGAGAAAACTAGCATGTCCGAAATACATTCCAATAATTTTTAAGGAAGAAAATTAGCATGTCATACCTTCAGACTGATTTCAGATAATTTTTTATCCATGCTTATTGTTAAGTTTTGTCATCACCAAAAAGGGGGAGATTGATGATCAGTCTGTCCCCATGAAATTTTAATTAATTACATATGTATTTTGGTGATTAACAAAACTAAACTAGATTTTATCAATAATATCTAATGAATATTTCATAAGTCTTAAGAACAGGAAAAATACCAAGGTCAAACAAGCCAATAAAGGTATGCATTACTTCTCTGAAGCCTTAATCTTTTCAACATGATATTTCTAAGTCCATATCGATTTCTGTTGAAGATCATAACGATTTCTTTGTAAGTATAACGATTCTGTCATCGCAACGATTTCTTTGTAAGTATAACGATTCTGTCATCGCAACGATTTCTTTAGAAAGCGTAACGACTTGCCTGTCATAACGATTATATAAGTCATCGCAACGATTTCTTTAGAAAGCGTAACGACTTGCCTGTCATAACGATTCTATAAGTCATCGCAACGATTTCTTTAGAAAGCGTAACGACTTGCCGGTCATAACGATTCTATAAGTCATCGCAATGATTTCTTTAGAAAGCGTAACGTCTTGCCTGTCATAACGATTCTATAAGTAATCATAATGATTTCTTTAGAACTCGCAACGACTTGCTCGCCGTAACGATTCCATAAGTAATCATAACGATTTCTTTAGAACTCGCAACGACTTGCTCGCCGTAACGATTCCATAAGCGCTCAAAACGATTTACTTTACGTAACAATTCCATAAGCACTCATAACGATTTGCTTTACGTAACGATTCCATAAGCGCTCATAACGGTTTGCTTTACGTAACGATTTGCTTTACGCAACGATTTCTTTAGCGCTCATAACGATTTACCCTCTATAATGACTTGTTAGTACTCATAACGATTTCATAAGTCATATAGACAACGACTTTATGGTTTGACACTTATCTTATCTCTTGAAGCATTGACTAGTCAAAGTCCAAGTCTATATCTCTCTGACACTCCTGCATTTATGAGATCTGAACGTACCTCTGCATGCATGCAGACTATATCAACCATTATAGTGCATCTTCTGTCAATATCTTTTAGAAGAAACTATTTAGCATTGCTATATTGGTGAATATTCTTATCAATGTTTACTGACAACTAAAGACAGCCTAGCTGTCTACTGTTCTAGCATTTAATTCATGCAGGGTTCTACAGACGTTCTGTCATACAACGTTGGACTATACAGACGGCAGAAGACATTATTCCTTTGCGTGCTCAAAAGGATAAAAGATTTTTGAAGCTTCCAAATGTCAAGCAGTCTAACGACTATCAATCTACGGGACAACGGTTACTTCAACGGTCGGATTTCAAAAGAAGATATAAATTCAAGACAGAAGAGAAGAATAATAACCAACCAAGTAGAGAACACTCGTTCAAGCAATTCAAATCTTCTGACAGAATTCTAAGAGCCAAGAACTTCATTCCTCCTTGTGTTGCTCTTTGCTCTCCTCTCTGTAGTGAAAATCTTGAGAGAGCTTGTGTAGTTCTGAGAGTGCGCTTAGCTTAGATTCTGTAGCAACCTGAATTTTTGTGAAAAATAAAATTTAAAATAAAGAATTAAAACCTAGCTAAATGGATATTTAAATAAAGCATTAAATAAACCCATTAATGGAAAAGAGTAATGGGCTTTGCTTAATGGATCTTCTAGAATTTATTGGGTCAAAAATATGAATTTACAAAGGGAGAATAATAGGAAAATACCCTAAATTCGTAACTAAATTATTACCTAAATAGAAAAGGGGTATTTAATGCATTAAATAGGAAGTTAGAGTTGGAATTGGATTCCTAAACCTACCCCATATGGGTTAGCACGAATTTGGATCTTTTCCAAGTCTAAATAGAGATTGGAAAGCAAGGAAGGAAGGTGAGAGTAAGGAAATTTCGTAATTTAAGAGGAATTAGAGTAGTAGTAGGAATAGAAATACATACTTGCATAAATACACCTCTTAAACTCTCTTGGGCAACCCTAGCTCGTTGCCAAAAGTTGCTGGACGTGGAGAGGAGGCTAAAGAGGAGAGGATTTCGTGGAGAGAAGAAGAGCTTGAAGCTTCTTCCCTTGTTCTTCAAGTTCTAGCCCTAGACACACAATCGAGTCAAAGGTAGACATTCTCACAAGCATAAATCATGAAACTTTTTCTGTAGGTTCTTACTACCCTCTTGAACGAAACCCCCAAGTTTCATAATTTCCATACATCCTATCTTTTGTTCTTAATTTCTAAAGTTCTGCAAACATGATAACCCGAACATCATGTTAAATCCATATCTCCTTGTATACTTGATCCCATGCTATGAAATTTTTATTGTAAATACTTGATCTTGTTAGGGATCTTTTGACCCCGAAGGCCCTAATTTTTGTGAGCATGTTACTCGATTTAGATCCATCTTGCTCCCTGTGTCAGTTCTATGTTACTCGTTCTGTTCATTCTCAAACCATGTTAAAACCATACTCTCTCTCGAATCCCTATTTACTGGAAGTAGCCTCGCATGTATAGTTTCATTTGCCACTGATTTCATGATTTTTCATCGTGTATATAATTAGTTATGAATTTCTGAACAACCCTGTATCAAAAGTTGAAATCCCTGGTCCGCAATCCAATGTCTGGTCTGACTCCTGTCAGAGTCAGGTGCAGACACCAGAAGGCGATGCCTCGACATGTCGCTTTCTGGGGTCCGAATACGACAGCCCACCCGTCGCGACCACGAAGGCGACAGGTGTGTCGTCGCATTCCCAGTACCCGATTTGCAAGCCCTGTCGCGACCTGTAGACCCTGTCGCGTTCTGCCTGGCACATGTCGCCACCCTTACAGCCTCTGTCGCTTCTTCACAGGAATTTTGGTGAAAAACCCATTAAAATATTTCTGTCACTTCTAAATAATCCTTACGCCTTTTACAGTTATCCCCTCAGTAAAAAACCTTGCCTAAAAATAGAGCAATATTGAATAATTTTAAATACATCTTCACGACTTATTTCTATCTATGATTTCTCTTACACATGCACACACATGAACCATCCATATATGGCTGAAACCTTGCAGAAAATATCTCATAATGTATTTGGTAATTATTGAAATAAAGTACATTAATTGCCCTATTTTAAAAGGACTTGTATTTATTTCTCGCGTTGTTATGTACCGATATCGACGCTCCACTGTCCTAGAATTCCTCTGAACGTCGAGCACCTTTTTATACACACTTTACTTGGCTTGTGGTGAACTCTCCGTCGGATATTCCTTTCGCGGACTAGTGAACTCTTGCACAAGGCCTCCGTAAGTCTCCTGATCATGGATTCCCACATGGTCGACGAGCCGGTTGTACCCTAACACCTATGATACCCTTTAGGGATCAATATGATCCAAACGGCTATTAGAAGTTCGCTCTTACCTTGAATCACGTCGAACCTCTGGACTTGTCATAACATGGCCAGTGAAGATCGTGAATTCCACCTGACTGCCAATACGACGTGCGCGTGTGTGCAACTGTTACTATCGCCTGTTTACTCGTCGCATTACTGCAATGTCCCCTAGCTCTCATCTGTACTCTACTCGCTCGTCTATCACGTTCACTCCACTTTCTCGTCTATTCATCTAGTGCTCTCATCTACTTCTTGGTACTCTATATTGGCCATTGACTGATTGTCTAAAGATAAACAATATAACCAATGCCTGGCAATATATAAGGGCCCGACCTGGTCCTGGGATGTGCGCCCGAAAGTGCTAGTGCCCATGGGAGTTAAATGATCAGAGTGTTTTGGCATTACACTCAATACTATCTATCTCGACTATCTATATGACAATCAAAAACACAGAACGTGCTATACTCCTCTCGATGTCTAGAATGACAAACAAGTGCTATACTCGTCGTGCTATTACTATACTTGTGCTAGTTTGTGCTATCGCCATCCTTCTATTCGTGTTATACTCGATACTTGTGCTACTTTGGAAACTATACTCGCTCTCGTGCTATTGTGCTATCTCTTGCTATATTTGACTCTCTTGTACCTGCTATCTTAGATACTCTGCCATTAAATGCATTATTAGTTAAAGCCTGCTTGAGCCTGAGATTTAAGTCCTACTGGGCGTTATCGCTCACCCTACGTTATTTGATGTTGTGTTCTCAGGTGAGACCGAGGATGACACATACACTCACGAGGAAGGGAATGACCAAGAGTGAAGCCAGGAGTACCCTCGAGTCATTATGTTATCTTAGAGTTGTAGTTAGTTATTTCCTTTATTGAAATGTAAATGGGCCCTATAGATTGGCTCTGATATTAGTGGTTGTAACTAGACATTTGAAAAGTTATTAATGAGAAAGATTTCAGTTAGTATTATTCAATGTGCAATGGTTTGATGTCTAGTATTTGCTCTATACCTTTTCTTGCAACTGCCTTCGCGCTCCGATATTCCGCGTCGGGGCGTGACAGATTCTTTGCTCTCAGTGCTAGTGGCTTCAGATCCTGCTTGTTAAAAGCCTAATCTAGGGGCTTGAATTTCATTCAATTCTCTTTGAGGAGTTTTTCCCTTCGGTTGTGAAGGAAGACCTGGTGGGGCATCCAGGGTGTTGTTTCCCTTCGGTTGTGAAGGAAGACCTGGTGGGGCATCCAGGGTGTTGTTTCCCTTCGGTTGTGAAGGAAGACCTGGTGGGGTATCCAGGGTGTTGTTGTTCCCTTCGGGTGTGAAGGAAGACCAGCTGACTGGGTGTTGTTGCGTCCTTAGGGGGACTGTACCTTAGTTAGTGAAATCCTGAGTTGTTGCTCAGGACTGGATGTAGGACTCCTAAGGAGAGGAGGTCCGAACCAGGATAATCCTTTGTGTTGTGTGATTGTCTTCTTTGTGTGTTTGATATTTAAACTAATAGTCACTAACCTCCTTCGAAGATCGTTTGTGTGAATGTTTTTAGTTACAGGCATCTTCTAGATTATTTTTAAAAGACCCATTAACCCCCCCCCCCCCCCCTGGGCTCGTCAACTGGGCAACAGTTTGATCCACAGCAGTTGAGTGTAGCAACTTCCAGCTGCAATGTACTCTGCTTCTGTTGTGGACAAGGCTACTGAATTCTGTTTTCTGGAAGACCAGGAAATTAAGCATCCTGCAAGAATTTGGCAAGTACCACTGGTGTTTTTTCTAACTATTTTGCATCCAGCATAGTCAACATTACTATATCCAATCAACTTAAAATCAAAACATATGGGATACCATAAATCCAATTTACTTGTGTTTATAAGATATCTAAAAAATCTTTTAACACATTAACATAAGATTCTTTAGGATCAGGTTGAAATCTAGCACACAAACTTACACTGAACATTATATCTGGTCTACTGGCAGTAAGAATGAGTAATGATCCAATCATACCTCTATAGATCTTTTGATCTACTTTCTTGCCAAGAGGATCACTATCTAAGTTAATTCCTGAGCTCATGGGTGTTCCTAAGGTCTTACACTTGTCAAAATCATATTTGGAAAGTAAATCTGAAATGTATTTGGTTTGACAAATGTGAGTACCTTCTTTGGTCTGCTTGATTTGCAACCCAAGAAAGTAATAAGCTCACCCATCATACTCATCTCAACTCACTTTGCATAAGGTTTTCAACTAGTTTCGTTATTTTTCATGCACTGTACAATTTGTTCTCTATTTTTGAAGCACCTTGTGTCATATAAGGCAGTTCTAGACCGGAATCCAGAACATGTCCTTTCTCTGTCGGATTCAGGCGCAGACCCTGTGAACGCGACGGCCCGATAGGCCGCGTTCTGAGGTCTTGTCGCGACAGCAAACCCGTCGCATTCTGAACGCGACGAGTGCCCCGTCGCTATCTCTCTGCCTGTTCTGACTGCCTTGTCGCGTTCTTCACATACCTTGTCACCTTCTTCATATGAACCCGTCGCGAACTGCCTGCCTGATTACACAAGCCTATCGCGATCCTTACAAGAACTGTCGCGTTCTGATCTGACCCCATCGCGATCCTTACAAGGGTCCGTCGCGACCTCAGGATTTTTCATGAAACCCCACCTATTTCTTTTACAAAACTTACTGCTATACCTGAGTCTGTTTAAATATGATATTTAGCATGTAATTCACTTGTCTTAGGTCTGATCATTGCATGATGGTTTATTTAATGGCCTAAAAGTGATTAACCCATTTAAAAAGCCTTAATTACCTAAATATTATTCTAATTACTTTCTTAATGATATGATCATTCATGAAACTAGTGATTTACTCTTGTTACCGTTCTAGCTTGATTTAAATGATAATTATTATCTTAAAATCTTGTAAACCCATGTGTGTTAAATGCATTGTCCATTGCATGCCATCATGTAAGTGTTTTTCGCGAGTTTGAGACCGTGAATTGAGACGCGTACATCACTACACACTTGCACATCTAGGCAGCCCTTTCTTGGGAAATTGGAAACTCTCTACCAGTCATTCCGAATCGGTAGACTAGTGACATTTTCTCTAAGACCTTTGTAAGTCTCCTCTGACCATGGATTCCCACATGGCCGACGAGCAGGTTGTACCATTGAAGTTCCCTGGAGATAGCGTGCACTTCCTTTCTCTTATTGTTCTCGCGAGTGTGATTTACAATCTAGACTAAAACCATTAATGTAAAGATTGAACTAAATTATAAATCGTACAGTTACGCTGCCGAATTTATCTCTTGACCATTGTTATCATGAAATCATGTTCATTACTTGTTACTTGTTCTCATCATCATCATGAACATGAATTACACATGCTTACTTATTGAAACTCTCATTGGCCATTATTAATGACTGTGGGTATCTACATTTAAAATTTAAGTGAGATGCTGACCGGGCACGGCGAGTGTCCAAGGGCTCCAGTCTAGCCCCAATGAGGGAGAGTCATAAATATACGGTTAACCATGGGGTATAATGATTACTGGCGTTGCATCTGCGCTGGGAGTCGTGCGTGTCGTGTTGAATGATAGATACAATAACCACATACACGTGTCCTGATGTACATTCTTGATGGATCTTTTCTTGGTGTACATTAGTGTCTACGTGCCTGATTAGTGTTACATTATCGTGCTCGTGCGTGCTTGCTTGCTTACGTGATATGGCCATCCTGTATTTAATGCAATTAGTGATATCTTGCGTTCTTGACATCAAGTGAAATCTTGCGTGCTTGTACAAAGTGATCTATTGCTAGTTCTATCTTGTCATCCTGTTCAAAATCTTGTTCTATCATGATCACTCTATCTAGCTTGTTCATGTATCATGTTTTAACGAGTTTTATTCGCACATGCATATCATGACATTCATCGCTTACCCTAGTTCTAAAATGTTAATCACTTATATCATTGCCCGCACATTGAGATATAAATCCTACTGGGCTAGTTTGCTCATCCCCTACTTTTACCCAATCTAGGTGACTATGATGTTCAAGAGGAAAGCAAGTCGAGGATGGAATGCAACCGAGTGATGAGCATCCCAACTATGAGTCTAGTTATAGTAGTTTGCTTTGAGTGTTACATTTATGTAGTAGGAAGTGAGGTATTATGTACTTTTTCTTTTTATTGAGTCTTAGTCCTGTAATAGTTTCCATTTGGAATACAATGAGTTGAGATTTGAATACAAGATTAGTTGAGTTCAATATTTGGGGCCTATGATGATGTATGTTGTTGCATTTAGTTTAGTGCGTGCTAGCTAGAGGCTTATTTGCCGACTGTTCACGTCTCGGGTTATCGACTCGAATTGTCCGTATTATTATTAATATCTACTGCGTAATGCTCGGGACGTGACACTTGATTAATTTCTTGATTACTGAAGTGCTTGCATGTCCTACTTCTGTGCCATAAATCAGTTTCTTCACTCGGTAGTTGCAAGACATAAATTTACTTCTTTTATTCTACTAACTATAGGGTATACAGATTTTTGACTCTTTGTGCTTCAAAGACTGTTTTTCTATCCTTTTGAATAATGCACTTATCATTCTGAAATCTCACCAAGTGACCTTTATCACACAATTGACTGATGCTAATGAGGTTGTGCTTTAATCCTTCTACATACATAACATCTTCTATTAGATCCTTTTCTTTGTTCCTACTGTTCCACATCCTAACACCTTGCCTTGTCCATTATCTTCATAGTGACTTGCCCATCTCATCTCTAAAACTTGTAAATAACTTTATGTCACTTGTCATATGCCTTGAGCACCCACTATCCAAATACCATTTGGATACTCTCAGGCGACCCTGCAAACAAGTTTAAGTTATAACTTTTGGTACCCAAATTTTATTGGGTCCTTGATGGTTAGTCTTAGGAATCCAATGCAAGTGTCTAGTTGTGCATGTGCTGACAATGTGTCCTAGCTGGTTACAGTGACTACAACATAAATCAAATACATTCTTTACATGTGTAGTGTTTCTAGAGTTCAATTTTTGTTTATAAACATACTGACTTACCTTTCTAGGATTTTTAAATTCCTTTTCCTTAACAAATTTGGGAGTTGGATATTTTTCAGGATAGAAGATATTTTCTTCATTGCTTGGAGGTGTATATCCTACTTCAAATTTCTTTTTACCAGACCTAGCACCTTTCAGTCTTACAAATAGAGATGTTTTACAATTAGAAATTTTGTCTATGGTAGCTCTTAAGTAGTTATTTTCTTCTCTTATTTTTCTTTATCTTTCAGTTCTTTTAAATTTGATTCAATTTCCATGATTTTACTATTTTTATTCTTTAAATCTTCACACAGTAATTCATTTGATCTTTTAGTTTCATTTAGTTTTTATGCTAATCTTTCTACTTCATTTTTCAAGAAAGTATTAGATTTTTTCTTGAGTAAGTAAGTTAAACTTAACTATTTTCATTTGTTTAACTATTGTTTTATATTTCTCATATAATTCATTGAAAGCATCTTCAAGACTATCAGAGTCAGATTCATACTAGTAAAAGAAGTTTCAAAATTTACCTGATCTAGTCCTAACATGAGGGCTAGATTTACTTTTTCTTCTTTTTCAGATTCCGAGCTTGAAGAGTCTAAACTTGTAGCTTCTTCATTATCCCATGTTGTTGCCATTGCCTTTTTCTTGTACCTTCTGAATTTCTTTTTTTTTTTGCCTTTCTTCTTCTCAGATCTTTCTGCCTGATCCTTCTTCTTGAGCTTAGGACATTCAGATTTATAATGTCCTGGTTGATTGCAATCGTAGCAGGTTGGTTCCTTCTTCTTATCATTTTTGAAGAATCTCTTTGAACCAAACTTCTTCTTCTTAGCAAGGATCATTTGCAGTTTCCTTGACAGCATGGCTTCATCATCACTGTCATCTGATTTCTCCTTTGAGTCTTCAGAGGAAGAAGAATCTGCAACTTTCAAAGTATTTGACATTTTCTTTTTCGATGAACTTTCAGAAAATCTTTCCATATTAATTTCGTGAGACATTAAGGAGCCAATTAATTTATCAATAGAAAGTTGAGTTAGATCGCATGCTTCTTCAATAGCAGTGACCTTAGGGGTCTAGATATTAGTTAATGACCTTAAAAATTTTCTTATAGTTTCTTCATTAGTAAGAATCTTACCTAGTGAACTCAGTCCTACTATTATATTTGAAAAATGATTATACATTTGGTTATATTTTCATTAGAAGCATTTTGAACTGTTCATACTGAGAGACAAGAATATCTATTCTAGTTTTTTTTACTCTATCAGTTCCTTCATATGTAACTTGTAGTTTATCCCACATTTCTTTAGTTGTTCTACAAGCAGATAGTCTATTAAATTCTCTTTTAGATAGAGCACAACATAGATAGTTCTTGGCTTTGTAGTTTAGGGACATGTTTCTCTTATCAGCTATAGAAAGAGCAGAGGTAGCTTCACCAAGTATAGCAAAATCACCTTCTTCTATTACCTACCACAGATCAAAATTTGTGCCTCTGATGAAGCATTCCATCTGCATCTTCCAGTACTGATAGTCCTCACCATCGAAGAATGGTGGCCATGTAACAGACTGACCTTCATAGTTGTGGCCCTCAGCTACCATCTCTTCTCAAATCTTTCAATTCTTCTTAGAAGACCTCGCTCTGATACCACTTGTTGGATCGAGATGGCACTAATGATGTCCTAGAGGGGGATGAATATGACTTCTTGCACTTTTAAAAATTTTATCTGAAAGTGGACAACACTAAATAGAGTTGTTAGTGCTTAGTGTAGTGTGTGAAACAAGTGTAAATTGGCAGAAACAATCATACAGATGCACAAGAAATTTTATCCTGGTTCGGACATTCCCACATGGAAGTCCTACATCCAATCCCCAAGCAAACCACTTGGGATTTCACTAACTGCCAAGAATACTTGGCCTTCTCTCAACCCTAAGAGGTATTACAAGCCCACTTGCTCCCAAGCAAGTCTTCCCTTAACCAAGGGGTACAAAGACTACCATCAAAGGTCTTCCCTTCACAAGAGGGGCACTGCAAGAAACAAACCTCCTGCAGGTTGCTTAAAACAGAAATGTGAAAGACTAGTGTGTTTGCTCACAAGAATGAGCAAACGCAAAGAATTCAGAAAGGATTACAATAGGAGTTTTAGCTCTAACTCTTTTTGAATCTAACAGGGTGGACTGAAGAATAGATCTAGGATTACAAATGCCACCCTACAGAAAAAGACTTCTAAGAACTTGAGAGCTTGAAGTTTGCAGGCTAAGGGAGAAGCTCTCTTTCTATCACTTCAGTAGAAGGCTTTTCGGAGACTCTTGCTTGAGGATGCAGATTGAAGTTGTGTTGTTGTCTCTCTTAGTTTCTTAGTAGTGTCTTGTTTCAAAACTCCGGCTTCTATATATGTTTCAGAAGAAGTTTCCATTTGAAACTTTCCATAAGAGAACTAGTCGTTTGAAGAGTAGTCGTTGATCCTTTGGATGTAGATGTTGTTGAGATTTTTGTTATCCAACAGTCCTCAGCATTTTGGCTTTCCAACAACTTTGGGCTATATTTGTAGCTTCACAGCTTGAAAGACAGATTTCATTTTATGTTCTGTGAAACTCCATGCTGAAAACATTCTTCATAAATGTTCTGCAACAAAGGACAAGACAAAAGAAAAGATACCTCCATACTTTTTGAGGTAGGTGAGTAAGAAATATATGTAAAGTATAAAAAACCTCGGATGGACAGATGTTCAGTGCAATAAAAGGCAGACAAACAGTTGAATCCAAAAAGTAAGGTGAGGTTCTGACAGTGGTAGGTGAGCCTCTGACAGACACCCCGTTCAGCTAATAGCATTTACTGCAAGACAACTGTCAAATAAAGAAGAACTGAACTTCTGACAAAAAGTAAGAGACCAATTTGTATAAATATTTAAGATCGTTTCAAAGATAATTTTTGTTGTCATTTTGAATATAATATATCCCACCTAACTTAATATTTAAATTATGGTAATAAGACAAAGTATTATTCTGTAGGATATGCAAGTGTACTTCATTTTGTAAAAGATCTCATAGGGATAACAAACACATTGAATAACATACAAACAAGATTTCATGGATCTTATGAAATAATAATTTTATACACACTATTAAGTATCAGGAGTACAGAAGTTGTCTGGAAATTCGGAGTTAGAAAGACATGTACTTTGACTCTATAGAAATTGATAATATACTTCAACTTTCTTGGAGTCGGAGTAAAAATACAAGAGATACAAAATGAACTTCGACTCTACAGAAGTCGCAGTGAGACTGATCATAGAATTCGACTTTTGGAAAGTCGGAGTGATAAGCATCAATCAACAATACTTCGACTTCTAGGGAGTCGGAGTGCACACAATAACAAACTTCGATTTTCAGAGAGTTGGAATACAATATAGAGACTTCGACTTCTCAGGAGTCAGAGTGAGGTCTTCGACTTTTCTGAAGTCAGAGAGTGTTCATCAATCGATAGCTAACTTCGACTTTAAGGGAGTCAGAGTCTAGACTTTGACTTTCAAAGAGTCGGAGTACAGTTCAAAGATGGTTCAACACTTCGACTTTTCTGGAGTCGGAGTCCACAGTCGGAGTTAGTATGGTACATAGTATACTCTGTAGACTTAAAGAAATTTCGAGACAGTGTTGATACATAGTATTATACAAGTTATGTTCTTTGTGATATATTCCAGTAGATTTGTTTGTAGAAAGTCTTTAAAAGGTTTTGTCATAGCAAAAACACCATGTTAAAATAGTTTAAAGTTTTAAACAATTTTTCCTAAGGGATAGTTGCTCAACACAGTTATCTTTCCTAACACCTTTCCTTTTTCATCATTCCTATTCCATAGATCTTCCTTTTTGGTCATTGACAAAAAGGGGAAGAAATAATCTGGAATACATACATACTTTGATTAAATATCATCATATCATTTTTAGAGCATTATGATTTCGGTTAGTTTTGCCATCACCAAAAGGGAGATGTTGACTCCTTTATCTCTACGATTATATATTTTGGTGATAATAAAACTTATCAAATATTTTTATATTTATCTAAATCATGTGTATTTACCTTATGTCATTTTGGTTAAGTCTATCACAGGAGACTCAAAGGAAATAAATTATACTTCAAGATCATCATTATTCCATATTTCTAATTCACTAGATGGTGTTCAATTCCTTGTAAGTCCTTGTTGTCATTCATAGTTTCATTCATAAGTTCATGTGTTTCATCATTGATAATCTTTTCACAGTTTCAATTGAAGTCCAGTTTTATCTTCTATTGCTTTAAGTTTCATCATTCGAAGTCATGCATGTTTTTGGTCGTGATTAGTCGAAGCTTTACTTCGTCATAACAAAGCTAGCTTCATCATATCCGAAGTCCACTTCATCATATCCGAAGCTGGCACTTCGTCATGCATATTTTTTATCGTGATTAGTCGAAGCTCAACTTGTAGCAACCTGAATTTTTGCGAAAAAAAATAAAAATTTAATAGAATTAAACCTAGCTAAATGGATATTTAAACGAAAAGAGCATTAAATAAAACCCATTAAATGGAAAAGAGTAATGGGCTTTGCTTAATGGATCCTCTAGAATTTATTGGGTCAAAAATATGAATTTACAAGGGGAGAATAATAAGAAAAGACCCTAAATTCGGAGTTTATTAAATCATAATTGGAAAGGGGTTATTAAAGCAATAAAAGTTGGCAATTAGAGTTGGAATTGGATTCCTAAATCTACCCCATATAGTCTAGCATGAATTTAGATACTATCCTAACCCAATTAGAGATTGGAAAGCAAGAGAGGAAAGGTGGAGTTAGAAAATCTCGGAATTAAGAGGAATTTGAGTAGTAGTAGGAATAGGAACTTGTGTTTACATAAATACACCTCTTAAACCCCCTTGGCCGACCCTAGCTCATTGCCAAAGGTTGTTGGATGTGGAGAAGAGGCCAAGGAGGAGAGGATTTCGTGGGGAGAAGGAGTTCTTGAAGCTTCTTCCTCGTTCTTGGAGTTTAAAGCCCTAGAAGACAAATCGAGTCAAAGGTAGGCATTCTCACAAGCATAAAAGATGAAACTTTTTCTGTAGGATGTCTCGTCTATCAGGAACGAAACCCTCAAGTTTCATAATTTTCCATCGAGCATATCTTTAGTTCTTGATTTTTCATGTTCTGTAACTTACATGACCCCGAACCCCTCTTCTTAACTCTTGATCTCCTTGTATACCCATCCCATGCTACGAAAGTTTATTGTAGGAACTGATGCATGTTAGGCATATTTTGCCCCTGAAAGCCCTAATTTTTGTTGAGCATGTTGCTCGAATTAAATCAATCTTGCTCTCTGTGTCATGTTCTATATTACTCGTTATTGATCATGCTCAAACCATGTTCAAACCCTGCTCTCTTTCTAATTCCTATTTACTGGAAGTACTCTCGTTTGTCTAGTTCATTTGCCACTAGTTTCGTGATTTTTCATCATGTATATAATTAGTTATGATTTTCTAAACAACCTTGTATCAAAATTTGAATTTCTGGTCCGCAATCCAATGTCTGGTCTGACTCCTGTCAGAGTCAGGCGCAGACCACCAGATCGCGACTGCCCGATATGTCGCCTTCTGGGGTCCGATTGCGACAGCCTACCCGTCGCGACCAAAAGGCGACAGGTAGCCGTCGCGTTTCCAGTACTTGTTCGCAAGTCCTGTCGCGACCCTTTCCTCCCGCCTCTGTCGCATTCACAGGCCGTCCGACAGTACCCATGTCGCGATCTGCCTACCCCTGTCGTAATCCTCATTGGCCCATGTCGCCTTCACAAGTTTTTGATGAAAATCCATAAAATTATTTCTGTCGCTTTCTAAATAATACAGTATACCCCCAGTAAAAACTTGTTTTTAAAAAATGGAGCTACATTGAATGATTTAAAATACATATTCACGACTTATTTCTAGCTATGATTCTCTTACACATGCACACACATGAACCATCCATATTGGCTGAAATTTGGCAGAAAATATCTCATAATGTATCTGGTAAATTATTGCAATAAAGTATGTTAATTGCCCTATTTTAAAGGACTTGTATTCGTTTCTTGCGTGGGTTATATACCGATATCGACGCTCCACTGTTCTAGAATTCCTCTAGAACGTCGAGCACCTATTTTATATACACACTTTACTTGGCTTGTGGTGAACTCTCCGTCGGATATTCCTTTCGCCGGACTAGTGAACCCTTGCACAAGGCCTCCGTAAGTCTCCTCTGATCATGGATTCCCACATGGTCGACGAGCCGGTTGTACCCTAACACCCATTCACACCTTTAGGATCGATATGATCCAAACGGCTATTAGAAGTTCGCTCTTACCTTGAATCACGTCGACCTCTGGACTTGTGCATAACATGGCCAGCGGAAAGATCGTGAATTCCACCTGACTGCCGATACGACGTGCGCGTGTTTTGCAACTGTTACTATCGCCTGTTTACTCGTCGCATTACGTGCAATGTCCACTAGCTCTCATCTGTACTCTACTCGCTCGTCTATTCACATTCACTCTACATCTCGTCTATTCATCTAGTGCTCTCATCTACTTCTTGGTACTCTATATTGGCCATTGACTGATTGTCTAAAGATAAAAAATATAACCAATGCCTGGCAATATATAAGGGCCCGATCTGGTCCTGGGATGTGCGCCCGAAAGTGCTAGTGCCCATGGGAGTTAAATGATCAGAGTGTTTAGCATTACACTCAGTGCTATCTATCTCGACTATCTATATGACAATCAAAAACACAAACGTGCTATACTCTCTCGATGTCTAGAATGACAAACAAGTGCTATACTCGTCGTGCTATTACCATACTTGTGCTAGTTGTGCTATGGCCATCCTGCTATTCGTGCTATATTCGATACTTGTGCTACTTTTGGACCTATACTCGATCTCGTGCTATTGTGCTATCCTGTTACCTGTGTGCTATCTCTTGCTATATTTGACTCTCTTGTACCTGCAATCTTTAGATACTCTGCCATTAAATGCGTTAATTATTTAAAGCCTGCTTGAGCCTGAGATTTAAGTCCTACTGGGCGTTATCGCTCACCCTACGTTATTTGATGTTGTGTTCTCAGGTGAGACCGAGGATGACACATACACTCACGAGGAAGGAATGACCAAGAGTGAAGCCAGGAGTACCCTCGAGTCATTATGTTATCTTAGAGTTGTAGTCAGTTATTTCATTTTATTGCAATGTAATTGGGCCCTATAGAATAGCTCTGATATTAGTGGTTGTAACTAGACATTGAAAAGTTATTAATGAAGAGATTTGCTTTAGTATTATTCAATGTGCAATAGTTTGATGTCTAGTATACGCCCTATACCTTTTTCTTGCAACTGCCTTCGCGCTCCGATATTCCGCGTCGGGGCGTGACACAACTTCATCATATCCGAAGTCTTATAGGAAGTTTCACTTCAACCGACAGCGTTATGATCTGTTTGTATACGAAGTCCACTTAGTCATATCCGAAGTTCATTTCATCATATCGGAAGTTCCACTTCAACCGATAACATTATATCTTGGTTAGTCGAAGCTTTCACTTCAACCATTTATGTTGTTTCCTTGACATATCAATTGCCTTGAAATGAAACATCGATTACCATCTCATATCGACTGTCATATCGATTGTCTTCAGAAACATCGATTGTTTTGCATAAACATCGATTGTCTTGTACTTAAACATCGATTGCTTTTAGATATCGATTGCCTTACCTTTAAACATTGATTGCTTAGATATCGATTGCTTGTATGAACATCGATTGACTTTATCATATCAATGCTAATTCAAATAAAATATATATTATCTTTATCAAGCATTTTTTCCTTGATGAAATCATATTGATCATATTGCATATCTTCTGATTAAGGAACTTTATGAAAACATCCTTGATAAAATGATTAAAGTATCTCAGACTTATTTCAAATATCCTTAGCGATTTGAATATGTGAAATTCAAATCTCCCGCCGTCTGTTAATATTTTACATATGTCTTTCATACGCATAGTCTGTTGCTGAATATAATTCCCATGCAGTATGACTTTTTGACTGACTACTATTTTCATGATAAGTCTTAAAATACTTTACGTATGAACTGAAAGGGATATATTTTTTTGTGGCTTACTTAGTCATGAGACACAGCTCCCTTGCAGAAAGTGCTTTACGATTTGTAATTCTTATAACGAGTCTTCTTATGATTTATATGGTGACAAAATGAACATATATATTTCTGTATAACACATTTTTTTTCGTTGACTGAAGATCTCTCTCTTAGCATTTAATGCCTACAGGTTTCCAGTAGTCATATGTTTCTACAACGTAAGACTTGTTGCGACTGCATGGAAACGAGCATCAAGAAATGAGAGATAATGGATATCTCAACAGTCTCATCTGAAGAAAGCAAAAATGCTTATAAGAAGACAATGGTTGTGAATAATTGAAGACACAAAAGGACACATACACAAGTGTACACGCATACACACAGTGATCTTCACCACCATTTAGATTAGAAGAGCAATGCGCCCTCACTCCATGTCCATCTACTCAGAGCTCTCCTGAAGCCTTCACTTCTATTTTTCTTTTGAAAGCCTGTTGTTTCTAAGAGAGTAGCATCATATCCCTATTCTTCTCTCTCTCAATTCGTGCCTCAGATCAAGCACTGCATTGTTGTATAAGCTTGGTCTATGGGCCATCCCTTCAACTCTTCTTTAAGAGTGCTCCTCTTCCTGTGAGAAGAGAAGACCTATTGTGGATAGGTGGTTTGTTCCCCTTGTTGAAGGGAAGACATGTACCTACAGGTGGTTGTATTGCCTCTTCGTGGGTTGAAGAGAAGGCTAGCTGGTGCGGGATGTGTAAGTGTCCTTGAGGGGGACTGTACCCTTGGTTAGTGGAAGCCCAAGTAGTTTCTTGGGAACTGGACGTAGAACTCCTAGTGATAAGAGGTCAAAACTAGGATAAAAATCCTTGTGCATTTTGTCTGATTGCTTTTATCTTATTTCCGCTGCTCACTAACTCTAACACTTGTGTTTAGTGTTTCTATTTGAAGTTATTTTCAACAGGAAAATTTTAAGATATATTTCAAACAACCCATTCACCCCTCCTTTGGGCTTACAACCTGGTCAACACTAACATTTTAAATGGTGGCAGAATGGACTTATTCTTTCCAACACAACGTCTTACATCACCTATCACAGGATGTTGATTGACACTGATGATATCTTTATGATCCTTCTCTCTCTATATCCTAGCATTTATTACATGAAGGTTTCCGATAGTCACACACTCTTACAACGTTGGATCTGCTATGACTACATGGAAACAAGTTTCAAGAAATAAGACACAATGGATATCTCAACAGATACTTCTCCAAAGAGATGATAAATAAGAGCACGATGGAGTAGTGAAGGTCCATCCAGACAAGGAGATAGAACACAGAGATATCTATCTTTCAAAAGAAGAAGAGCATCATTCCTTCACTCCAACAGCTGTGTTGCTCGTTGCTCTCTCTCTGAAGCTTCAACTTTCATCTTTCTTTGAGAGAGCTTGTAAGGGTCTGAGAGTGTTGCTTCATAGTGTGTAATTCTCCACTCTCTCAGACTGTGCCTCAAATCAAGCCTTAAGTTCTGTAAGTTTGGTCTAGGGGCCTTGACCTTAAACGTTCTCTTGGGTTGTTCCTCTTCTTGAGTGAGGAGAAGACTTACTATGCAAGTGATTGGTACTTTCCCTTTGTTGAAAGGAAGACTTGTTGTGACAGATGGTTTTCTACCTCTTCGTGAGCTGAAGAGAAGTCCAACAGGTGCTGTGTGATGACCCAACCAGCAAACTGGCCCAACAACTGTGCTAGTTGGTAGACTTCCCAGGAAGGTCACCCATCCTGGGACCACTCCCAACTGAGCACGCTTAACTTCAGAGTTCTTTTCCATCTCGAGCTCTGAAAATGACTATCTGAGTTATTGGTAGTCTACCCCTCTTATATAAGCGACGTCCTCGTCGCTGCTCACATATAGCACACAATCAAACCCCAGGCAGGCAGGATTCTAGAGGTGGCCCACACTATGTAGCACTTTGCGCCATTATGGCCTCAAGAGGTGGCTCCTATAGCGTAGCACTTTGTCCTGTGTGGCACTTAGTTCTTGCACTTCCGACTGGGCAAGGCTCTAATACCATTCTCTGTAACGACCCTCTTTATACTGGTACGATTATACCAATCCACATCGATACAAAGGGCGCCATCACAGTGGGACATTTACCCAACACAACACATAGGTCGAGATGTACATAATAACAAAAGAGTACAGCGGAAATAAAAGAGAAGTCTTATTCCATCATTCACATAACTCCACAGTCTATATAGCAAATGTAAATAACAATTGTCCACATTATACATGTCCATATGAATAACATTGTTCACATACTATGAAAAGAAAGTGTAAACTACGCAGCACTCCACAAATGCAGCTACTCCTCTCGCTCGAAGTCGCTCCTCACTAAGTCCTCCTCAAGTACAGGGACACCTGCCTCACCTGTACGTCGAAGCAAGTATTAGTCTTTCAAAAAGACCCAGCAAGCAACCTAAAGGTACATCCCTACACATATCACATACACATACTATTCTTTTAGAAAATGAAAGAAATACATGGTACACACTTCATGTTAATTAAGCAAATACACATGAACAACCTACACATGCTTTCTACACATAATATGTAACACGATTCATGATTTCAATCCTTCTATTCATATCATTTCACAATTCTACACGATTAGATCATGGAACCATACACATTGTAAGAAGCAATCCTAGCATGATGACTAACAATGTTCACATGCTTTTATAACACATTTTCACATCTTTAGCTTGCTATTTTAACATAAATAACTCTCATTCACATGGTTTCACATCTTTTCACATGCTATCACATTCACATAACACTATCACATGTTCACATTGCACATATTCACATCTTCCACACTTTTACACTTAATTTGCCATGACACATAGTCCAAATCACCATAAAGAAGGATACACATTCACATAACACATACCCATCATCTAGGCAATATAGTGACGATCTTGGTAACTGTGCAGAACCGGGAGAAGCCCTCTCCACCCTAACCAGTGGTACTTGTCCACCTCCAGGATTTCATCCTGATGCCCACAGGATATCACATACACAATGAGCCTTCCCATAGGGACTTTTCTACAGTACGACTCCACATCTTTCTATGGTAGCAGTGTCAATTTCGGCACACATTACACATTAACACTTAATCACATGGTTTACATTATTCACATACACCATTTAACTCATTCACATGCACTTTAAATAAATATACATGCTTCAGTTTACAGAACTCAATATGACTTTTCATAGTGTTAAATTAAATATAACAGTGCCCTAACATGCTATAATTCTCTTGAAATTTCATGATTTAAATTAAACACACTTATGATAGCTTAAATCCCCTTTTAAAATACAAATAGTACTTACTGACATCAAAATAGTCTCAAATTTTAATCACAGACTCATGCAGATAATATTCACATGTCTAATTTTTAAGTTTTTTGGAACTGTAAAACTATTTTTAACAATTTAAACAGATTCCATGTAATTAGTAAGATATTCACTTTAACATGGTACACAGCAAAACAGTCATTTCTAACAGTTCTCAAACCTGAAAACTATAACCCTAAGATCATGAAAATTTTCTAAAACCCTAACATGCAACAAAACTATTTATTTAGAATTAAACACAGTAAAACATGCTTATTTTCTAAATACAAAAATTATACTAAATAGTATCATGCTCAGAAAATTGACAGAACCTCATGATATGACCTACAGACCATACCTGACCAATCACAATTTTTAGAGCATGCACAGACCTCCAAACAGTCGAAAATCACAGTACAGAGATCAAACATATAGTTCTGTAGAAAATAGATGAACTTGACGACAAGGGCCTTGCCACCAACAGAGGTTAATGGCACGCTATGTTGCTGTCAACTCAGGAACGTGACGGCAACAAGGTTGCCATCAACCTCCTATCTGCAGAAAGTGCAGACCGAACTCAAATAAAAAAAGAGAATTGGGGGTTCCAGGACACGAATAAAATTCGAAAAATTGCTAGGACCTAGGGGACATGTCTAAGGACAAAACCCCTCGATTACTTGCCTGAAATAAAATCTAGGAAGATCAAATCTGTCGAAGAAGCCCTCCTCGGCCAAGCTAAGAAGGTGCAGATTTCCCCTCCCAAATCCGGTCTTCTTGCTTGCACAGATGGATCTCCGGAGCCTGGGAAGATTCCTCAATAGTTGGAGCACCTCCCAGTTGAAGTAGATCACTGGAAGAAGCTCGAAATCACCTGATCAAGCCTTGCAAAGTACTGGTTTTCTCACAAGAAACCCTAGGTTTTCCTCTCAACCCAAAAGTCTTAAACTGACCGAAAACTGTAGGTTTTATAGGGCTAATGGGTCGGGGTGCGCCTAGCATTAGATTTCCTACCGTTGGAGATAGTTTCCTAATCAAGAACCCAGAGAAAACGTTGCCATTTTCAGATCTAAAATCGCAACACAATCGAGAAGTAAACAGCCACTTTGCTGCCATTAATAGGAAGTAGGCGTCCATCGATTTGGACGTCTATCTCCTCTGACCATGCAGTCAATGGCACACAGGTTGTCGTCAACCTGCCCTTAACGTCAATGGATGTTGATGTTAACAGGGATTTCGGGCAGAATACAGAAATATCAATAAACATACATACCCAGAATAGATAAATACAATATGTACATCAGTAATTAAATACTAAATGCACATTTAAATAAACATATTACATGCACAGAAATAAACATATATGTACATATGCACATAAGTAAATAAATACTTATAATATGCACAAATTTAGATAAGCAAAATATGAACAAAATTCGAGGGCCTTACATGCTAGATGTGTAATGTCCTTAAGGGGGACTTTACCCTTGATTAGTAGAATCCCAGTAGTTTTCTTCTTGGGACTGGACGTAGGACTCTTGGTGATAGGAGGTCTAAACCAGGATAAAAATCCTCTTGCTGTGTGTGTGATTGCTCATCTCTCATTTCCGCTGCTTACTAATTCTAACCTTTATGTTTAGTATTTTTGAAGAGAATCTTTTGATTGATAATTTAAAGACAAATTTTTTAAAGCAATCCATTCACCCCCGCCCCCCTCTGGGCTTACAACCTAGTCAACAAGTGGTATCAAAGTCTCGTCTCTTCAAGCAGTAGATCTTATGGTCTAAAAAACAATGATAAATGGCAGTCCAAGGTTATGTAGAGGGACAATTTGTAGCGACCAACTAACTTAAAATAAATTAATTAATTAAAACCCATTAAGTAAAAACAAGTGATGGGCTTTAATAAATGGTTCATATTAGAGTTATTGGGCCAAAATAGGAGTTTAAAATGATATAACAACATAAAATACTATAAAATTTGTAACTCCATTATTCCCTACTTTAAAAGGGGAAAGTAAATCACTAATATGACTTATATATATCTAAAATGGACTCCTAACCCTACCCTAACTTGCTAGCCACGAAATTGAAGTCTCATCCTAACCTAAATAGAAGGATTTATACTAGGAAAGCTAGATAAACATGGAATTTTGGAGTTGGAGGAAGTTAGAGCTGTATTAGGAAACAACAATATAAGAACTTTAAATAAATCCTCAAACCCCTCATGGTCGACCCTAATGTTCATCTGAGATCTCTTGGACGTGGGAAGGAGGCCAAAGGAGAAGAAATTGAGGAGAAGAATGCTTGGAAGGAGATTTTCAAGTGTTCTTCACGTTCTTAAGCCCTAGAAGTTCTGCTCATCTAAAGGTAAACAATCTCACAAGCAAAACTCAATTAAACTCATCTGTAGATTGTTCTTGATCTAAGGAACAAAAGCCCTCTCTTTTCCCCAATTTTTATCATTCTATTCCCATCAATTTCACATTTGAAGTTTGTTAAGAACATGTACCCGACTCAGCATGTTCAACCCAAATCCTTGTTTATACTTGATCTCGTGCCATGAAACATTTTTTGTACATGTTGCATGATGTTTGGAATCTGTTGACATATTTTTCCCCAATTTCTATCAAGTACTCTTTTCCAATTAAATCTCTTTTCATCATTGTTCCATATTTGCGGTTCGTTGTGTAGGAACCTAATCATAGCATGTTGATACCAAGTTAATATCAAATTACTCTTTACTGTTTATACTTATGCATGTCTACTTTCATTTAAAACAAGTTTCATGATTTTACATCAAGTATCCATTGTAATTTCTTATTTTTAAAGTCCCTGTGTCAAACCCTTAGAAGAGTGATCCATAATCCAAGGAGTTCTGATTTCCTATCTGGGCTCGGGCTGTCACGTCCCAAAGCATGGTAGTGGAAGAATTTATTTGATCTTTGAGACATGAAAAGTCGGTAAATAAGCCTCTAGCGAGCAATCACATATAACACAACTAAATTGTGTTAATCATAAGCATAAACTCTTTATTTAATTTCGATAATGAGGACTAGTACATACTTTATTCCAAGATAAACTACAGGATTAAGACTCAATAAAAAGAGAAATTACATAGCATCTCACACCTACTACATTATTCTAGTACTCTCATACTCAAACTATAATACTATGACACTAAGATAACTAGACTTTGATGTGAGCGCTCTTCACTCTTGTTCATCCCCAGTGTAGTCTTAGTTCTCTAGGTCTTCCATATCCATGTTCTCCTGAAAGGTTGGAAAGTAGATAATGAGCGCACTCGCCTAGTAGGATTTACATCTTCCAAAATGATATAAGTATTTAACAATTTAAAAGCTAGAAGGTATGAACATGATATGTACTATGCAATTAAAACAACGACAATAACACGTGAATAGTGTATCATGCAAGATAGTATGATCAAGAGATGTAAAGATCAGTCTAGCAAGAAGGTTGTATTCAAGAGTTCAGGATATTGTGAACAATGATCTATCAAGATGGTAACTTTATGAACGAGAGCAAGATAGCATGTAACAAGATGGCCATTTCACAAGCAAGCACGCACAAGCAAGAACTTTTAACATGTAACAGTAATCAGGCATGAAGACACTAATGTGCACTAAGGATCTATGCCACCTTGGAATGCACATTAGGACATGTGTATGTGGTTTATGTATCTAGCATTCAACACGCTAATACTCCTAGCTCAAATGCAACGCTAGTAATCATTATATCCCATGGTTAACAGTATACTTATGACTCACCGTCATTGGGGCTAGACTGGAGCCCTTGGACACACATCGTGCCCTGTCAGCATCTCACTAATTTCAAATGTAGATACCCACAGTCATTCATGGCTAATAATAAGAGTCCAATAATGTTAAGATAGTTGAGGTGATAGTTCAAGAGTTCAATCTGACAGCATAACAGCATATTTTCAATTTAGTCCAATCACTTATTAGTAAACTGGTCTTATGTTCAATAGAGGTGTACTCCAGAATCAAGATAAGAAGAGAAAGATCTCTTCAAGAATGTCAAAAGAAGAGAGATACGTGCACACTAACTTTTCGGTACTTCATTGGTACAACCTGCTCATCGGCCATGTAGGAATCCATGGTCAGAGGAGACTTACGGAGGCCTTGGTCAAGGGGTCACTAGTCCGGAAGAAGGAATGTTCGATGAAAAGTTCACCACAAGCTAAGAAGGGGCTTTCTGGTCATGCTAGAGTGTATGCGCACGTCGCGCTTTAGAATCGCTCAAGTGCGTGTGTGAATCCAATTATGGAAAACTCTAGATATGAAACTTCATTTATGGAAACTCTAATCATGGCAAGTATCATGAATGATAGATCAGGAATTACTACTCATGCATGACCAATTTTTAGCAAGTAGCAATGTGTTTTTAGCAAGTTCGCTAACAAGGCAAGAAGTGAATAATCGACAGGTAGAGAGCATGATCATTACTTAATATCAATTAAACATAATGTGAGCATGTTTCAATCTTTATATGGGTTGATATATGCATGCTATCAATAAGTAACTTCGCATAAGAGAAGACGAGGCACGAAAATGATGCAAAATAGGTCAAACAGGGTTGAAATGCCCACTGTGGTCAGAAGGCGACAAGCATCATGTCGCTTTCATGAACACGACTAGAAGGTTGTCGCCTTCTGATCCATGAAAGCGATAGCCTTCCTGTCACCTTCTGTAGGCACAGGTCGACTCGTCGTCTTCCCGTTTCTAGTGCAGGGGTGCTTTAAATGGGTGTTTTCCTAGTCCGGTTCAAACTAGGTTTGACACCTATGGGTTTGAAAAATCAAAACTAATGGTAGGGTGATCCAAATCAGATGAAACCACCTCTATTAGTTAGAGTACTTCCTATACATTGTACAATAACAAGTAATCAAGAATCAAAAGTCGTTTGACTGGGTAACAAGATGTATTGTGACTGTCTATGTGAATCTGACAGAGTGCTCCTATATGTTAATACTCTCTGTACAGACAACAAAAATTGGGGAAACTAGTGCTAAATGAAATTATACTCATAGGGTAAAAAGTTCTATGTTGAATGCTTAGTCTGAAAACAACTCCATAGAAAGATATAGAACTCATAAGACAGCTCAGGGTTTAATCAAGATAACACAATGTTTTGATCATACTAGATTTAATTTGCAAAACCCACATGATAAAAATTGGGAAAAATAGTAAGAACATGATCTATACACATGAATGCAAGCATGAATGAGTTTAATTAGAGTTTGGCATGGAGATGAATAAGATTCATTTTGGGCTGAATAAGATTTGTTCTCTAGCAAACCCTTGTTTTGACCACTTGGAGAAGAACGTCTAATACTCACGATCTACTGGATAGAAATTGGGCACAATAGTTCCATAATAAACTAGACTCGTATATCTTTCCAGGGATATATGGTTTGGATGGTTTGGTCGAGGTTTTACTAACCATTGGTGATGATCTTGAAGGGCTAGTCTATAGGTCGCAAGGGGAGATGTGCACGAACTTGCTTCTTGCTTCAGCCACCACAGCCTCCAAGCACGACCTCTGGAACCCTAGGGGTCGTCCCATGGGAGCGAAGGGGCTTATTTAAAGGGGGATAGGTCTTTAGTTGCCTAAGTAGATTAGGAAACTAATAGGTACTGTAACGCCCCAAAAATTTTATTTAATTGAAAAATATTAATATTTTGACTATTGAATGTAATTACTTTCACGAGGTGTAATTAACTTTAATTTATGATTAATTTGTACTAGTAAATGGTACTCTAGTGTTGTACTCAGAGGTGCGCGCTCCGACAGGGCGACACCAGAATTCTGTAACAAAAATGAAATCTGAGAACACCATAATTTCCAAAAAAACTGTGCTAATATCAAAAATGTAAATATTCAGAATTGTTGACGTGCGAATTTTGAGATTAAGTCGACGCAACTATTTTTCGGGAAATTTTTTGATGGGTGAAAAATAAATTCTAAAATTAAACTAAAATTACCATAATTTGTAAAACTTTCTTATTAGCTTATGGTTGAAATTTCAACTTGAATGGACATCATTTGGGTATAAAAAGTTAAGGACAAATGGGTCAGCCGATTTATTACCCTTTACGGTAACTATTTTTCTGGGTAATTATTTGCTTACGTAATATGGGCAACGTAAGCCCATATCACTTGGGTTAAACTGTCTACACGTTCTCACCCTACGTATAAGATATGGAAGCTTGCATGGTGAACGTGGCTATGGGTGGGTAAAAGAAGTTTTTACCTCAACACTTGTGTAACCGACATGCCAACATGCATGAAAAGTTGGAGGGTTATATAAACCACTCTTTCACCCATCGTACGAACCTTTCCACCATTTGCTCCTGCTTGCTATTGCTCCTGTTCTCTTCTGCTGCTGTTGTTGTTGTTGGAGCTGTGTTGACATACTATGGTGATGTTGTTGTGCTGCTGCTTCTTCATTCGAATTACCACTTCTCCAACAGCATCAACTAAAGCTGCTATTCTTGCAGTCTTCTTGTTCTTCTTCCCCTGGTGTTGTTGACTTCTACGTTGAGGAGAAGAAGGATGTTCACCCTCTCCCAGTCATGTAGGATTCTTTCTCCTTGTCATCATCCTTTACTTCTCCTTCTTTTAAAGTTTTAGAGTTTAAGTAACTACCTGATCTTACGTTCACATGAGGTTCAGCAAGCTGTCTTGGTTATTTCTTCTCCATTCAACTCACATCTTTGAATTGATACTCATGCCTTAGATGTAGCTCTATGTACTGATAGGAACCTTGTTTCAATTTTGATAAAATTTGCATAAAAGTGGAGACATGTTTCTATGAAGTTCTGCTTCTATAAGCTTTCAGTTCATGTCACTCTATTGTGAAGAAAGTGTTGCCTTGTCCTACTATTTCTTCCATGTAAAGTACTATTTAGAACTATAAACAAGTCTTTTTGGATGTTGTTAACCATGTTTGGATTCATAGGAACCTTTAAAAGAATATTTAGAGTTGTGGTAGATTCATTTCTGGAAGCTTAGCTTGTAACTGTCGACAGTTGGCAATCATCTGTCGACAGACCTCAAGCTTCTAGAACCCAAAATTTCAGAAAAATAGTAGCTGTCGACAGATAGCCCTTGTCTGTCGACAGATGGCCTTTACCTGTCGAGAGACACCCTTGACCTATCGACAGGCAATGGCCAGATTCCAGAAACCTGGTTCTGGAAGACAGTGGCTATCAACAGCCACCCTCTGGTTGTCGACATACACTATCCAGTCTTGCTTTCCAGAACCTTTTCTTGTCCAAACTTTTGATGGCTCACCTTGGTATTGACCCAACTAGTTGTTACTCTTATTTCCTTGGATTCCAACCATTGTACCCCTGAGAAAGATCATTCAAATGACATCCATATTTCACTATGGAATGTCTTTGAACACCTCCAGTACATATGACTCTTGCTTGTCTCCAATTTTCTGTAAGTGTTTACATTGTAACTTGAATCTTTGTTCTGTGAGAAACCTTGAATACTTGTCTACCCCCACTTGTACCCATGCAAGAATGAATTATGATGACAATTTGTGGGTCTTTAGGACTCATTTGAGATATATGCATGTGCAAATGGTGCTAGTCCAGTCCCGGGAGGAGCACCCGAATTCGTTTAGTGGTCGTACGGAACAATCAAAGATCTGTGGATGCTTGGCATTGCATCAATACTAGCTTGATTAGTCATCATGTTAACATGTCATGTGTGAATATGTATTTAAATCAGAACATGAATGTTACCATGAATTCTTGACCATGTATTCGAAGTTCAGTACGTCAACTCTACATTTATTATCGAGCTGACATGCTTGTCCAATCATCTTTGTTATCCAGTACTAACAACAATTAAGTTTCTTATTCTCATCTTTGGACATCTTAATCCTTTTTGATTAGAAGAATTGAATCCTATTGGGCTAGTTAGCTCACATAATCCTACTTTTTCAGGTGATCAGGGTGAGCTTAATCCTTAAGGGGAGTGTGCTGAGTGGAACATCCCACCTTCAGAAGTTCATCAATTTTACTTTTCTTTAGTGTGGTAGATATGAAATGTAATAAAGTTTCTTTTCCCTGCTCCTCTTATAGATTGTAATGAGGAGTATTATGTAATGACACTTCCGCTATAATGATGTTAGATGAGTAAGATATAAGTTCTATTTCTTGAGCCCGTTTTCTGTCATTTCTGGTAAATAGACATTTATTAGGACGTGACAGGTACGAATTTGGGTGTATCCTTCCCTCAATGGAGAATTTCTCTCCCCAATTCGTGATGGGAAGCTTATGGAAACCTCCCATAGGTGGTAACCACGAATTTGGGCTTGGTTTGAAGTCCAATGGAGATCTATGGGGTGAGAATTTACCCTATCATGGTCCATTAGTGATTATTTCAAAATTTTGGGTCATTTTCTCAACATGAATTATTTTGTGTCCCAAAAGACTTCCTTTGGTCCAATTCTTTCATTAGATTATCAATACCCATTGTTGGGAGTCCATCCGTGATTTTTATTTTATTTTAGGACTTACTAAAGTACCTGTGATAGTAATTATCTGACTTATTCCCTAATTACGATAAAAGTCACAAAATGCCTTAAACTTGGCCAATCGGATTTTTCTTCACAAGAATTCCTTCGTGGGTCCTTAGGGAGTAGTATTTAGAGTTGAACTATGATTTTTATGAAATTTTCCAATGTGTTTTTGCATCCGTTAGAATGGTACATATGGGTTTTCTACTTTAGGAATATTATATTATTATTTTCAATTTATTCTAATTTTTCAATTAATGATATTTTTGAGGTGCTACATGGGCAGAGACCCTGAGAACGTGATGGCCCGATAGTTCTCCTTCTCAACCAGGTCGTGACAGCACCCTCTGTCGCCTTCTTATCGCGACAGGCTCTGTGTCGCATTCTGCTTGACTGTCCCAGAAGGACCTGTCGCGTTCTTTTACAGTCCCTGTCGCATTCTTGATGTACCTTGTCGCGATCCTTACAAGGGTGTGTCACCTTCTAGATTTTAAAACCCTAGTTTTCTCTTATTCTTCTCCTATAATTATGTCTATACTTCATGTTAAGTCTGAAATACAGTAAAAGAATTTATCTAATCATGAACTTGTAATATTCTATTAAAAGCCATGCACTTGATTCTCTCATGTCCATGATTTCTCTATGACATGCACACACAAAAAACCATTCAATATGACTTGCCATGGTATTAAGATATTCCATAATACATATGGTAATTTACTTCAATCTTGTACATAATTATCTTATTTTTAATAATGGGCGTGTCTTCGTTTCTCTCATTGTTTTAGAACACCATTATCGGCACTCCACTGTTCTAGAATTCCTCTAGAACATCGAGTAACATGTTTCTATACACTCTTTCTTGACTTGGACAAACTCTCCGTCGGATATTCCTTCTGCTAGACTAGTGAATCCTTGTTCAAGGCCTCCATAAGTCTCCTCTGTACATGGATTCCCACATGGTCGATGAGCTGGTCGTACCATTAACACTACCTTAAAGGGTTATGTTGGACCTGTACGGCATACTCCAACCAGCCATAGTATTGATTTTGACATCGCGTCACCCTCTTGACTATGATATTGTCACGACTAAGTGGTAGACTGTGATACTCACCAGACTGCCTATACCCGAAGGTACTATTGCAACCGCTACTATCGCCTGTTTTAACATTGTTTTACGCACATGTACCTGTAGTTTTCATCTATACTCTATTCGCTCATCTATTCATGTTCTCTCTACACTCTTGTCTATTCTTCAATTAATCTCATCTATTCTTGGTACTCTATTAGCCATCTATTGATTGTCTAAGATAACAAAACATAATCAATACATGGCAATATATAAAAAGCCCGATCTGGTCCTGGGAGGTGCGCCTGAAAGTGCTATTTACCCACGGGAGTTTCATGATCAGGGTGTTTGGCATTACATCCAAGTGCTATACTATCTAGATTAATCTAAGACAATCAACCAAAGTGCTATACTCTGCCGGCTTTCTATTGACAACCAAAGTGCTATAATATCTTAGCTGTCTATTGACAACCAAAGTGCTATACTATCTCGGCTATCTATTGACAACCAAAGTGCTATACTATCTCGGTTGTCTATTGACAGCCAAAGTGCTATACTATCTATTGATGAAAATCAATCAAAGTGCTATTCACCCCAGTAGGTATTTACTCTCTATATGGTCAATTTCTCTATCTTACTATACTTGTTATTTGCTTGACATTGACGTTTTACTTGATATCGACTTGCTATCGTTCTCTATCATGACTTAACAAACATCATATAGTTAATCTTGTTCTTTGTGCTATATTTGATGCTTTTGAACCATGCTACATGTGCCATTTCCCTTTCAATTTTACCTGACTCTCTCTATCATTAGTTACTCAGCTCATTAATGCATTAATCATTTAAAGCGTGCTTGGCCCATGAGATTTAAGTCCTACTAAGCATTACGATCACCCTACGTTATTTGTGATATGTTCTCAGGTGAGTCAAATGATGACATTACACACATCAATGGGAAAGGACCAGAATGATGAGCGACTTGGCATCATATCGATGGAGTTACCCTAGTATAATAGAGTCTAGTTAGACACTTGCTTAAATTTCCTTTCCAATGTAATGATGTCATTGAGCCCTATGTATTGGCTCTGAATTGGTGGTTGTAATAATCCTGGTGAATTATCAATAAAATGAAGATCCAAGTATTGTCCATTAGTTACTCTGAATCACTCGGTTGTTCGCACAATATACGCTACTATGTACCTTGCTCACGTCTCCCCGATTTCTTCTACTACTAAATTGGCGGGGCATGACATAGTTTGTCAACAGGCCTCCACTGTTCGATGGAGAAGATTACAACTACTGGAAGACTAGAATGGAAATCTTTCTTCAAGGTATAGACTATCAACTATGGAGCATATTAGAAGATGGAGATTTAATAGTTCTAAATTCTAAAGAGAATTGGACTGAAGGTGACAAGAAACTCATGTCTCAAAATAGCAAGGCCAAGAGCATACTGTAGACACGAGATTTGGCCCATCTCCCGCAAGGCTATTTGGCCCATTAAGCCTCGTTTGACCATTTGTTGACCAGCCTTGGATCCCATGTTGACGGCAGCATCGATGGCCGCCGACTACTGGTTGGCGGCAAGCCCCTGGACGCTGACCCAAGTTGGCGTCCACCTCCCTGGACGCCTGCATGAGGTTGGCGGCCTGATCCTGGACGTCAATAGGGTTTACCTGGTCTGCGCAACTACCCCGAGATTCCAGCCCACTTGCACCATTCTCTCGGCCATGCAACGCATGTAGCCGTTCCCAACGGGCATATGGGCCACCTAGGCACCCCCTTGACCAGTAAAAATCCTACTTGGCCTCCCCCATTGGTTGGGCCTTTAATGCATGGATTGCCAAGTGTGTAAGTGTGTTTCTTCACACTTAGCATCCTAGGCACTCCAACCCCGAGCTCCACTATCTATATAATAGCCCTTTGAGCCCTCTGAACGAGGGAGGGAGGCTGGACGTCCTTATGCTGAAGCATTGAGAGAGGAGAGAGAAAACCTTACCCTACCTTCCATCACTCATCCTCTTCACTCTCTCCACATTCGGGACATCTAGAAGGGTTGTTTAGAGCTGGAGGAGTCCTACAAGGAGCCAACAACGCCAACAACAAGGATCTACACCCTCTCCTCTCTCTCTTCTCTTACTTGCTTTGTAGCTAACTTGCATGTTCCACACACTTTCCCACACATCCTAGGCACGTAGGTCACCTTCCTACACACCTAGAAAGGGGTTTCCCAACCAAAAACGGAGGGAAGAAGGGTGGTCATAGCATTTGGCCACCCCTCTTCTCAAGTCCACAACCGGTACGGGACTCGCCTTTTGGGCTTTTCTTTCTTTCTTATGAACATTTGCTACACTGCATTTAGTCTAATAGAGCTTTGTTTATGGCAGGAATATCGTGAATGTGACCGTGGAGCTCTCCTCCTTTGGCCGGCCGAAGAAGGAGAAGTTGGAGCCCCATCTCCGCCCGCTGCGCGAGCCACTGCACCGATGTGATCATTGCAACTCCTTGGGCACAGGTAAGGCCCTGGCGATCACCAAATCTCCCTTTCATCTCTGGTTTTCTTTGTTTCCTCCTCAGTCAACCAAGTCACCACCAACAATCCATCATCGCCAACGAGAGACCAGTGACGTTCGCGAGCATCCGGAGGACATCCACCGTCAACAACGGGGACACGGCCGGGAGGCGAAACAGATCGTCCACAGCCTATTTTCTGGCGATCACGGTGGGACAAGCAGTGCTGCCACGGTTTCTGTGCATCCAGGTAGACGGCCAGCGATCTTGCCGCCTATCCAGGTAAGTGTCCACATTTCCTGCTGTTGAGTGTGTGTCAGCATCCACATATCTTGTCGTTTATTACCTGTCAGCGTCCGTCAATCCCGCCGTCTATCATTTCATCATGAATTCTGCGTCCACCATCTTGACGTTTAGTGTCACAGTGGCATGCTTTTCCCTGTTTTTCTAATTGTTTTTGTGATTTTGTTTTTTGTTTGCTTACTGATTGTCACTGACGGTCCTCAGTCATTAGGGGTCATCTTCCTTCTCTCTTCTAGCCTCCCCTCACATTTCAAGGATCACCCTTCTTCGGTTTACGACCTTTTACTCGGGGATTCCCTCTCGGGTAAATCGGGTTGATTCCAAAGAAAACTCTATAAGTCCCTAAATTCCGTGGATTCCCTCACGGTACGGGGCAGGAGGACCTTTACCTATCCTGTCTAGTTCACCTACTCATCCGGGTTTGAGTAAGATTTGAGAGAACCGTCCAAAAAGTCAAGTCAAAGTAATACACAACCTTGATCTTTAAAACTTTTGGGACGTTGTTTGATAACTTGATTGGTAGAAATTCATACTTCTGCTAAAAACAGTGTAATCACTTCAACTTAGAACATTTTAAAATCCATAGGTTGTGTGCTAATGGATACTTGGTTGGACCCTGTTGACATGTCTAATAAACCGGCATTTGAATATGATGATAACATCAATGACGAGATTGTCGGAATGATTAACACCGATGTTCAACCTGAAGAGTCGGTTCAGTCATCTTCTCAAGCCGACAATGAGGAAGTTAGCTTGAGGGTCAACCCCACTCACGCCCATAACACTCAAGAAGACCCCGAGTTTTCCAAACTCATGTCCCGCTACTCGCCAGAGGATATCATTTCTATGCTTTCCAGGCATACCATTCGGGCAGCAGCTTCTCCCTCCCCTCCGTCCCATTCTCCCTTCCATGCCTCCTCATCTAGGCCTGCTCCTAGGCCTCTCACCCCTTCTCGGACTCCTATATCCCCCCCTATCTCCACTCCTATTCCTCCCACTCCTTTACCTACTTCTACCCCGATTCCTCCACCCATCTACCCATCCCATGTCCATACCACTCCTCCCATTCAATCCGAATCCCTGTCCCGGTCTGAGATGGAGGGTCTTATTCGAAGCTCTTGGCCGAATCTCTGTCCCTTTCCAAGCCTCATTCACTCCAAAACTACTGCAAGCTCCCCAACGCTTACTTCCCTCCGGGTTTCAAGGCCCCGAAGTACCGCAAGTACGACGGGACCTCCGATCCCCAATTCCATCTTGCTGGCTTCACCATGGACTCCCATCGGTGGTTGTACGATCGGGTCCTCTTAGTCCACCTCTTCCAACAATCGTTAGAAGGGGAGGCTTTGAGGTGGTTTACCTCTTTGCCCGCATCGGTTCTTGTCAACTTTGACATAGTCTCCGAACGCTTCATCTCTCATTTTTCCTACATGGCCACTCAAGTCCCTACACTCCCCGACTTGGTGGCGGAAAAGATGAAAGCGAACGAAGACTTTGTCACTTATGCCAACCGATGGAGGTCCATGGCTTCGAGAGCTGACATTCCCATCCCGGAGTCCCAAGCTATAACCTTGTTGGTCACCAATACCACCCCTGTGCTCCGTTCCATTCTAATGCTAAGTGAGTTCCCTTCCTTCTCACATCTTTATAATAGAGCCAGGGTGATTGAAAATCAGATCAAGGACTCCTCTCTCCCACATTTCTTCGAAGGGAAGCAAAAGCACGTAAGGCTCCTGCGGCACCCACCACCGAGGGGGTGACCACCAACGAGTCTGTCAGTGCCTGCAGTCAGCCTTTGAGGCCTCCCAACAAATCCTCCCATCCTCCTTCCAACCCTTCTTCCAACCCTCACCAATTCCCATCTCACCCTCCAAGCCTTACTCCGTTGTTCCCCCTCCTTCTGGATACACCCGACCTGGCCCCAAAAGGTCGCACTACCCTCCTCTCCCTAAGACTCTCGAGGACGTGTTCTTCGCTCTCATGTCCTGCGATGCAATTCAACTCCCCCCACAAAGGGAGAATATCAATCTGAGGGTCGACACCTCCAAGTACTGCCCATATCATAGGGCCCATGGTCACTTCATCAACAATTGCTTTACCTTCCGTGACTGGGTCTATGATATGAATGACCAAGGTAGGATCAACTGGGATGACGTCAAGGTGGCCATAGCAAAGTCTAGGTACACCAAAAAGACCTTGGCATTTTCAGTAACCCTCTCCCCACTCACCAAATCAACAACCCCTCCTCATCCAGAGCCCAAGAGAATGTGCATACCATGATACACCTAGGGCCCCGGGTTGTGAGGAGAGAACAACAATGGGGGGTAGGGTAGAAGGTTTCGAAGAGTGGTACCCGTGTCCCACGGCCGAGTCTCAGGAGCCTTCCACGTCGGTAGACGCCATCCTAGAGGAGAGACCATTAGTGCTCATCCGTACTCCCCAAGATGCTCATCCCACTATCCTCACTCCCTTGCCAATGAGTCATCCTCCCGACCCCTCCAGCTCATCCGTCCTCAGTCTCAGGAGGCCGTGCATGTCACGCTCCGAAACGGGATTTTCCTCCACCTCCGCGGCCATCCCAAGATGAGGAAGATAATGGCCTCCACCTCGGCTGGCACCGAATATGATTCTCCAACATCTTGATAAGACGCCCGCAAGGGTGTCTATTTTAGAATTGATTCGGAGGTCGCCATCACACCAATCCACTCTTCTCCAATTCCTCCAGAAATCATGGTTAATGATGACCTCCCTCCTAGCGGGTCACCGGCGCCATTCTCTCCCTCACCCAAGGACCCTCAATTTCTTTCTCGGACAAGGATCTCCACCCCCGAATGTCGTTCGCTCCTCTTTGTCTCACCATCAACCTCAATGGGGTTTCGGTGGACTCCACTCTCATCGACACCGGGGCATCTATCAATGTTTGTCCGATGAAGACCCTTAAGCAATTGGTTTAGGGGAGGAGAATCTGGAGAAGAGTTGCTCCACTATAGCCGCCTATGACAACTCCAAAAGAGTTGCCAAAGGCAAGATTGCTCTCAAACTAGAAGTCGGACCTGTCACCATGTCTACCGAGTTTCTAGTCCTTGATGTCGACCGGCCTACAAGGCCATTCTCGGTCGTCCTTGGCTGGAACAAACCCTAGGGGTCCCTTCCACCGCCCACCAATGCTTCAAATTCCTTTCAATGGGTGGGTGATCAAGATCAAGAGCATTCCCATCTTGGAGACCCTCAATGCGGTCACCACTGAACAAATGCCGCACCTTTCATTCCGGATAAGGGGAAGAAGCCAGTCATGTCTCTCTTTGACTTCCCCACACCCTGTGAGCTTAGCCAACCTCCCCGGCTGTTGTAGAACCCCATGTCCCATGTCTCCGGGAAAAGGTTGGGAAGTGATGGCCAACATCGGCTATGTTCATGGCCGCGGGTTGGGTACGGATGAAAAAGGAGAGTCCAGAATGTCCAGGCAATCAGGAGGTTGTTACCAAAGGCCGGTCTAGGTTTGCACCCAGACCCTGTCCATCCCAACCCGTTCATACCGCATCAACCTCTTACCTGGACTTTAAAGGAGCATTTTGTTCAGGGGCCGACCCAGATGGGGACCAGGGAGCCCATAATTGAAGAAATTCCTTGCTCTGAGAGTGAGGATGAAGAAGAAGAAGAGGATGCCCAAATAGAAGACATTTCTACGATTTTGGCCTCCTCTCCCTCTTTGGCTCTGATCTCCCTTCTCCTCCACCTTCTCCATCTCCATCTCCTTCTATCTCTACATCTAATCCCCTTCTTTCCCCTCTGTCCTTTCTCCATCCCTCATCTCGCCAGTCGAGGCTACCTTGAGTCAGCAACTCATGGTTCTTGGCCTTGACTCCCAAAAAAAATGCCAATTTTGAAAATTGGAAATCCGAGGTCTCCATTGAGCACCCCTCCTCTTTGGAACCTCTTCCGCTCGGCCAGGGGCCGACGCTTTTCGGCCTAAGCTCCTCTCCTCTTGCCCCTCTAGGGGCACTTCCCCTGTACATAGTTTTGTACATAGCAGTCCTGTAAATAGTGGTCTAGATTCTAGTTTAGAGTCAGGTTAGAGGTTAGTCTAGAGTCTAGTTTAAGTCTAGGAGAGTCTAGTTCCTCTCAGCCATGTGTGCCAAGGAGAAGGGTAGGCAAGTTCCTGCCGTTTTGTTATGGCCTTGGCTGAGAGATGTGCTAAGTTAAGTCAGGTGCCAGAATTTCTTGAGGATCCTGCTCTCGTGGAATCAGATTTGAAGAAGGTGACTCCGAAGATGACGGTCTAGGGTCTATCTGCTAGATTTTAATGAGGAGGGTGAGTCAGGAGATCCTGGGTTAGGAGAAGAGGACCCAGTGAGCTCCTATGTGGATGGCACAAAGAGGTTCGACGAGCCAACCATGGCTGCTGACGAGCCTACTAAAGAAGTCAACCTTGGCACCGAAGAATCCCCGAAGACAGTTTTGATTAGTGCCAACTTGAGTGTTGAAGAAGAAGAAGCCTTGGTAGCTATTCTCAAAGAATTTTCCGACGGATTTGCTTGGTCTTATGAGGACATGCCGGGACTCGACACCTCTTTGGTCGAGCATCGTTTGGTCCTAAAAGCCGACGCAAAGGCCGTCAAACAAAAGTTGAGAAGGCTACATCCTAAGCTGGCACTCAAGATCAAAGAGGAGGTTGACAAATTGCACAAAGCCAAATTCATTAGGGTTGTGCTATATCCACAGTGGGTAGCTAATATCGTCCCCGTAATGAAGAAGGACGGTAAGGTTAGGATCTGTATAGATTTCCGTGACCTTAATCGTGCTTGCCAAAGGACGATTCCCTCTCCCACACATAGATGTCCTAGTGGACAATACTGCCGGCTTCGAGCTTTTGTCATTATGGATGGTTTCTCTGGGTACAACCAGATTCGCTTGGCGGAGGAAGACCAGGAGAAAACTTCATTTACAACGCCCTGGGGGACTTACTGTTACGTCGTCATGCCCTTCGGATTAAAGAATGCGGGAGCAACCTATCAAAGGGCAATGATGGCAATTTTTCATGACATGATGCATGTGCACATGGAGGTCTATGTGGACGATGTCTTGGTAAAATCAAAGACTCGACATGGCCATGCGAGGTCCTCCGGGCAGTTCTCCAAAGGTCTAGAGAGCACAATCTTAAGATGAACCCCAAGAAGTGTGTCTTTGGTGTCTCTTCGGGGAAATTGCTTGGGTTCATAGTCAGCAAGCGGGGAATTGAAATTGATCCTAACAAGGCCAAAGCAATAATTGACATGCCTCCTCCTAGGAATATCAGAGAAGTTAGAGGGCTAATTGGCAGACTCCGTTCATTAGGAGATTTATCTCCCAGCATTCAATCCGCTGTAAGCCCTTCTACGAGATGCTTAGAGGAGAGGCGAAGTTTAATTGGGACGATAAATGTCAGAAGGCCTTTGATGAATTGAAGAGCTATCTTTTTAATCCCCTGTTCTCGCTCCTCCGGTCCCGGGTCAGCCTTTACTGCTCTATGTGTCAACCACAGAAGATTCAACTGGAGCGGTTTGGCCCAATACGACGACGAGAAGAAGGAGAGAGCGGTGTACTATTTATCCAAGTTGTTCAATGAGGCTGAAAAGAAGTACACCGCCATGGAAAGAACGTGCGCGGCCGTCGTCTGGGTTGCCCAGAAGTTGAAGCACTATTCTTGGCTCATGAAGTGAAACTTCTGGCGCGTATGGACCCTATTCGGTACTTGCTCGAGAAGCCCTCCTGACTGAGCGGTTGATGAGGTGGCAAAGCTTCCTTAACCAATTTGATATCACCTATGTCAACCAAAAGTCAATCAAGGGGCATGCCATAGCTGAGCATTTGGCCCACCACCCCTTACCTTTATATTCCCCCGTTGATGAAAGTTTCCCGATGAAGAGTTAGGAGCCATTATTGATGGTGAACCTTCGTGGGTGCTTTACTTCGATGGGGCGCTCAATTCTAAAGGGTGTGGGATAGGGGCAGTCCTCCTCTCTCCGGAAGGGGTAGTCATTCCGCACGCCTATCAGTTAACCTTCCGAGCCACGAACAATGTGGCTGAGTACGAGGCTCTCCTAGTCGGGCTGAAAATGGCTTTATTGCTCGGAGTCAAGGAGTTAAGGATTATTGGAGATTCGCAGTTGATACTCCGGCAATCTCTTAGCAAGTACCAGACCCGGGACCCCAAGCTGAAACCATACCAAGAGTTGGTAGGAAAAAGTAGTCCGGCAGTTTAGGAAGCTCACCCTAGTTCACACTCCTAGGGCCCAAAATATCCTAGCAGATTCACTCGCTTCCCTCGCATCTTCCATTCCCATTCCTTTGGGAAAGTCGTCTGAAACCGTCTCTGTTCAGAGGTTAAGAGTCCCTTCCCATGTCGATCCGTGGTTCTCTCAGCTGTGCATCCTTCTCCATCCCTTCGGGTCCATGCGCTTTCCAAAGAGCCAGAAATTGACCTTGAAGATGGCCATCCCTGGTATTTTGACATCGAAAACTTTCTCAAAGATGGATCCTTCCCTGATTATGCCACCTCTGCCGATAGACGGGCAATTCGTCGCGTCTCGGAGCGTTACAAGATCATAGGTGGCATTTTGTACAAAAAGTCTCTCAGCGGGGTCTATCTCCGTTGCCTTGATGAATCGAATCTCAAGATGTTGTTGAAGCCGCTCACTCTAGTGAATGTGGTGGCCATGTTAATGGTAGAGCAATTGCCCAGAAATTGCTAAGACACTATTATTGGCCCACCATGGAAGAGGACTGTCGCCATTTTGTCCGTCACTGTGCTAAATGCCAATTGAACGGTGACAAAATTCATGCTCCTTCCTCTTCTCTTCACCCTCTCATCGCACCATGGCCTTTCGCCATGTGGGCATTCGATGTGGTCGGTCCTCTTGCGGACAGAACCGGAGAAGTCCGGAAGAAGTCCTTCATTCTGACCGCCACGGAGTACTTCACAAAGTGGGCTGAAGCAGAAGCATTCATAGAAGTCAAAGCTTCAACGGTCGTCAAGTTCATCAAGCGCAACATTCTTGCAAGATTTGGCGTGCCTCGGGACATCGTCACCGACAACGGACCGCAATTCACTTCACAGGAGCTTCGCGACATGTGTGGTAAATATGGCATTAATTTGCATCATTCATCACCATATTATCCACAAGGTAATGGACAAGCTGAAGCTACTAACAAAAACTCTCATTAAAATCATAAAGAAAACATGCAAATCTCACAACAATGCTGACTGGCCAGATCGCTTGGTTGAAGCTCTTTGGGCTTATCGCACCTCCGTCCGCACTCCTACGGGGCAAACCCCCTACGCTTTGACATACGGATCGGATGCGATACTCCCATATGAGATCTTCGTCCCTTCGCTTAGAGTTCAATTGGATTCCGAACTTGATCCTGATCAACGTCGGAAGCCTTGTTGGCACAACTTGAACTCTTAGATGAAAGGCGAATGATAGCGGCTGACCATGCACAAGTCTATCGTCAGAGAATTGCAGTTTTTATGCAAAAGAGTTCTTGAGAGAAAGTTCGAAGTAGGTGAATGGTCCTTAAGCGTAAAATCATAAAGCACCAGGTCCCAGGAGCAAATTGCAAGAAAATTGGGAGGGTCCGTTCGTGTCAAAGAAGCATACTCAGGGAACGCTTATAGGCTAGTGGATGCCGAGGGAGTTGAGCTAACGCACCCTTGGAATGCAGTCTACCTCAAGAAATTCTACCCTTAGTCAGTCAGTCAGTCTGTCAAGTCGGTCATTCATCACTTTTTAAGGTGTGGGTCTACTTTCTTTACTCTTCCACGTGGCCACTAGTTAGGTAGGGCTTATTCACACACCACACGATGTTAAGATATTGCCCTTTGGCTAGAAAATCACTAGTACACTCGGGCGGTCTCATCCGGTCAATGTGTTTCCCCTATTCTTTTCCCACTCGGTCGTGTCTGGAAACGGAACAAACTACGAGTAGGGGACCACCCACTCTCTTTTAAAAAGACAAGGTCACCATAAAAACAGGGGCAACTAATGAAAGCAAGGGGCAAAATGCTAAATCAAGCCTCAAAGGGGAAAAAGAAAAGCCAAAAGGTCAAAAAAGGGTAGCAAAAAGTACGTACCCAGAAAAAGGCTGACCAACTCAAGGAGGTAGCAAAAAGTACGTGCCTCCACCCCAGAAATCAGAAAAAATGAAAAATCCCCCTGAAAACAATGGTTGACCAAGTCTGCTTGATATGAGATGTCGGTTTGGAAACAAAAAGTAGTTTGAACCAAAGTCCTACATGATTTTCTATACATTTCTTCCATTTCTCCACTAGGGGCAATTTGATTGTATAAGATCCTCCGTAGTGGAAAATATCAAGAAGGCTAGGGGCAATTTCCAACATCAAGGAATTCATGCACGTCCCTCCTTACTCTTGGCCTCTGTGGTTAAGTAGATCGTGTAAACCCTACACTACAACATGTGATGAATATGTGTCTTAGAGTCCAAAAATCAAAAAAAATACAAAAAAAATGCAAAAAAAAACAAAAAAACAACAAAAGAGAGTCTTGGTACATATTTTCTCCCAAATTTTCTCCCTTATTTTCAAAAGCCAAAAAAATAGAAAAATCAAAAAATCCAAAAAAATTAGTGGTACCATGTATATATGCTAACATTCTCCTTATTTTCTTATCAAAAACAAAAACAACAAAAAAATCAAGAAAACAACAAAACACAAAAAAATGCATGTGCATATTTCCCTTTCAGTTATTTTATTATGTTCCTATCTTTGATTAGAAATTAGCCCCTTGACCAGATCTCAAGAAAGGTACATCGTAGGCAAGGGGCTAAAAACAGATCTACACTAACATGTTTTCTTTAAGTGTTGTGGATACAGGATGCAGGAACCAGAGAACAGAAACAAACCATTCAAGTGCAAAAGATGAAAGTCCACAAAATTCCACTACAATGATCAAGTTCAAAGTACATATCATAACAGGGGCATACCCCTGGGAGTACAAATGGAGCACCTCTCCTCACTCCTCTCCGCTTCCCTCTACAGGCCTCTATCTGCGGGAACTGCTCACCTCCTCCTCCTCTCTCTCCCCGACGCCGGTCTGGAAGAGGAGGTCTCGACGCATCGATGCCTCGGGTCGCTGCACCCTCCTCGCACCACGGAGGGGTCCCCAGGGACACGATGTCGTCAAGCGAGGCAAACGCCAAGCCGGTCCTCGCAGGCGTCGCCTGCTGAGCCTGCCGCTGCTGCTCCCGGCGCTTCTTCAGCACCCGGTCCTTCAATCTCGTAATTTGCAGCAATCGCGCCCGAGCTGTCTCGGCCTCCCTCTCCCTCTCTCGGGCCTCGAGCAGGCGACCCCTCATGAGGGTCCGGTCATCCCTCAGCTCCTCCATGGCAGTCACCATGGTCCGCCGCTGCGTATCAAAAGCAAAAAGAGGATCAGTCATGAACATGTGTCAGAGAAGAAGAAAGAAGAAAGTTACGCACCTCAGCCTCTAGACCAGAGTCTTCGTCTCGAGCTGAGTCGCAGACTCTCCATCTGTGCCTGGAGAGTAGCCACTCCTCCTCCCTGCCGCTGCATGTCAGGGACAAGCACGTTAGAACATTCAATGCATATAAAGGAAAGTGCAAGTCTAGGGTCTTACCTCAGTCCCAACCTCTCGAGCCTGCTCCTCGAGTCCTGGATCCGAGCCTGCGCCCGGTCCAGGGCGTCCTGCAGGCAGTCGGCGAGGTCCCCTCTCGCCGGCTGCACCGACGAGCTCGCCCCGAGGTCGCGGCTCGCCCGAACCCTTGCTAGCTCCTCCTTCTGCATTCACAGAACCTGGTCAGTCATCAATTCAATATCAAATCAAAATCAAGGGTTAATGTTACTTACCAATGTCCTAACCTCGGCCCGGAGCCTCGTCAGCTCCACCTCCTGCTCGGCCAGTCGCCCCTCTAAAAGGCGGATGGCCTGTGACTCCGGCATCTGCCAAATGCACTTCAAGGTTAGAATCAAATGAGGCAATCCACCAATCAAGGATTAGAGTTGCAAGTTTTACTCACCACTCATCGGTCGAGCGGAGTCGCCCGGCATATCGTGCCTGGTAGTCCTCCATGTAAGCCGAGCTGTCAGGAGGGCTGTCTGTCGCAGCACCTGCTCTCCACCCTCGTGCCAGTACGCGACGGTGCTGCCGTGGTCCGCTCCCTAGTCACGGTCCTCGGCGAAGAACCGCCGGCGCGAGTGTCCCTCTCTCCCGAGGGAAGGCACCTCGATGGCCGGCTGGTGCCAGCCCAGTGTCCGCACCACCAGCTCCAAATACAGTACCTCACATGTCCCGAGGCACAGTAAAAGGAGGTGGTAGTCGAAAAGGGGCCGACCTGCTGCCACCGCCGGGTGCGAGGCGTCCGCCTCCCCCGCATATGGGGTCCACACCACCTGAGAAGAATGAGAAAACATTGGTCAGTAACATCAAATGCAGCAATAATTGAAAGAATGCAGGAGCTAGTTGAGATTTTCATACCTGCTCGTGCGGGTAGTGGTCAAGTGCGACCCACACGTCTCCGGCCGTCCTGTCGGTGACCCTGGGGTCCGGGGCCACCTCCCACCTCGTCATGAGAGGCACCATCGTCTGGCGCCCCTCTACCAGTGTCCCGCGTCCCATGGGGAAGCGGGTGTACCCCCAGATCTGCAAGGCAGCAAAAAGAATGGTCAGTAAGGCAGTTAATCAATGAAAAAATCATGATGGAGCATTAAAGGAAAATTGCATACCTGTAAGAAGGGGGTGAAGCCCCCAAGCATACCTCCCCGCCTGCGCCAAGTCCCCCAGCAGTAGCATGAACTTGCAGTTCATTAGTGATGACTGTGTCGCGAACAGCAGGCATCCAAAGAGGTAGCTGACAAAAATCCGCACCGAGCGCTCCTCGCTCCGGTCTCCTAGGTCGAGTGCCCCCGCACTCCAGCGTAGAACTCATCCAATGTCTCTAGGGGTCCTCTCCTCCTACCCTCAATCCAACTGCCTCCGACAACGATCGAGCAGGATGCTTCGGATCGGTCTCCTCCTCCCGGCCACAAACTCTGGCCCAGCAACTCCGCAATGTCGTCATGATAGTCCCTCCTCTCCAGTCCGACTACGCTCTCCCTGAACCGGCAGTCCCGTCAGATACGCCACATCCTCCAATGTGGGTATCATGTGTCCCCAAGGCATGATGAATGCCTTGCAATCCTCCTCCCATCTCTCCCTCAACACCTCTAAGTAAGGGACATCTAAGTGAAAGGGGCGTACCGAAAGGAGATGTTCGAACCCCATCCTCGCTATCTGGGCCTGCTGGGTCTCCGGAAGCGCCCTGTACCACGCCCAGCACAGGTCCCAGGTCACCTGCTCCTCATTCGGCCCTGCCCTGCAAAAACATAGATCATTAACGTCAACATCGATTGCCGTTAATATAGTTGGCGGCAAGGGGTATGCCGTCTACATCAGTCAGCGTCCAGGGGTGGCCGTTTAGTTCCTGTGTTGACGTCCACACATTGCGCGCCAAGTTCACTTGACAGCAATGGGTTGGACGCCAGCAGGAACTCGACGGCAACGATGTTGCCGTCAAGTTCTGTCTGACCCGACGGCATTTCCCTGTTTTGCCCTTCTTTTCACCAAATCAAAAACGTATCCACAAGGGTTTTAGAGTACTCACCCGGGGTCGTCGAGGAGCCTCCGCCTCCGTCTCTTCTCTCCCTCGGTCTCTTCCCCCTCTGGTACATCTTCCACCACCACTTCTTCGTCTTCCTCCGCCATGGCCACCTCTTCTTCTTCCTCCTCCGGTGACGGCGCCCCCGGATGATGCTTCTTCTCCCTTGTTCTCATTGAAGTCTCGAGCGTAAGTTGTGGTTTTCTGTGGGTTTCTCCTCTCCCGGCGCTTGGGAAGACGGAATGGCACCGGGAGAGGGCGTGGTTCAAAAAAAAAAAAGGCAGTTTCCTGGTTTAACGTCAAGCTCTGGCGTGTAACTTTCGCTGACGTCAAGCCCTGGCCGCTGACGTACCCTTGACGGCCTGCTGTGGACGTCAAGGTCTCTTCAATGTTAGACCTCGAAGTCTGGTCAACGACCAGCTCTGGACGTCTATTTTGAATTAGACGGCACCGCTGTGGACGTCTACCTTGTTGGCGCGACAGGCCCTGGACGTTTACCTCTTCTTGGCGGCCATCGTTGTGGATGCCAATGCCCCCGCACTCAGTTCTCACAGCACACTCTTTTGAACATTTTGAGGCCATTTCATTCCACACATTCCACAAGCCAAGCCATTCAAGCCAATTCAACACAAATGTAACTCACTTTTATTCATCAATTTGTGTTACACTTATTCAAATAAGGAAGATACATCATTTTGCCCTACGGGCCATGAAAAAGTCACATGAAATAGGGCAAATAGTGTCTGGAAGTCCTCGTACTGCCATACATCTTCCGGCGTTTCCTGCACTGCCAGTCCCACTTCTTGCTCACTGTGTATTTCTTCCAAGTCTTCATAGCTTTCTTCATCATCCTTTCATTCCTCTCGGTGATTATCATATCAGTGCAGCTGGATGGAGTTGGAATTCCCGTGGAATCCCAAGCTGACAGTGGCACCGATGTGGTGGTACACCACCATCTGACCTGCTCCAATCAGCCACAAATCTCTGTCCTCCCTGGTCCGGCTCTGAACTCAATAGTTCTCATGAACAGTGGCCTCACGATGAAGTCATCCATTCACCAGAAATGCCAATGATCTCTCCAAGCATCTCTGCTCTTCAAGTGTGCTGTCACACTTGATCTCACCTTCCGGCTCATACCATGCCTGCTGCAATACACTGAACTCCGAAGGAATATCTTGGAGGGGGTAGGTTGTGCTTTAGAAAAATCAAACTTCAAGTGAGCCTCCATCCATACCTGGAGCAGAAACAAGCTCCCGCAGTGCGTCCGCCTAGGCTCATTGTGGTGAGCAAACTGTACAGGTGGGCCAGCACTGCAGGGGCGAGTGACTGCCCGCGCCACAGCAGAGACAGTATTCCAACATGCTCGTAGAGGATGAAATCACCACTCGTGGGGAACAGGAAGACTCCAGCCAGGCAGAGTGTCAATCCCCGGGTCGCCCTCTCTCCGCCAATCTCCATCGCATGCTGGATCAACCACCAGGCCAGACGGTCTAGGAAGATCTCGTTCTTGTTCGTCATCCGCAACACCTCCTTCTTGTCTCGTACAATGTCCGCGAGGATCTCTTCCCACGGGGGGAGAGGAGTCGCTGCATCGTACTCCAGGCACCGCTGCCACCCCAAGAACAATTCCACCTCCTCCAGCAACACGCTCGCCTCAAAGCCCTAGAACACGAATGTGTGCTGTGTGCGGGTGCCACCTCTCCATCAGCGCCCCCAAAGCATCGACCCCCCACCACATATCCTTCATGTTCTTCGCTAGCACCACCATGAAGTTCAAATGCCACATGCCAACAAAGCCCCGCATGTCCAGTGTGATAGCGTTCACCAGATTCACAAGCCAAGAAAAGGCCTGTACCTGGCCTTGGCTCGGGAATGCCGGGATCTCCTGCATGAGGGCGGGGTTTTGTAAGAGTGCTGTTTGGGGCGTTTTCAGCCAGGAAAGAGCAGAAGTAATCATTGCTTACCTCTCCTTTGGCCAGACGTGTGCTCAAGTGTCCCGGTACTTCACTTAGAACTCTGGGATTCGCGCCTTTGGATCGTCCGGTCGATGAGGAGGCCATTTTGCTGTGCTTTTCTGTCTCTCTGCTCTCTGGTTCAGCAGCAGGAGCCGGAGGGACGGAGGTAGGAGATGGTAGAGTCCCTATAGGACTCCCATCACCTATATTTTCGGTCTGATCCGCTGTCAGGTCGGCGTCCAGATCGGTGGACGTTAGTTCCAGGTTGGCGGCCACATCTGTGGACGTTAACAAATGTACTGGCGGCCATCGATGTGGACGTTTACTGATCGGAAGTTTTTAAATTCTTAATCTTTATATGGCCATTATCCTTTATCTTGTGCTTCGAGCTGTTTTGCAGATATCTTAAGCACAAGCGAGCTTCAACTTCGGAACGCTCATGCGACCTTGAGCGTGACAGGTATGTCTAACATAGGACCCCACCAGAGGCGAATAACTTGGCGACCGTGAACCCTGAGTCCCCTTCACCAAAAACCATGATGGGTTTGCGATCTCTCAGTTATTCGTATGGCCTTTAGAATTTTCCTCTGGTGCTAACTTGCATTTTAGATAGGCAACCCACACCAGCATGCATCTTCACTGCTAACATTCTCTTACTAACACTCAATGAAAAAAAAAAAAAAAAAAAAGAGAGGTGATTTTCCTCGATTATATGATTGCTCCATGGCTCCCCCAGCTCAGGTAGCCTACTGGGTCCGCCCTTCATGACTATCCAGGTCGACATCGGGTCTTTGTTGCCCCCCTTCTCCACTTGTCCCACCGTGCTTTTCACAACTGATCATTCCAGCCTTATTGAGGTCACTTGAGCCTTCGCCAGCCGCGAGCTTAATTCCGGACTTCAGGCTTTCCAAGCATGTGATTCCAGTTAGAATCTTTTGATAATCCTTTGAGAGATCAACCAACTCCTTGTTTCCATGACCTCCTAAATTTGGGACCGACGTCCTGATTAGGCCAGCGAGCCCGCGAGCTCCGGTATGAGACTCTCCTGATTCAACCGTCATATTACAACTCCTTTGACTCAGACACACCAGAAACTAGTCAATGTCCAACACGGCCATGCCAGGGACCCTGCCATTGGGTCGCAGTTGTAGTTACACGGGTAGATCACCCTTTTCCTACCCCTATTTGTCTCTCAGACGATTCGTCATTTGTTTCTAGCATGACTCTTTCATTTGGTTTGCTAGAACTCTATCCTCGGAGATGGCCCTTCCATTAAATCTCCGCGTCCTTTGTTTACCGAGACACCAACCTTTCAGTCCGCTCTGCTCCCTTGCAAGATCGGATGTCTCGGAGGGGCATTTGTAGACGCGAGATTTGGCCCATCTCCCGCAAGGCTATTTGGCCCATTAAGCCTCGTTTGACCATTTGTTGACCAGCCTCGGATCCCATGTTGACGGCAGCATCGATGGCCGCCGACTACTGGTGGCGGCAAGCCCCCTGGACGCTGACCCAAGTTGGCGTCCACTCCCTGGACGCCTGCATGAGGTTGGCGGCCTGATCCTGGACGTCAATAGGGTTTACCTGGTCTGTGCAACTACCCCGAGATTCCAGCCCACTTGCACCATTCTCTCGGCCATGCAACGCATGTAGCCGTTCCCAACGGGCATATGGGCCACCTAGGCGCCCCCTTGACCCAGTAAAAATCCTACTTGGCCTCCCCCCATTGGTTGGGCCTTTAATGCATGGATTGCCAAGTGTGTAAGTGTGTTTCTTCACACTTAGCATCCTAGGCACTCCAACCCCGAGCTCCACTGTCTATATAATAGCCCTTTGAGCCCTCTGAACGAGGGGAGGGAGGCTGGACGTCCTTATGCTGAAGCTTTGAGAGAGGAGAGAGAAAACCTTACCCTACCTTCCATCACTCATCCTCTTCACTCTCTCCACATTCGGGACGTCTAGAAGGGTTGCTTTGGAGCTGGAGGAGTCCTACAAGGAGCCAACAACGCCAACAACGAGGATCTACACCCTCTCCTCTCTCTCTTCTCTTACTTGCTTTGTAGCTAACTTGCATGTTCCACACACTTTCCCACACATCCTAGGCACGTAGGTCACCTTCCCACACACCTAGAAAGGGGTTTCCCAACCAAAAACGGAGGGAAGAAGGGTGGTCATAGCATTTGGCCACCCCTCTTCTCAAGTCCACAACTGGTACGGGACTCGCCTTTGGGCTTTTCTTTCTTTCTTCTGAACATTTGCTACACTGCATTTAGTCTAATAGAGCTTTGTTTGTGGCAGGAATATCGTGAACGTGACCGTGGAGCTCTCCTCCTTTGGCCGGCCGAAGAAGGAGAAGTTGGAGCCCCATCTCCGCCGCTGCGCGAGGCCACTGCACCGACGTGATCATTGCAACTCCTTGGGCACAGGTAAGGCCCTGGCGATCACCAAATCTCCCCTTTCATCTCTGGTTTTCTTTGTTTCCTCCTCAGTCAACCAAGTCAACCAACAATCCATCATCGCCAACGAGAGACCAGTGACGTTCGCGAGCACCCGGAGGACATCCACCGTCGACAACGGGGACACGGCCGGGAGGCGAAACGGATCGTCCACACATACTATGCTTCTCATTAAGCAAGAAGGAGTTCAAAAGGATTTCTACATGCAAATTAGCAAAAGAAATGTGGGATAAGCTGAGACTCACCTACGAAGGAACAGATAAGGTCAAGGAAACAAGAATAGACATACTGGTAGCATGGTATGAAAAGTTTCAAATGCATTCAAGAGAGTCTATCTCTCAGATGTATAGTCAATTCACTGACATCACCAATGGTCTAGATGGACTTGGGAAGAGCTATAATACAGGAGACATGGTTAGAAAAATTCTAAGATCTTTACCAACTCTATGGACTCCCAACGTCACAGCCATAGAGGAAGCTAATGATCTCATGTCCATATCTCTAGAAGCTCATTAGGTTTCTAATGGCTCATGAGATAAACATGGAGAGACTAAGAGAAAGCTCTACTAAGAAACTAGTAAGCAACGCTCTGAAAGTTGAGGAGAGAACTTCTAGAAGCGACTCAGAAGATAAAAAGAGTGATGAAGATAGTGAAGAAGAAGCATTTCTTTCCAGACGACTGAAAAGAATTTTGGCCAAGCAAAAGTACCAATCAAGAAGAAGAAGCTTCAAGAAAAACAAAGAGTTTAAGAAGTATGAGCAGATTTTCTATGAGTGCAAGAAGCCTGGACATCTCAAGGTTGATCGTCCGAAGTTAAAGAAGATGGATTACAAGAAGAAAGACACCGTGAAGAAGTTCAAAAAATATAAGAAGAAGGCGATGGCTGCTTCTTGGAACAATGAAGGAGACTCAAGTAGTGCATCAGACTCAAGCGAAGAAGAAGAAGAAAAGGCAAACCTAGCATTTGTGGCCAACCATGATGACAAGGTAAACTTTGACTCTTCTTTCATTTCACGTAATGAATCTGATTCTGATAATTTGGAAGAAGCCTTCAATGAGTTATATGAAAAATACAAAGATGTATGCAAACACTTAAAAATAATCAAGAAAAATTTTGCATGTCTTGAAATCACCAACTCAAACTTAAAATCCGAAATGGAACAAATTGAAAATCAAATGCAAGAATTAAAACGTAGAAATGAGTTGTTATGTGAAGATGTAAAAATGAAAAATAACAGAATTCTAAGCTTGGAAAACCAAGACACAAAAAACAAGTCAAAAGAAGAATTAGAAATCCTAACAAAAGATAATGAATACTTAACGACCACAATTGAAAAATTAACAAATGGAAGATCCTTGTTAATACTAAAAGGTGCAAGAAGATCTGGTAAGAAAAAATATGGAATAGGTTATAAACCTCTAGATAATGAAGAAACAATTATATATCTTGAAAAATATCCACTACTAAAACTTGTAGTTGAAAAGAGATATACTAACAAAATAAAAAGAGAACAAAACAGTAAAGCAAGTAAAACATCAAATAACTTTTCTTGTTGCACCCACTATAACAAACTTGGTCACACAAAAAATATCTGCACAACTAAACACTTAAAATGGATCCCGAAAGGTAGATCTACTGAAACTAACCAATCAGGACCCAAAAGAATTTGGGTACCTAAATCTCAGTGATCTATTTGCAGGAAAGTCTTAAAGCATCTAAATGGTATCTGGATAGCAGATGCTCTAGGCACATGACAGGGGACAAGAGATTGTTTGCATCAATTAAAGTTGAAGAAAGAACAGTAACATATTGAAACAATAGAAAGGGTCAGTCATTGGCTGTGGAACTATTGGAAGTAAGAAAAGACTCTAATAGAAGAAGTATTATGTGTAGAGAGCCTCAAACACAATCTAATCAGCATAAGTTAATTGTGCGACAAGGATCATCAAGTCAAGTTTCAAGAATCTAAGTGTCTAATCATCAAGGGAGGAACAGTAGTCTTTGAAGCTCACAGAGAAAAGAACCTATATATTTTACGTCTGGAAGATTTGAGAGGCCAAGAGGTATGTTTGGTGACAAATAAGGAGTAGAATGCAAAACTTTGGCACATAAGATTAGGTCACACTAGCATGGATGGAATTAGAAAGCTCATCAAGCACGATCTTGCAGAAGGTCTACCAAAGATCAGTACAAAATTTAATGAAGTATGTAGACCTTGTGGTAAAGGAAAACATGCCAAAGTATCTTTCAAATCAAAGACAATTGTCACCACATCCATGCCTCTAGAACTACTCCACAGAGAAAAGAACCTATATATGAGGACTACCAATTTAGGTGGCAAGAACTTTGAATTTGTTATTGTTGATGATTTCTCAAGATACAGATGGGTCTCATTTCTACAACACAAAGATGATACCTTTGAAGTTTTTGTCAGATTCAATAAGTTAGTCTAGAAAGATCAAAAATTCAACATTATTGGATTAAGATTAGATCATGGAGGAGAATTCCAAAATGACAAATTTACTGAGTTTTGTGATGATCATGGAATTAAGTACAACTTTACAGCTCCAAGAACATCACAGCAAAATGGAGTGGCTAAAAGGAAAAATAGAACCTTATTAGATATGGCAAGAACAATGTTATCTGAGTATAACTTGTCAAGATATTTTTGGGGAGAGGTAGTGAACATAGCTTGCTACATAATAAACAGAGCCATGGTAAGGCCTATACTGAAGAAGACAACATATGAACTGTACAAGCAGAAGAAACCCAAGATAAGTCATCTCAAGATATCGGTTGTCCTTGCTTCATTCACAACAACGGTAAGACAAACATTGGTAAGTTGGACCCAAAATATGATGAAGGTATTTTTCTTGGCTATTCCTCTAAGCCTAGAGAATATAGAGTTTTTAATAAAAGAACACTTTTGATTGAGCAAACCGTACATGTTATATTTGATGAATCTAACCCTTCCTTGAGAAAGGAAATAGTTAGTGATGATGATGGTACGGAAGACTTATCAAAGAAAATACAAGATGTCTCCCTTAAGGATGATGAGAATCCATCTCTGGAAGAGTTGCAACAGAAAGATCCATCTCACGATGATCCTTTTAAGGAGTGGAGATATCAGAAGGATCATCCAAAAGAAAACAGTGTAGGGGTAAGAACTAGAGGTAATATTATTCCCTGTGATTATTTAGATTTTGTTTCTCAAATTGAGCCTAAGATAGTCAATGAGGCTCTGACTGATGAAACTTGGACTCTAGTCATCCAAGATGAACTAAATCCATTCAAGAGAAACCAAGTTTGGTCCATTATTCCTAGACCATTAAATCATTTAGTGATTGGCACCAAATGGGTGTTTAGAAACAATTGAATGAAATTGGCATTGTTAATAGAAATAAGGCTAGATTGGTAGCTCGAGGCCATTCCCAAGAGAAAGACATAGACTTTGACGAAACCTATGCACTAGTAGCTAGACTTGAGGCTATTCGGATTCTACTAGCATATACATCTGCATTAGATTTGAAACTCTTTCAAATGGATGCAAAATCATCATTTTTTAATAGTTGTATAAAAGTGGAAGTCTATGTAAAACAACCACCTGGTTTTGATAACACAAACTATCATAATTATGTTTTTAAATTGCATAAAGCCTTATATGGTGTGAAACAAGCACCTAGAGCTTGGTATGAAAGACTAAATGCATTTATTTTACATCATAACTTCACTGGAAGCAAAGTACATAGCACTCTATTCATTAAATCTTGTTCTTAAAATACATTAATTGTAAAAATTTATGTTGATGACATCATCTTTGGATCTATTGTTGAATCTCTTTGCAAGTATAATGAAAAGTTAATGCAAGGAGAATTCGAAATGAGCATGATGGGGGAACTAAACTACTTCCTTGGATTACAAATCAAACAAGGCAAAGAAGGCACTCATATCAGTCAAATCAAATATACCAAAGACCTGTTGAAGAAATTTAGATTTGACAACACAAAACCCTTATCCACTCCAATGAGCACTTCAACAAGGTTAGATAGTGATCCACAAGGTAAGAAAGTGGATCAAAAGCTATATAGAGGTATGATTGGCTCACTACTTTATTTAACTGCTAGTAGGCTAGACATTTTATTTAGTATATGCATGTGTGTGAGGTATCAATCTAATTCCAAGGAATCTAACTTGTTTTCAGTTAAAAGAATTTATAGATATTTGGCTCATACTCATGATTTAGGTCTATGGTATTCTAAATCTTATAAAATTAATTAATTGGTTGCTCAAACGCTGACTATGTGGATGCAAGGTAGATAGAAAGAGCACCAATGAATGTTGTCAATTTCTTGCAGGATGTTTAATTTTCTTCAAGAAAACAAAACTCAGTAGTCTTATCAACAGTTGAAGCTGAATATGTGGCTGCTGGGAGCTATTGCACTCAACTTCGTTGATTAAATAAAAACTTGAAGATTATGGACTAAATATCAAGACCATTCCACTACTATGTGACAACACCAGTGCTATAAATTTCACCAAAAATCCTATACAACACTCAAGGACCAAACACAATGAGGTTAGGTATCATTTTATCAAAGATTATGTAGCTAATGGTGATATTAATGTTCATTCATAGATACCCCAAATCAGTTAGTAGATATCATTACAAAGGCCTTACCTAAAGAGAGATTTACCTCTCTTAAAAAGGAATTAGACATGTATAATTTGTAATAGCTATATCTACACATAACTGAAATACATTAATCTCTTTCAGAGTAATAATTGTTTGCCTCCCTCTATTCTAAACGATATTATCCTCTTTTATATGTTTCATTGCCAGTCGATGTGTGTCCTTCAGCAATTGATAGCCTCGTTGGATAAGCTCTTTAGTAATCGATACACGCTATTTTGTGGTTTTACGCAATCAATACATTGACTATTATTTCCACTCATCTTCCATCTATTTACTCCATAGCCGCAACTCATTCTTTTATCGATTCTCTCTCTCTCTTTGCTCCCTTTTGACTCCAAGCTCCTCGAAACCCTCTTTTCTAGTTTTACGAGTCTATGAAATCTTTCTTCTTCCTCTTGAAGATTATTGTTCTTCCTCGCTCAAATTTCTTAAGGGGTTTTATTTTCATATCTTCTGTGAGTTCAAGGGTTCTATCCTCTTCGATTCTCATGGCCACATCTGGTAGGTCAAGTAGTTCGAGGGCTTATAGTGCAGAGTTCTTCACAACAGATCAGTTCTAGAAATTTTAGTCTGTTAAGATGAAGTTTTGTGGGAACAAAGCAGTGGATGTGTCAGATTTAGGCAAGCACGGAATGGCCAGGGTTGTGGAAACCCTAGACAAAATGAAATGGTCTGGTTTGTGCACAGTATCAGAAGCAAGCTATCCTCATTTAGTGAAAGCGTTCTACACCTGCTTGCAACCAAAAGATGGAGCCACACTGATATCGTTTGTCAAAGGTAAGTGCATAAAAATTACTCTTGATTTACTTGTGGAAATATTTGGCTATTCTAAAAAATGGCATAGCCTTGCAAACTCCGTGGATATTCATGTCAAAGGGCTTGGCATTATTGGAATAGAGTACAAGCTAAAGGAAGGTAAAATACATAAAATCAATTCACTACGACTCTTGCATTTTATCATCTGTCAGATTTTGGTACCTCATAGAGCTAGTTTCTCACAGTGCACCCAAGTGGATGCATATATAATGTTTTGGGCTTATGGACTTTAACAGATCATGTGAGACTCTTATTCTTATCTTAATCCCTCTACATCCTTGGCCGTATTTCTATTGGGAATTTTCCAGCTTTGTGTTCTTCTAAAGGGATTTCCTTAATAGCTGTCCAGCCGCTTGAGATATCCTTGTTGTGAAGTTTTTTCCAAGCTTTGGGATCCTTCTGTTGACTCCTTTATGTCCATGATTATATATTTTGATGATAACAAAACTTATCAGAATATTTCGATATTTATCTAAATTATGAGTATTTACCTTAACTTCATTTTGGTTAAGTCTTGTTGGATCGAGATGGCACTAATGATATCCTAGAGGGGGGTGAATAGGACTTCTTGCACTTTAAAATTTTTATCTGAAATTAGATAACACTAAATAGAATTGTTAGTGTTTAATGTATTGTGTGATTCAAGTGTAAGTGGCGGAAACAATCACACAAATACACAAGAAATTTTATCCTGGTTCGGCCCTTCCTATATGGAAGTCCTACGTCTAGTCCTCAAGTAAACCACTTGAGATTTCACTAACTGCTAAGATACTTGTCCAACTCTCACCCTTGAGAGGTATTACAGGCCCACTTGCTCCCAAGCAAGTCTTCCCTTAACAGGGATATACATACTACCTTTAACAAGGTCTTCCCTTCATAAGAGGGGCACTGCAGGAACAAACCTCCTGCGGCTTACACAGACAGAATTGAAAAACACTTGTGTGTTTGCTCTGAAGGATGAGCAAACACAGGGAATTCAGAAAGGAATACAAATAGAAAATTACAACTCTGATCCTTTCTAAATCAAGAAGGGTGGACTAGAAGAATATCTAGTTACACAAATTCCACCCAACATAAACAAGACTTCTATGAAGAGGAGAGCTTGGAAATTTTCGGACTGTGGAAGCTCTCTATCTTGCAGCTCAAAAGAAGGCTTGTGAAGACGCTTTCTAGCAAAATGCAGGTGTGAGTTGAATGTGTTGCTAACTATTTTCACACTTTTGAGTGTTGTGTCTTGTTCAAACTTCGGCTTCTATATATGCTTCAAAGGATGTTTCCATTTAAAACTATCCGTTGGAGATCTAGCCATTTGAGGAGTGACCTTTGATCCTTTGGATGCTTCTAAGATTTTGTTATCCATTAGTCCTTCAGCTTTTTAGCTTTCCAACGGCTTCAGACCATGTTTGTAGCTTCAAAGATTAGAAGACAGTCTTCATTTAATGTTCTGTGATAGCTCCATGCTGAAAATGTGCCTAATAAATGTTCTACAATGAGGACAAGACAAATGAAAAGATACCTCCATACTTTCTGAGGTAGGTGAGTCAGAAATATGTGTAAAGTATGGAAACCTCGGACAGACAAATGTTCAGGGCAATAAAAGATAACAGAGAGTTGCATCAGAAAGTAAGGTGAGGTTTTGACAGTGGTAGGTGAGCCTCTGTCAGATACCCCATGCGCCTGATGGCATTAACTGCAAGACAACTGCTGAGAAAAGAAAATTGAACTTCTGTCATAAAACAAGAGACCAATTTGTATAAATATTTCAGATATTTTCACATATAATTTTTTGTGGTTATTTTGAGTATAATATATCCTATCTGTCAGAATACATTAAATAATAGTAACATGACAAGATATTATTCTGAAGGATATACAAGTACTATGTGTTCTGCAAAAGATCTCATTAAGCAAATAAAATATCAAACAATCAAGATTTATAGAAATAATATTTTACATAGAAAAAAGTGAAGTACAGAAATTGTCAGAGAAGTCGGAGTCAGAAAGACATGTACTTCGACTCTCTTGGAGTCGGAGTCAGAAACAAGATATACAGACTTAAATTCGACTCTACAGAAGTCGCAATGAGATTAATCATAGAATTTGACTTCTTGAAAGTCGGAGTGAAAAGCATCAATCGCTCATACTTGGACTTCTGAAGGAGTCGGAGTGAATACTTCGACTTCCTGGGAGTTGGAAAACAATACAGAGACTTCGACTCTTTAAGGGTCGGAGTGGGGACTTCGACTTCTCTGAAGTGTTCATCAATTGATACCTTACTTCGACTTTATAGAAATCGGAGTCTAGAATTCGACTTCTCAGGAGTTGGAGCCCACACTTCGACTTCTAAAGAGTTGGAGTCCAGTACAAAGATGGTTTCAGCACTTCGACTTTTCTGGAGTCCGAGTTAGTATGATACATAGTGTATTCTATGGACTTGGAAAATTTTCAAGATAGTGTTGATATAGTATTATACAAAATATGTTCTCTATGATATATTCTAGTAGATTTGTTTGTAGAAAGACTTTAAAAGGTTTTGTCATAGCGAAATCACCTTGTTAAAATAGTTTAATGTTTTAAACAATTTTCTTAGGGATAGTTGCTCAACAATTCTCCCCCTTTTTGTTAATGACAAAAGCTTTTAAATAGACAATGAAAAACAAATTTAAGTTTACAAAACTATGACCTCCTGTGGATTGATTTATTTGTTTCTTACTTACTTTCTCCCCCTTTGTGGCATTAACAGAAAATGTAAGATACAAGGAGAGAGAGAGAGAGAGAGAGAGGAGAGAGAGAGAGATACAGAGAAATATAGAACAGAACTGCATGCATATATATAAAGAGTGTTTGAGCACAAAATACATCTAGGAAGCTGATAAAGAACTAGGTAAAAACATAGAAGGAGGGATTTGGGCAAGGAAGGGCTGAAGAAGAGCCCAAAGCTTCTTCTCATTTTCAGGAAAGAAGTTCTCAAACTTAGCATACTCTAGCTTGTAGGAAGGTCCTATGGAGGGGATTTTCCTATAAGACTTGACATGTCATCTGTGGAACCAGCTAAGCCTCTTATGATAATTGCTAGGGTGCAAAAGAGTCCTCAGAGGTACAAACTTCTTGGTGGCTGCTAAGTGGAGAAACTCATGAACAGTGATGTTATAGTGCGGGCCCTGATTGATTGCAGCTTCCTTGGCTTGATAATAGACTAAGTACCTCTGCTTCCACTTATGGGCAATAGACTTCCAAAGAGCCTCATATCCTTTGCAGAGATACTCAGGAATAGAAATCTTCAATTTCTGGAAATCTGTGTGATCTTTGGGGTATGTAGCTGCCCATTGATCTTCTGTGAACCTCTCAGACTCAGCAAAATAAATCTAAAAATCTAACATGTGCTGAGAGTTTTGAGGAGCTTGCATAAGAGCAAACCTATGAAATGACAGACCTAAATTGTACTTGATTCTGAACCTTGTAGCTATTCTGATATGTCTATTGAAAACTAGCTGGGCAAAGTCCTTTCTAGCAGAAATTGCTCCAACCAGACTTGGATGCAATCCAGAAGATAATCCAATTGTCATAGATGGGGAGATCTGTGACGGCCCTCATTATACCGGTACGGTTATACCAACCCACGTCGGTATAGCGAGAGTCCTCACAGTGGGACATTTACCCAAACGATACTAATAGCTGAGATACACGCGAATACAACAGAGTAGCGGAAGTAAAAGACAACTGTCTCCATTCATTCATCATCCACATTTAACATACATGAAGTTTGCAATTAACGATAAAGAACTAAAAGTTCACATAATTTAAATTGCTGAAATAGAAATACATAATGTCCACACTTATACATTCTTTTCATGATACTCTAATACAATGTTCAAATTACATACTACGAATACACAAGTCACAAAGAAACTCCAAAGTCTAATCTCCGCGCTCGGAGTCCGTCTCCACTGTCACCTCCAACGATGCCACGTCACCAACTACACCTGTACGCCGAAGCAAGGAATGAGTCCAAAGACTCAGCAAGCAACACTACTCATAACATACACGTATAAGTCATAGGGGTTTCTACATGCACATTCAACATTTACAACACATGGCATGCTAATCATTTGAAGGTTTCAACCTATCATGAAAGTTTTACAATTTGATACATGGATCATGCTTTCAGATTTCTAAGAATAAAACTCTACCTATCACATGCTCTCTACTCAATTTACTCATGAAATTTTGTCTTTAAGGATCAAGACATGAGAGCTACCAACATGAACATTGTGCATATATGAAAGGAGAACACGACTAGCATGGATCTTACATGTTTTTAAACACATACATAGACATTTTCACATGCTTTAAGTTGCTGGTTTCACATGGTTTAACGGTTGTAAACCTACACATGAGAGCTACAATATTGCTTAAAACAAATCATGTGAACTACCAATCATGCTACTTGCATACGTGCTCATCAATTATCCCTAACATGGATTCTAGACATTTTTGCACATATAAACATGATGATAACGACATGAATTTACTGATTTCACATGGTTTCAGATTTTTCTCACATGGATTTCAACAACATATTTTCACATTTAGAATTTCACATTTTCTTTACACAAGTTTTCTCTTTCACATGGTTACACTTTGCACATACACATTCACATTGTTCACTTACACATTTACACATGAACACATACACATTACACATTTCACATTACACATTTTAGGTGCCGTGACACATAGTCCAAACCACCAAAGAAGGACATATACACATCACATTACACATAGACGCCATCTAGGCATTCCAATGGCGACTCTTGGACTGCGCAGACTGGGAGAACAAGTCTCCACCCTAACCAGTGGTACTTGTCCACCTCCAGAATTTCCCCCTAATGCCCTTAGGGTCACTTACACATTGAACTTTCTCAGGGGGACTTTTCCCTGATACAGTTCCACTGCCCTCTACGGAAGCAGTGTCACATTGGCACGGTTACACATTACACATTTTACCGATTTACACATGGTTTTACACATAGCACTTTTCATCTCATTCACTTCCTCACTCATATGTATTTCTCTGTTTTTCCTGACATGGCACTACAGATTTTAGGAGTTTAACACACAGTCAATTTCACCAATCAAGTTGGGTTTAAGCAATACCTAATCACATTACGATAACCTACATGGATTACTATATTTCACATGGAAAATACATAACTTCTTATGTACTGGTCCAAATGACCTGAAATTTTAACCACATGCCATTTTTGGGTTCAAGGTCATACACCCAATTTTTTAGATTTTTCTGAGCTAAATAGAATTTACAGAAAATCAAATACCTATTTTGCATGCCATTCACAATTTAAGTTAACATGGAGTTTAACACATCATGCAATTTTGCCACTTACTATTTGAACAGAGATTACTGTCCCATACATGATCTGAGAATGCAGAATTTACCCTGAATCATACATCTATAGATCGATCACCACATATCATTCTTGCATGCCGTTTTATTTACCGAACCGAGTTTATTAGCAATTTATTCAAGCATGGACAATTTATCAAAACTGAGTACATGTACACTGATCCACTAATCTTCATGATCTAATAAAACTGAGGCATTCAGACTAATCCTAATCATAAAACATAAATTTGGCAAGATCATCAACAAGTCATGCTTATAAATTCAGGGAATACACTCTTCTAACATTCACCACCACACATCACACTCATCCACACACCACAATTAACAATATACATAGTGTATAGGGTTACCATATATCCTCATCACGGAAACCATACCGAAAATAGTGTATAGGAAGGGCAGAACAGGTCACTGTTCTGTCCAGAGGAACTTGGCGGCAGTCTCTGGCCGCTGACTCAGGGTCAGCGACATGGTCGATGGACGCCAAGCATGATCTAAGCGTCCATTGACCTTGCCGTCAATGCAGGTCTATGCAGAAACACAGACCCGAGATCTCAAGTTTGGGTGAATGGGAGGGTCTAGGACTCGAGGGAAAATTTATAAAATATTAGAAACGACCTAGACACATACGGGGACATCATGGTTAGGTCACTTGCCTTTTAAAAATTGCTGTAAAGGGTCTAGGGTGTTGGCGAAGCCCTCCTTGGGCAGTCCCAAGAAGGTGCAGAAACGCCTCCTAGATCTTCTTCCTCCGGGCTCCTGGACGATCTCCACAGCAGGGGGATGTCGGGGAAGCCTCCTCCTTTGCTCCAGCTATCTTCTTGTCGAGAGGATGGCCGGATCTAGCTCCAGGGAGTCTGATCTTTGGGTGCAAAAGGGTGGGTTTTCTCACAGCTCAGAACTAGGGTTTTTCTCCTGGTTTCTCTCTTGCAAAGGTGAAGAGAGGAGTGGGGAGAGGCAGATCCGGGTTTAGACATAAGGGGAGGCCTCTCTCCCACTCACAAAGTGACATGACAGCTCTCAGAGCCGTTGGGGACAGCCCCCCAATGGCTGGGCTTTCTTGTTTCAGAGGTTTCTGGCTCTGCTGCGCATGCAGGCCAGAGAAATAGGTGTCCATATCGCTCGACGCCAGGATTAGTGTTGGCGTCCATGTCTGGACGCTGACACTACCTCAACGGCTAGGGGTGACGCCAAGTGGCCTTCGGCCAGAACTCTAAAATATGCAGAAAACTATGCATATCATGCATATATACATGCAATATGTATATGGTAGGTATCCATACTATCACCATTCAATACATGCATTATTTACATCTAATATAAACATATGCACACGTAATTATACTAATAATACGTACGTAAATATGTATATACATACACAAGCACAAATACACACACGCAAATACAATTAATGCGACGGAAATTCGAGGGCCTTACAAGATCTCTCTTTGACCACAGATGATCTGCTCCCATTGCCCTTTGTTTACATCAGGCAAGCCCATTCTGAACCTAGCTTTATTGAATTCCTTCATCTTGGTGTACTTGGCCTGCGACTCTCTAAGGAGGGTACCAAACAGGTCAAAAAATCTAAGGTTCGAGTGAAGGGAAATATCCATAAATTGGTTCCTAGCCTGAGTTTGTTGGTATCTGGTAGCTTCATCAGGATAGAGTTCTATGAATTCTTTGAAAGACAGACTGTGGCCCTTCTGAGTGATGAGATTGACATCAGCCAACAGTACTTGGGATGTATGGAGGAGATAGGGAAGCCAGTCCTCAAAGGTGAAACCTGGCATTTCATGGACTTCAAGAAATGCTTTGATAGACAAGAATTCCCTGAACAGGTTCATATGGTGTTCAGAGTGGTAGACAAAGGCATACCAAAATGGAGGAATTAGCTTGGCAGGATTTTCTTTCAATTGGCGTCCACCTTTGGATAAAAGTACCACACTATGTACAATCTCTATAAGGGAAAGAGTGGATCTGCCAGAAGAGGGTGTAGAGGATGTAGGGAGAGAGGAAAAGAAATGAGGAGCTAAAATGTGAAGAATGCGTATGGTTGCCTTGGAGGGTTTGAGGTTGTACTTCAAAGGTTAAATAGAAAAATTAATATTGTTGAAAGCAAGGGGCTGATCCTCTGGGAGAGAGGTAGTGAGAGGAGGATTAGATGAGGTAGAAGAAGGAGGTGGAGGTTGTTGTTCATCAGCAGTGGGAGCTGGAGGTGTAGGAGCAGTAGAGGCAGTAGGTTGAGAAGCAGTAGGTTGAGAGGCAGATGGAAGAGTAGAAGGGGTAGGAGCAGAAGTAGCAGGAGGAGTTGGATCAGTGGAAGGAGAGGAAATGGTCAAGGGTTGAGAAGGGTAAACAACCTGACCATTCATATGGAGTTTCCTTCTAACCTTCCTCCTAAAGGTTTTGACCTTGGACCTAGCATCTACCTCCAAATCCTGAGACTCTAGAGGTCGCTTAGAACTAGACTCCTTCTCCTGGGGCTACTGCTGCTGCTGCTCTGGCTCAACTTCTACTGACTGCTCTTTTTGCTGCTATTTTTCCTCTGACTGTTGCTCTAGCTCTAGCTGCTGCTGCTCTTGTTGTTTGTAAGGCCCTCGAACTTTGTTCTTTATTTAGACTTTGTCATATGGTGTTTAGTTACTTGTGTATAGATCTATGTATATGTATGTATATGTTTATCATTGTACATATGGTGCTTAAGTTATACATTACTAGTATATAAATATATATATAGTGTATGCATGTTATGTTGCATTTCTGTGTTCTGGCTGAGAGGCATGTTAACGTCAATATGCATGGACGTGCATGGGAGAGTCGACGTCCAGATCGATGGACGTTGATTCCCAGTAAACGGCAGAATGTGGACGTCTATTTCCCCAGAAATTGTGCGGTTTCAAATCTGGAAACGGTAGCATTTCCTCCGGTCCCAATTTTGGAAACTACCTTACAACGGTAGGATTCCATCCCTTATGTGTATCCCGACCCCCTTAGATTATATAAACACCCAATTTCGGTTGGATTAAGTATTTTGGCTCTTTGAGAAACCCTAAAACTATCTGTGCAAAAATTGAACCTTAGAGGCAATTGGAGAGTTCTCTTGGCGATCTGCATCGACTGGGAGAGGCTTTGGACTTTGGTGAGGCTTCCCCGACTCTGGTGTGCAACCTGCGTCGACACAGAGACCGGTTCGGGATGAGATTTGGGCACTTCTTGGCTTGGCCGAGAAGAGCATCTTCGACAAATTAGTCCAATCTAGTAATTTTTCTGAGGCAAGTGATCTAGGGATATCATCCCTACCCATGTTCCCTAGGTCCCAGGCATTTTTACTGAATTTTCCTCGCATTTGAAACCCCCATTCATTAAGTTTTTGTGCGTTCAGTCTGCACATCTGCAGATAGGAACTTAACGACCAACTTGTTGCCGTTAAGATCCAGAGTTAACGGCAACATATTGTGTCGCTAACCCCTGTTGGCGGCAAGCTCTATGCCACCAAGTTCTTCAGGATTTTTCAGAATGGTTATTTTGATCCTTGTGATATGTTATCAAATTTTTGTATGTCAGTACATGCTGTAAAATTTATATGTTGTTAATACAGTCATTAGGTCATGTCATGAAGAGGTGTCGAATTTCTTTAATTAGTTCTATTTATTAGAATTTCTGTAATAGGATAATGAGCATGATCTAATCTTGATAATGCCTGATTAATTAGATCCATTGTATATTAGGGTTCATAAATTTCTATGATGATATGATGATTGATATCAAGGTTTTGAACTATTAGAACTGACCATGTTGGTATGTACCATGTTTAGTGAAACTCTTAATGGACATGCCTGAAATCTATTTTAAATTGTAAATTTTGATTTACTGTTCCAAAAAATGTGAAATTTTGAGGATGTGATATATAACCTGTGTACAGCCTATGATAAAAATTTCATAGTAAATTGATATCAGTATGTACTGTGATCAATTTAATTAGTGCAATCGACCATGTTAATTATGTTAATTCTAATTGTATGGAATTCAATGATTAGCTGCATGATTACGGCTTTGCTATGATCAATTATCAACGTGAACAGTAAGATTGAACTCAGTAAACTGAAACATGTGTGTGTGTTTAAGTGCATGAGCATGAAGTGATTAGTGCATGTGAATAGTGTACGTGAATATAATAAAGTGTTTAATGTGTACTTGTGCCGATCGTGACACTGCTACCATAGAGGGCTGTGGAACCATACTGTAGTAAAGTCCCTACGGGAAGGTTCAATGTGTGTGATATCCTATGGGCATTAGGATGAATTCCTGGAGGTGGACAAGTACTACTGGTTAGGGTGGAGAGGGCTTCTCCCGGTTCTGCGCAGTTAACCAAGATTCGTCACTGTGTTGCCCAAGTGACGGGTATGTGTATGTGATGTGTGTCCTTCTAGTAGTGGTTTGGACTATGTGTCACGGCAATTAAGTGTAAAAATGTGAATATGTGCATGTGGACATGTGAATTGTGCAATGTGAAATATGAGCATATGAAATTGTTAAGTGAATGAGTTAGCATGTGAATAACTGTAAACCCATGTGATTGTGTTTAATTCATGTCAAAACAGCAAGCTAAATATGTGTATAAGTGTGATAAATGCATGATAAAATGATTAGATATCATGCTAGGTATGCTAATACTTTGTACATAGTACCATGCTTTAATTGGGTATAGTTGTAAAATGATTTGAATAAGATTGAGCCTTTGTTCATGTTGGTTACGATGTGTAGAAAGCATGCTATAGGTTTTATATTAGTTGTATATTTAAATGAAGCATGTACCATGTTGATGTCTAAATGCAAAAGAAAACTAGCATGTGTAAATGATATGTGTGAGGATGTTGTTCTTAGATTGCTTGTTGGGTCTCTTTAGACTCATTCTTACTTCGGCGTACAGGTGTAACAGGTGTCTCCACTTCTGAGGAGGACCTAGTTAGGAGCGACTCCGAGCACGAGGAGTAGCTTTCTTGTGGACGTGCTACATTGTACTTTTACTTTCATAGCATGTAATCAATAAAAGTGTGTAATTCATTTGGACAATGTAGTTTATTTTGAAGTTGTAATATTGTGGACACTTGCATTTCTTTTATTGCTATCTAGACTGTGGATATTTGATGATGATGATGGAATGAGAATGAGAATGAGATTATTTATTTATTCCGCTGTAATCTTGTGATATTTGTGTACATCTCAATCTAGTGTTAAGTGTTGGGTAAATGTCCCACTGTGACGGCATTCTTTGTACGATGTAGATTGGTAAAATCATACTGGTATAAAGAGGGTCGTTACATTGTTGCTATTGCTCTTGTTCCTTTTGTTGTTGATGTTGTTGTTCTGGCTGCTGCTCCTCTTGATTAGTAGAGGGTGGAGCAGAAGGCTGACTTGTGCCCTATTGGCACACCAACTGAAGCAAAAGGTCCTTCATCTGCTGGATCTCCTCAGCCAAGAAATCAAACTTCACATCAACTTGTTGGACTTGCATCTGTAGAACAGACAAGCCCTCTTGTTGTTTCATCATCAGATCCATCAAAATGCTTGAACTGCTGCTACTCTCCCCCTGAGTCCTTGGCTGGGTCTCAAAGTGAGGAGGGGAGACATGATGCTCTTCCTCTTCAAATATTTGCTCAAGTGGAGTAGTTCTGGGAATATCTTCTTCTTCTTGTACTACCCCCTTGCCCCTCAAATCTCTGAGCACATGACTGATTGTCTCCTCTAGTGCTTCATGCTCAGGAGATGGGACAGGAATTTGCTCTTGCTGTAGTGGTTCGTGATCTTGCTCTAGCTCATGTTGATGACCTTGTTGCTCTTGCTCTTGCTATTGTTGTACTTCTACAGAGGCTTCTACTCTTTCTTCTCTTCTTCTTCAGGCTGAACTTCAAGAATAGATGTGGAACTCTCTGCCTCATCAGGAATATCTCATGAGTGCGCTGTGGCATAGAGTCCTTGGTCCAGAAATTTTGTGCCTTGCTCTCCAAACTATAGTGGCTTCTTCTTAGTGTAGATAAACCAATCTTTTCCTTCACTACCACTGAAATTTCACCACTAAGATCTACTAAACATTTCTTGAAAATAATGGTCAGCAGAGGTCCATAATGAAGGGACTCCTGCAAGTTTCTGGATCCTGCCATCCTCTCCAAAATAATAGAGAGCAGGTTGACCCTATGTCTCTAAATAGCCCAAAATAATAGGCTTCCATCTCTGGCAGTTATAAAGGAATGGGTGCCAGCCCTTGGGGTGATGATAGAGTGGATGATTCTCTTCTCCGCAGAAAACTCATTTACTAGGAGTCCTTTCTTTCTAACAGACCCTAGACTTCCAATCACACCCATTTTTGCTTCTCCATGGGTACAATCTCACTGATTCTGTGGCTAGAATTGGGGCAATCCAATATTTCAACCAAAAGTTCTTCTGAAACTGTGATCCTGGTACCTTTCACAATCCCTGTGACTGATCCTTCTGGAGTAACTAGAAGGGACACATAAAATGCCTTAAGGGCACCCTCGAAAGATGGTTCTGCAATCTGACATAGTCTAGACCAGCCCATTGCTGCTAGGGTTTCTTCTACCCAAACTAGCCTACCATGCAACTAGTTGAAATCTACAACCTTTCTAGGATAGATGGAGATTTTAGCAGAGGAGAGGCATTGGAACTGTTTAGGTGTGAACATGGTTCCTTCCGGAGCCCAAGAAGAGGCCATCTAGACCAGAATGGCAGGGAAGACTCAGAGGAATGTCAAGGGAGTCAAAGAAATGATGTTCAGAGATCAAGAAACATATCTTTCTTCAGAGAAGATGAGAGATCTGCAGTTGCTCCAAAGACTGTTCTGGAGGGGATGAACAGTGAGCACGGGACGAGGAAGAAGACAACAGGGGAGTCGGAGAGAAAGTTCAAACGGGTGCTTTGGGAAAAGGAGGAAAGGGTCCTAATATAGAAATTGGAAAAAGTAATGGACCAAAGATGAGGAGATGAACGACTGTGATTAAATAAGTGAACCGTTATTGTAATAAATTCATCTTTAAATTTAAAGTTATTATCATTTATTAAAAAAAATTAAAGTTAATATATACTCCGACTTCACAGACTCTGACTTTTAGGAGTCGAAGTTCCTTCTCCGACTTCCAAAAGTCGCAGTGCACACTTCCAGCATCATGAGTCGTAGTAGACTCCGACTTTGTAAGAGTCACAGTCTGCACTCCAAATTCATGACAATCATAGTACCAAGACTTAGAAAAAAAATTCAATGAGTTTTAAACATACACTTCAGAAATTTAGACATGAGTTTATCATACATAACAACAATTCAATCAAGATTGCACATACATATTCTCTTCTAATTGATGTGAATCTATCTTCCGGAAGAGGTTTAGTAAGTATATCAGCTAATTGATTTTCTATAGAGACAAAATCAAGTAAAATATCACCATTACTTACATGGTCCTTGATGAAATAATGGCTGACCTCAATATGCTTTTTTTTTTTCTTGAAATAGGATTTTTGGTCAAATTACTTGTGCTTGTGTTGTCACACAGCATTGGAATCTCTTGAAGTATTTGACCATAGTCTTCCAGTTGATGTTTAATCCACAGCAGTTGAATGCAGCAACTTCCAGCTGCAATGTATTCTGCTTCTGTTGTGGACAATGCTACTGGATTCTGCTTTCTGGAAGACCAAGAAATCAAGCATCCTACAAGAATTTGACAAGTACCACTGGTGCTTTTTCTATCTATTTTGCATTCAGCATAGTCAACATCACTATATACAATTAATTTGAAACCAGAACATCTGGGATACCATAAACCCAATTTAATTATGTTTATAAGATATCTAAATATTCTTTTAACAGCATTAACCTGTGCTTCTTTAGGAACAGCTTGAAATCTAGCATACAAACATACACTGAACATTATATCTGGTCAACTGGCAGTAAGATAGAGTAAAGATCCAATCATGCCTCCATAGATCTTTGATCTACTTTCTTGCCAAGTGGATCACTATCTAACTTAATTCCTGAGCTCATGGGTGTTCCTAAGGGCTTACACTTGTCAAAATCATATTTTGAGAGTAAATCTGAAATGTATTTGGTTTGACAAATGTGACTGCCTTCCTTGATCTGCTTGATTTGCAATCCAAGAAAGTAATTAAGCTCACCCATCATACTCATCTCAAACTCACTCTGCATAAGGTTTTCAAAGAATTTACATAGTGATTCATTAGTAGAACCAAAAATAATATCATCAACATATATTTGTACTATCAAGATTCCTTCTGAAAATTTCTTAATAAGTAATGTGCTATATACTTTACCTCTTATAAAATCATGTGATATAAGATAAGCACTTAGTCTTTCATACCAAGCTCTTGGAGCTTGTTTCAGACCATACAATGCTTTCTTTAAATGGAAAACATGATTTGGATATTTAGTATCTTCAAAACTAGGTGGTTGCTCAACATAAACTTCTTCTTTTATGAAACCATTCAGAAAAGTACTTTTAACATCTTTGAAATAAATTGATATTGAGGGAGCATGCATATGCTAATAAAATTCTAATTGCCTCTAATCTAGCTACTGGGGCATAAGTTTCATCAAAATCAATGCCTTCCTCTTAGGAATACCCTTGAGCTACCAATCTGGCCTTGTTCCGGGTGATCACTCTTGATTCATCCATTTTGTTTCTGAAGACCCATCTGGTCCCAATAACAAGGGTTAGAAGGTCTAGGGACAAGAGTCCAAACCTGGCTATGTTGGAACTGGTTAAGTTCCTCTTGCATAGCAAGCATCCAAGATTCATCAACTAGTGCATCATTGATTGTCCTAGGCTCAATTTGAGAGACAAATGCAGAAAAATCACAAGGGATGTTCATACCTCTTGTTCTTACCCTATCTTGAGGATCACCTACAATATTTCTCTTGGATGATCTCTGTGATACCTGAATTCTCTAGGCAGTCCTCTTGTGCTTCTTCTTGTTGTTGAAGTTCCTCAGTGGTCGATCTTCCTTTCTTCTTCTTTCTCTCTTTCTTCAAGAATGTCTGTTCTAGATCCCTGCAGAGATCTTCAACACAATCTTCTCTTCTTCTATTCTCTTAATAGAAGGGTTAGTCTCATCAAATAATATATGCACTGTTTGCTCTACAGTTAAGGTTCTTCTATTAAACACTTTATATCCTCTAGGTTTTGAATATATCATAACAGAAAACCTTCATCACTTTTAGCATCTAACTTTCCTAAGTTATCTTTACCATTATTTAAAATAAAACACTTACAACCAAAAGGTCGAAGATGGCTGATGTTGGGCTTTTTCTCCTTGTATAGCTCATAAGGTGTCTTCTTTAGGATTGGTCTGATCATGCACCTATTGATGATGTAGCAGGCTGTGTTGACTGCTTCTGCCCAAAAGTATCTTGGTAAATTGTACTCTGCAAGCATAGTTCTGGCCATGTCCAGTAGTGTTCTATTCTTCCTTTCTGCTACTCCATTTTGTTGAGGTGTTCTTGGTGCAGAGAAGTTGTGTTATATTCCATTTTCTTCACAGAACTTTACAAAATCTTCATTCTTGAATTCTCCACCATGATCAGATCTGATGCTGGTTATCTGAAACTTTTGGTTCTTCTATACTAATTTGCTGAACTTCAGAAAAGCTGAAAATGTTTCTGATTTGGCTTCTAAAAAGGACACCCAAGTGTACCTTGAGTAGTCATCTACAATTACATAGCCATACACTTTTCCTCCAAGACTTACTGTTCTTATAGGTCCAAATAAGTCCATATGAATGAGCTCCAAAGGCTTGGAAGTTGTAACCACTGTTTTGGACTAAAATGATGTCTTGGTTTGCTTTTCCTTTGCACATACTGTACAGATTCTAGACTTCTTCAGTTTCATCATAGGAAGACCTTCAACTAGATCATGCTTGATTAATTTCTTGATTACTGAAGTGCTTGCATGTCCTAGTCTTATGTGCCACAAATCAGTTTCTTCACTCTTGGTGGTTACAAGACATACGTTTACTTCTTTTAGTTCTGCTAATTGTAAAGTGTACATATTTTTGACACTTTAAGCTTCAAACTTTGTTTTTCCATCCTTTTGAATAATGCACTTATCATTCTAAAATTTTACCAAGTGACCTTGTCACACAGTTGACTGATGCTAATAAGGTTGTGCTTCAATCCTTCTACATATATGACATCTTCTATTAGATTCTTTTCTTTTGTTCCTACTGTTCACATCCTAAGACCTTCCTTTTCCATCATCTCCATAGGTGACCTGACCAATCTCATCTCTAAAACTTGTAAATAACTTCCTGTCACTTGTCATGTGCCTTGAGCACCCACTATCTAAATGTCATTTGGATGCTCTCAAGCAACCCTGCAAACAAACTTAAGTTAAAATTTTGGTACCCAAATTTTCTTGGGTCCTTGATGGTTAGTCTTAGGGATCAAGCGCAGGTGTCTAGTTGTGCATGTGCTGACAGTGTGTCCTAGCTGGTTACAGTGACTACAACATAGATCAAAAGCATTTTTCAAGTGTGTAGTGTTGCTATATTTTAGTTTTTGTTTGTAAACATATTGGTTAACTTTTCTAGGATTTTTAAATCCTTTTTCTTTTACAAATTGTGGAATCAGATAATTTTTAGGATACACAATATCTTCTTCATTATGTAGAGGTGCATAACCCTACTCCATATTTCTTTTTACCTGTCCTAGAACCTTTTAGTCTTACAAACAGTGATGTTTTATAGTTAGAGATTTTCTCTATGGTAGCTCTTAAAAAGTTGTTTTCTTCTCTTAATTTTCCTTCATCCTTTAATTCTTTTAGATTAGATTCTATTTCCATGTTTATTGTTTTTATTTTTTAAAGTATTCATACAGTAGTTCATTTGCTCTTTTACTTTCATTTAGGTTTTGTCCTAATCTTTCTACTTCATTTTTCAGGAAAGTATTAGATTTTTTTGTGTAAGCAAATTTAATTTAACTATTTTCATTTGCTTGACTACTGATTTATATTTTTCATATAATTCATTGAAGGCATCTTCAAGACAATCAGAATCGGATTCAGAACATGATGTAAAAGAGGTTTCTGAATTTACCTGATCCAGTCCTGCCATGAGGGCTAGATTTGTCTTTTCTTCTTCTTCAAATTTTGAGCTTCAAGAGTCTGAACTGGTAGCTTCAACATTATCCCATGCTGCTGCTGCCATTGCCTTTTTCTTGTATCTTCTAAATTTCTTTTCTTTGTCTTTCTTCTTCTCAGATCTTTCTACTTGATCCTTCTTCTTCAGCTTAGGACATTCAGATTTGTAATGTCCTAGTTGATTGCACTCATAGCAGGTTGGTTTCTTCTTCTTGTCCTCTTGAAGAATTTCTTTGAACCAAACATCTTTTTCTTGGCAAGGATCCTTTGCAGTTTCCTTGACAGCATAGCTTCATCATCACTGTCATCTGATTTCTCCTTTGAGTCTTCAGAGGAAGAAGAATCTGCAACTTTCAAAGCATTTGGCATTTTCTTTTTCGATGAACTTTCAGAAAACCTTTCCATGTTAATTTCATGAGCCATTAAGGATCCAATTAACTTGTTAATGGAAAGTTGAGTTAAATCATGTGCTTCTCAATAGCAGTGACCTTAGGGGTCCAAACATTTGTTAATGATCTTAAGATTTTCTTACAGTTTCTTCATTTGTAAGAATTTTTTCGAGTGAACTCAATCCTACTATTATATTAGAAAAACGATTGTACATTTGAGTTATATTTTCATTAGGAAGTATTTTAAATTGTTCATACTGAGAAACAATAATATCTATTCTAGTTTGTTTACTCTATCAGTTCCTTCATATGTAATTTGTAGTTTATCCCACATTTATTTAGTAGTTCTACAAACAGATAGTCTATTGAATTCTCTTTCTGATAGAGCACAACATAGATAATTTTTAGCCTTATAATTTAGAGACATGGTCTTCCTATCAGCTATGGAGAGAGCAGAGGTAGTTTCACCAAGTATTGTAAAATCACCTTGTTCTATTACCTGCCACAGATCAAAATTTGTGCCACTGATGAAGCATTCCATCCGCATATTCCAATATTGATAATCTTCACCATCAAAGAATGGTGGCTTTGTAACAGACTGACCTTCATAGTTGTGACTTTCAGCTGCCATCTCTTCTCAAATCTTTCGATTCATCTGAGAAGACCTCACTTTGATACCACTTATTGGATCGAGATGGCACTAATGATGTCCTAGAGGGGGGTGAATAAAACTTCTTGCACTTTAAAAATTTTATCTAAAATTAGGCAACACTAAATAGAATTGTTAGTGTTTAGTGTAATGTATGATTTAAGTGTAAGTTGGTAGAAACAATCACACAAATGCACAAGAAATTTTATCCTGGTTCGGCCCTTCCCACATGGAAGTCCTACGTCCAGTCCTCAAGCAAACCACTAGAGATTTCACTAACTACCAAGAATACTTGGCCTTCTCTCACCCTTGAGAGGTATTACAAGCCCACTTGCTCCCAAGCAAGTCTTCCCTTAACAGGGAACACAGACTAAGTTTAACAAGGTCTTCCCTTCACAAGAGGGGAACTGCAGGAACAAACCTCCTACGGGTTACACAAACAGAATTGAAAAACACTTGTGTGTTTGCTCTGAAGGATGAGCAAAACACAGGGAATTCAGAAAGAAATACAAATAGAAAATTACAACTTTGATCCTTTCTGAATCAAGGAGGGGGACTAGAAGAATATCTAGTTACACAAATTCCACCCAACACAAACAAGACTTCTGTGAAGAGACCAATTTGTATAAATATTTCAGATATTTTCACAGATAATTTTTTGTGGTTATTTTCAGTATAATATATCCTATCTGTCAGAATACATTAAATAATAGTAACATGACAAGATATTATTCTGAAGGATATACAAGTACTATGTGTTCTACAAAAGATCTCATTAAGAAAATAAATATCAAACAATCAAGATTATAGAAATAATATTTTACAAGAAAAAGTGAAGTACAGAAGTTGTCAAGGAAGTCAGAGTCAGAAAGACATGTACTTCGACTCTCTTGGAGTCGGAGTCAGAAACAAGAGATACAGTCTTAAATTGGACTCTACAGAAGTCGCAGTGAGATTAATCATAGAATTTCACTTCTTGAAAGTCGGAGTGAAAAGCATGAATCGGTCATACTTGGACTTCTGAAGGAGTCGGAGTGAATACTTTGACTTCCTGGGAGTTGGAAAACAATACAGAGACTTCTACTCTTTAAGAGTCGGAGTGGGGACTTCGACTTCTCTGAAGTGTTCATCAATCGATACCTTACTTCGACTTTATAGAAGTCAGAGTCTAGGATTCGACTTCTCCGGAGTTGGAGTCTAGACTTCGACTTCCAAAGAGTTGGAGTCCAGTACAAAGATGGTTTCAACACTTCGACTTTTCTCGAGTCAGAGTCCACAGTCGGAGTTAGTATGATACATAGTGTATTCTGTGGACTTAGAAAATTTTCAAGATAGTGTTGATACAGTATTATACAAAATATGTTCTTTGTGATATATTCTAGTAGATTTATTTGTAGAAAGACTTCAAAACATTTTGTCATAGCAAAATAATATTGTTGAAATAGTTTAAAGTTTTAAACAATTTTCTTAGGGATAGTTGCTCACAAGTCTGTCAAAAGAAACTCAAGGAAATAAAAATTACATTAAGGATCACCACTGAAAGTATTCGAGAATTTTTCTAAGTCCATTAGAGATATCAAAGATTTATATATATATATATATATATATATATTTCACTCCGACTTTTCTAAAGTCGAAGTCCATCGATTATTGTTTTTAAGTCCACATCGATTACTATTTTTAAGTCCACATCGATTACTATTTTTAGTCCACATCGATTACTATATAAAATTACATCGATTACAGTTAACTTAAACATCGATTCTCAGTATACGTCGATTACTGCTTTAAGTCCACAATCGATTACTATTTAAAACATCGATTTCGTTCACATCGATTACCTTAGACATCGATTCCCTTTAAACATCAATTACCTTTCTCTTAAAACGTTGATTACTTTAGATATCAATTACCTTAGACATCGATTCCCTTTAAACATCGATTACTTTTATCTTAAAACATCGATTTCTTTAGACATCGACTATTTTAAACATTGATTACCTTGCACTAAAACATCGATTGCCATCTCATATCGATTGTCTTCTTAAACATCGATTTTCTTATCTTTGAAACATCGATTACCGTTTTAAATCACATCGATTGCTTTGTACCAAACATCGATTACCCTTAGACATCGACTGTCTCAAACATCGACTATCATACTTAAACATCAATTACTTTTTGGACATTGATTACCCTTAGACATCAACTGTCTCAAACATCGACTGTCCTACTTAAACATCGATTACTGTTTGGACATAGATTACCCTCATGATGATCAGTCCATCTCCATATAATTAATTATTAATTATATATGTATTTTTTGGTGATTAACAAAACCTTGAAAAGTATTCTCTAACACGTTTTGTGAAGTTTATCTACAGGATATACTCAAGCAAAATCTGTAAGTTATCCTCACACACTATTATTTGAAGTTCAAAGCATAAATTTATCTAAGTACACATCAATTTCCATATGATCTCTATAACGATTCATAAGTCACTTAAACAGCAATTTGATCGAAACAATGATTTCCTTTCACTTAAACAACGATTTGATTGAAACAACGATTTTCGTTCACTTAAACAACGATTTGATCGAAACAACAATTTTCGTTCACTTAAACAACGATTTGATCGAAACAACGATTTCCTTTCACTTAAACAATGATTTGATCGGAAACCACGATTTCCTTTCACTTAAACAACAATTTGATCGAAACAATGATTTCCTTTCACTTAAACAACGATGTGATCGAAACAACGATTTTCTTTCACTAAAAGAACGATTTGATCACAATAACGACTTGTTTTCACTTAAAGAATGATTTGGTCGCAACAACAATTTGCTTTCACTTAAAGAATGATTTGATCACAGCAACGACTTGCTTTCACTTAAAGAACGATTTGGTCGCAACAACGATTTGCTTTCACTTAAAGAACAATTTGATCGCAACAACGATTTGGTCAGTGAAACAACGATTTCGGTCTCACAACGACTTCAAGATCGATTTCACTTAAACAACAATTTCATCATTGAAACAACGATTTCACCATATACATAGATTATGATCACATTAACTTTATTTCAACATAGATTTCATTCATATATGGATCACGTTGATAACATTGAATTCATGTGTGTACCAATTCTTTCACAACGATTGTGGTTAAATAAATTGACAAACACTATCATTATCTTCTCAGATAATTTTTTAAGATTTATCTGTCATGATATTTAAAAGTATAAGTTCAAATCTCTGTAGATTTTAAAAACTTCCCGCGCACCAAACTATATCCTGTGGTCTTGAGTATTTATTGTGAAGGTACAACACAATTGTGAAGGTAAACACATCCTTGTTTACCTCACTTGTGTCACGTTAAATCTTGCCTTATATGATGACAGAATATCATTTCCGTTTTGGTATATCCTTTTGCAGCACGACTACTAATTTGACTGACAGTTTAGACAAAGAGAAGTTGTCTATGTGTCAGCATTTATTGTGTGTAGGACTTTTATAGAAATGCACGTCAAAGATGGAGTTGTCAACCTAACAAAAGGATAGAAGATTCAGAAAATCTTTCCTTGAAGGTGTATGTGTCAATCCAAGCATTAATAGCTGCAGGCTCCCTGCTCCTTGCTTCGGACCAGTCTCTCTAACGTGCATGAAGCTGTGAGACAACGGATACTACACGGTCAAAATTATCTCAAAGAAGATAAATAGAAGACTGGTGACTCCATGTAACGTAGTCAGACAGTTCGAACTCTTGAACCTTTGAAAAGCTTGAAACTCCAGTCACCTGAAGAACAACAAGAGCCAGCTCGTCCAATCCAACTTTTCTCTTGATCTTAGCTCTCTGTGAGAATAGTGCATTGCCTTTTGAGAGCATGCGTAGATCTGAGAGAGAGTCCACTTTGTAATCATCTTGTGCCTCTCATACTTCGCCTCAGATCAAGCAAGTAATTATAAGCTTGGTCTTGAGGCCTTTCTCATACAACTCATTCTTGTGGTTGATCCTCTTCTGGTGTGAAGAGAAGACATGTTGGTACAGGTGGTGGTGTTCCTCTTCTGGTTGAGAAGAGAAGGCCAGTTGCGGCTGGATGTGTAAGTGTCCTTCAGGGGGACTATACCCTTGTTTAGTGGAATTCCAAGTGGTTGCTTAGGGACAGGACGTAGGTGTAGACGCGAGATTTGGCCCATCTTCGCGTGGTTCATGGCCCAATAAGGCCTATTTGACCGCTTGTTTACTTGCCTCAGATCCCATGTAGACGGAAACATCGACTGTCGCTGACTACAGTTGGCGGCACAGCACCTTGATGTCGATTAAGGTTGGCGCCCACCGGGGTTGACGTCTGCATGGGGTTGGCGGCAGCATCGCTTGCCGTCAACCTAGGTTTACTTGGTCTGCGCAACTTCCCGAGATTCTAGCCCATTAGCACCCTCTCCTCGGCCATGCAACGCATGGGGCTGTTCCCAACGGGAAAATGGGCCACCTTGGCACCCCTTGACCCAGTAAAAGTCCTACACGGCCCCCTTTCATTGGTTCAAGCCTTAACACATGGATTGCCACAAGTTTAAGTGTGTTTCTTCACACTTGAGCATCCTATGCTCTCTAGCTCCATCCCCACTGTCTATATAAGGTACTCCTTGGCCTTCTAAGTAAGGGGGAGAGGCTGGACGAGCCCATGTCATGTTGCTTTGAGAGAAGAGAGAGACAGTCCACTAAAGCTTCCAACCTTTGTTTCCTCTCTTCCTCTCATCCCTTGGAGCATCCAGGAGGCTTCACCACGAGCTGGAGGAGCCCACAAAGGAGCCAAACAAGCTGCTACACGAGGATCATCTTTCTTCCTCTCTTTCCCTTCCTTCTCTCTCTAGCTTTGCATGCTACACACACTCACACTCACATTCACACTCTAGGCACGTAGTGCACCTCCCAACACACCCAAAAGGGGTTTTCCAACCAAAAAAATGGAGGGAAGAAGGGTGGTCATAACACTTGGCCGCCCCTCTTCAAGTCCGCAACCGGTACGGGGCTATCCTTTTGGGCCTTCTCTTTTCGTTTTGGACGTTTACTATACTGCATTTAGGTCTAGTAGAGTCCTCTCTTTGTTGCAGGAACACCTAAATGAGATAGTGGAGCTTCTTTTCTTTAGCCGGCCGAAGAGAGGAAAGTTGGAGTCCCACTATCCACCGTTACGCAAGGCACGTCACCGGCGTGATCACAACACTTCCTTGGGCACAGGTAAGGCCCTGGCGATCACATCCCGTTCATCTTCTTAGCTGGTTTCTTTCTTTTTCCCTTGGTCAACCCGGTCAAATGGAGGTCAAAGAAGCAAAAGAAGGTCAACCAGCATCCATTCATCGCCACGAGGGAGCTCACCCAACGTTCGGGAACCTCCGGAGACAGCAAGTGCTCACAGGGGCGCGGAACGTGAGCGTCCACAGCTCTTCTTTGGCGAACACGGTGGGACCACTGCTTCTGCCACGGTCTTCCGTCTACTTACAGGTAGACGGCAAGCAATCGATCATGTCGTTTACTGTCTTCTAAAGAACTGAACGTCCACTAGTTTGTCGTTTACTTCCCAGAAGCTTATTTTTGGCTTGTTTTGATTTGTTTTTCTTTCTGTTTGCTTCCTGTCTGATTTCTAACGGTCCTAAGTTACGGGGGGTCCTTATTTCTCTTCTGTTCTAGCCTCCTCACACATTTTAGGATAGCCCCTCCTTGGTTCACAACCTTTTATCCGGGGATTCCCTCTCGGGTAAATCGGGTTGACTTCAAGGAGAACTCTATAAGTCCCTAAATTCCGTGATTCTCTCACGGTAGGAGAGACTTTTCACCTTCCCATTTAGTCTGCCTATTCACCCAGGTTTGAGTAAGGATTGAGAGAATCGGCTTTTCCAAGCTTAATTAATACACAATTTGAACATCTAAAAATTTTGGGGACGTTGTTTGATAACATTGTTTGGTAGAAATCCATATTTCTCCTAATAACAGTGTAGTTAATCAACTTAACCATCTTAAAATCAGTAGGTTGTGTGTTAATAATGGACTCTTGGTTGAACTCTGTTAACATGTCTAATAATCCTGCCTTTGAATATGATGATAACATCCATGATGAATTTGTCAGAATGGTGAATTCTAACATTTAGCCCAAAGAGTCGGTTCACTCCTCCTCTCAAGCTGACAATGAGGAGGTAAGTTTGAGGGTCAACCCCACGTATGCTCAAGAAATCCAAGATGACCCCGAATTCTCCAAACTCATGTCCCGCTATTCTCCCGAGGATATCATTTCAATGCTTTCCAAGCATACCGTTCGGGCAATGGCCTCTCCTTCCTCTCCATCTCCATCTCCATTCAATGCCTCCTTGTCTGTTGGGGATATCCCACGATCGACAGCTCTCTTGCATACGACTCACACGTAGAGATCGGAGGAGAGATTGAAGAAGGGAGAAGAAGAACACAAGAACACCAGATTTTACGTGGTTCGGAGGAAATGCCTTCCTACGTCCACGGTCACAGCAGCGATTCAATGCTATACATCAGTATCATCACAGTACAAGGAGAATCTGCCCCACTTTATATACTGGGAGGTTAGGGCACCATAATCGATAATTACAAGGACAAAAATGCCCTTAACTCAGAAATGTGAAGTCGTCTATCCTGGGGTGTGAGAAGTTGACTGTCTTGAGGACTTCGACTGCCTTGGGTCTTGAAGTCGACTACTGAAGGTGACTGCCTTGAAGTCGACTGCTGAAGTCAACTGCCTTGAAGTCGACTGCCTTGAAGACTTCGACTCATTCTCTTTTGTAAGACAAATTTAGCTTCTGGGGGCACTGCCCCCGGAGACCCCCGCGACCTGACCGCGCGTCGATTCGCGACTCCGAACCGGTCCACTTTGAGAGTTCAGGCTCCACACTCTAATAATCTCCCACTTGGAGTCTGAACTCCAAACATAGCAGGCATCTTAAAGTCTTGATCCTCCTCAATGCAGTAAAAGAAAAGCTAGCTGTGGCATCCCTCCATCAATCATACATGGAGATCAACTGAAGCTTGGCACAGCTTCAGTTTCTCTCTTGTGACCACCTTGGTCAACATGTCTGCGGGATTTTCTGTCCCTCGTATCTTCTCAAGCAAAAGAGTAGCATCTTCAATCAACCCACGGATGAAGTGATATTTCAGCTGTATATGCTTCGTCCTTGCATGGAAGACGGGATTCTTGGCAAGGTGAATTGCGCTTTGACTGTCACAAAACAGCACACTGTTGTTTTGTTTCTTGCCCAATTCCTTCAGAAAATTTTTCAGCCACACCATCTCCTTGCTAGCTTTGGAGACAGCAACATACTCTGCTTATGTGTTTAAAAGAGCAACAACTTTTTGAAGTTGTGAAATCCAGCTCACTGCAGTCCTACCCAAGTGTACACAATACCAGTGGTGCTTCTTCTTGTGTCCAGATCACCACCAAGATCTACATCAACAAAGCCTTGTAAAACGACATCACTTTTTCTGAAACAAAGGCATTTACCTAAAGTGCCTTTCAGGTATCTCAGAATCCATTTTACTGCCTCCCAGTGTTGTTTACCCGATCTGCCATATACCTGCACACAACTCCCACTGCATGTGCTATATCTGGTCTGGTACAAACCATTGCATACATCAGGCTTCCCACAGCTGATGCATAAGGGATTTTCTTCATGGACTCATGCTCTTCAGCAGTCTTTGGTGACTGCTCTTTAGACAGCTTGAAGTGACTTGCTAGAGGAGTGTTGACTGGTTTTGCATCCTGCATGTTAAACCTGCCCAACACTTTCTGAATGTAGCCTTCTTGAGATAGCTTCAGAGTACCATTTGTTCTATCTCTCACAATTCTCATTCCAAGAATTTGTTTTGCTGCTCCCAAGTCCTTCATAGCAAATTCCTTTGACAATTGCTTCTTCAACTTGTTGATCTCTATCATACTTGATCCTGCAACGAGCATATCATCTATGTACAACAATAGTATGATATAGCAATTATCAAACTTCTTAAAATAACAACAATGGTCCATGTTGCACCTAATGAACCCATTTCTACAGATGAATCCATCAAACTTCTTGTACCACTGCCTGGGGGCTTGTTTCAGACCATACAAGCTTTTGTTCATTTGCAAACAAGGTTTTCCCTACGATGTTCATGAAAACCTTCTGGTGGCACCATATAAATGTCCTCCTCCAAATCACCATGGAGAGAAGTTGTTTTTACATCAAGTTGTTCTAGGTGCAAGTTTTCAGCAGCAACAATACTTAGCACTAATCTAATAGTGGTTAACTTGACAACTGGAGAGAAAATTTCAGTGTAATCAATATCTTCCTTCTGTTGGAAACCTTTCACAACCAGCCTTGCTTTGTACCTTGCTGCCATCATGTTCTTCTTTTAACCGAAAAAACCCATTTATTTTGCAGTGCCCTCTGCCGGGTGGTAGTTCAGTCAGCACCCAAGTTTCATTTTTGTATAGGGAATTCATTTCATCTTTCATTGCCAACTCCCACTTGACTGAATCTTCCACCTGCATAGCTTCATCAAAGCTCTCAGGTTCATCTGCATCAGTCAACAACAAGTAGTACATTGCAGAAGAAAATCGTTCAACTGGCTTGCGCAATCTGCTTGATCTTCTCAGTTGAGCCTCTGGTTGCACTGTACTGTTCTCAAGATCTTCTTGAGATCTTCTCAGCACATCCTCTTCTGAAATTTCCTCCAGCTCAAGCTGTGCACTTTCTGACTTTCTTGACCTGCATCTTCAGATTCCACATCAGATCTATGCTTATAAAGTAATTTTTCATTGAATATAACATTCCTTTGTCTAATGATTTTCCTACTTTCATCATCCCAGAAGCGGTATCCAAAATCATCAGAACCATACCCAATGAAAAAACATCTCCTTGACTTAGGATCTAACTTGTCTCTGTCATTGGAATCAACATGCACATATGAAACACAACCAAATACTCTCAGGTGTGAGAGAGTTACCTCCTTACCGGTCCAAGCCTCTTCTGGTAGCTCACCATTTAGAGGAACACTGGGTCCTCTATTAATCAGATAAGCTGCTGTGTTAATTGCATCTACCCAAAGGTCTTTGGTAGGCCATCATGTAGCCTCATGCTTCTAGCTCTCTCATTCAGAGTTATGTTCATGCGTTCAGCAACCCCATCTGTTGTGGAGTATTTGGAATTATTTATCCATCTGAATGCCATGTACTGCACAGAAATTTTGAATTCCTTGCTGCTATTGTAGCAACCTGAATTTGCAAATAAAATAAAAATTTAAATAAAGAATTAAAACCTAGCTAAAGGATATTTAAACGAAAAGAGCATTAAATAAAACTCATTAAATGGAAAAGAGTAATGGGCTTTGCTTATGGATCCTCTAGAATTTATTGGGTCAAAAATATGAATTTGCAAGGGGAGAATAATAAGAAAATACCTTAAATTCGGAGTTTAATTAAAATCATAATTGGAAAGGGTTATTAAAGCAATAAAAGTGGCAATTAGAGTTGGAATTGGATTCCTAAACCTACCCCATATAGTCTAGCACGAATTTAGATACTATCCTAACCCAAACGGATTAGAAAGCAAGAGAGGAAAGGTGGAGTTAGGAAATCTCAGAATTAAGAGGATTTGAGTAGTAGTAGGAATAGGAACTTGTGTTTACATAAATACACCTCTTAAACCCCTTGACGACCCTAGCTCATTGCCAAAGGTTGTTGGACGTGGAGAAGAGGCCAAGGAGGAGAGGATCTCGTGGGGAGAAGGAGTTCTTGAAGCTTCTTCCTCGTTCTTGGAGTTCTAAGCCCTAGAAGATAAATCGAGTCAAAGGTAGGCATTCTCACAAGCATAAAATATGAAACTTTTCTGTATTATCAGGAACGAAACCCTCAAGTTTCATAATTTTCCATCGAGCATATCTTTAGTTCTTGATTTTTCATGTTCTGCAACTTACATGACCCCGAACCTCTTCTTAACTCTTGATCTCCTTGTATACCCAATCCCATGCTACGAAATTTTTATTGTAGGAACTGATGCATGTTAGGCATCTTTTGCCCCTGAAAGCCCTAATTTTTGTTGAGCATGTTGCTCGAATTAAATCAATCTTGCTCTCTGTGTCATGTTCTATATTACTCGTTATTGTTCATGCTCAAACCATGTTCAAACCTGCTCTCTTCTAATTCCTATTTACTGGAAGTACTCTCGTATGTCTAGTTTCATTTGCCATGGTTTCGTGATTTTTCATCATGTATATAATTAGTTATGATTTTCTAAAAACCCTGTATCAAAATTTGAATGTTCTGGTCCGCAATCCAATGTCTGGTCTGACTCCTGTCAGAGTCAGGCGCAGACCACCAGATCGCGACTGCCCGATATGTCGCCTTCTGGGGTCCGATTGCGACAGCCTACCCGTCGCGACCAAGAAGGCGACAGGTAAGCCGTCACGTTTCCAGTACCTGATTCGCAAGTCCTGTCGCGACCTTTCCCGCCTCTGTCGCGTTCACAAGGCCGTCGCGACAGTACCCATGTCGCGATCTGCCTACCCTGTCGCAATCCTCATTGGCCTATGTCGCCTCACAGGTTTTGATGAAAATCCATAAAAATTTTCTGTCGCTTTCTACAGTTATACCCCGTAAAAAAAAACTTGTTTTAAAAAAATGGAGCTACATTGAATGATTTAAAATACATATTCACGACTTATTTCTAGCTATGATTTTCTTACACATGCACACACATGAACCATCCATATGTGGCTGAAATTGGCAGAAAATATCTCATAATGTATCTAGTAATTTATTGCAATAAAAGTATTAATTGCCCTATTTTAAAGGACTTGTATTTGTTTCTTGCGTTGTTTATATACCGTTATCGACGCTCCACTGTTCTATTCCTCTAAAACGTCGAGCACTTGTTTTATATACACACTTTACTGGCTTGTGGTGAACTCTCCGTCGGATATTCCTTTCGCCGGACTAGTGAACTCTTGCACAAGGCCTCCGTAAGTCTCCTCTGATCATGGATTCCCACATGGTCGACGAGCCAGTTGTACCCAACACCATTACACCTTTAGGGATCGATATGATCCAAAAGGATATAGAAGTTCGCTCTTACCTTGAATCACGTCGAACCTCTGGACTTGTGCATAACATGGCCAGCGGGAAGATCGTGAATTCCACCTGACTGCCGATACGACGTGCGCGTGTTTTGCAACTGTTACTATCGCCTGTTTACTCGTCGCATTACGTGCAATGACCACTAGCTCTCATCTGTACTCTACTCGCTCGTCTATTCACGTTCACTCTACTTTCTGTCTATTCATCTAGTGCTCTCATCTACTTCTTGGTACTCTATATGGCCATTGACTGATTGTCTAAAGATAAACAATATAACCAATGCCTGGCAATATATAAAGGGCCCGATCTGGTCCTGGATGTGCGCCCGAAAGTGCTAGTGCCCATGGGAGTTAAATGATCAGAGTGTTTGGCATTACACTCAAGTGCTATCTATCTCGACTATCTATATGACAATCAAAACACAAACGTGCTATACTCTCTCGATGTCTAGAATGACAAACAAGTGCTATACTCGTCGTGCTATTATTAACTTGTGCTAGTTGTGCTATGGCCATCCTGCTCTTCGTGCTATACTCGATACTTGTGCTACTTTTGGAAACTATACTCGATCTCGTGCTATTGTGCTATCTTGTACCTGTCGTGCTATCTCTTGCTATATTTGACTCTCTTGTACCTGCTATCTTTAGATACTCTGCCATTAAATGCGTTAATTATTTAAAGCCTGCTTGAGCCTGAGATTTAAGTCCTACTGGGCGTTATCGCCCACCCTACGTTATTTGATGTTGTGTTCTCAGGTGAGACCGAAGATGACACATACACTCACGAGGAAGGAATGACCAAGAGTGAAGCCAGGAGTACCCTCGAGTCATTATGTTATCTAGAGTTGTAGTTAGTTATTTCCTTAATTGCAATGTAATTGGGCCCTATAGAGTGGCTCTGATATTAGTGGTTGTAACTAGACTTTTGAAAAGTTATCAATGAAAAGATTTGCTTTAGTATTATTCAATGTGCAATGGTTTGATGTCTAGTACTCGCTCTATACCTTTTCTTGCAACTGCCTTCGCGCTCCGATATTCCGCGTCGGGGCGTGACATATATTCTCCTCTATTGTCCGACCTCAAACACTTGATCTTTGTACCAGTTTGATTTTCCACTTCACCTTCCACTTCACAAAAGTAGAGAATACATCATATTTATTTTTAATAAAATGAACCCATACCTTCCGAGTGGAGTCATCAATAAAGGTGACATAATAGAGTGAACCTCCAAGGGATCGAACAGGGCTGGTCCCCACCACATCAGTGTGTACAAGTTCTAGCTTTTCTAGCTTAGAACTTCTTCCAGCTTAGAGAAGGTGACCTTTCTCTGCTTTCCCAGAATGCAATCTTCACACAGTCCAATATCTACGGAATTTAGATCACCTACTTCCCTTTTGCAGCCATCATCTTCATTCCCTTCTCACTCATGTGTCCAAATCTGCAGTGCCAGATCTTGAGTCCTCTTCTGAATTTGCCACTGCCACTAAGTCTTTGTCATTTGCAGTCATAAAAGAGTTCCCATCTTGCTGCCTCGTGCTATAACCATGGCACCCTTGGTTATCTTCCAGCACCTATTAACAAGATAGTGACATATCCATCATCATCAAGCTGACCTATGGAGATCAGATTTCTCTTCAAGCCAGGAACATGTCTAACATTCCTCAGCTTCCATACAGTCACGTTTGCTGTTTTCAACTGAACATCACCCTTCCCCACAATATCTAGGCGCTCATCATCAGCAAGATAAACCTTCCCAAAATTACCAGCAACATAATTTTTTAAGGTTTCTTTACATGAGGTAGAGTGAAAAGATGCTCCAGAATCTAGAATCCAGGATTTGATGGGACTGTTAACACTCAAAATCAGAGCATCTTGGACTTCCTCTGTCATGACATTAGCAGAGTCTTCTTCCTATTTCTGCCCCTGATCCCTTTTTCTTTGGGAGCCTGCAATCCTTCTTAAAGTGACCTTTCTTACCACAATTCCAGCAACCATCACCACGGGGTTTGGACTGACTTCTTTTCTTGGACTTGGATCTGTTCCGATTTTGTCCACGCTGGTTTGTTCTTCCCCTGCCTCAGTGTTTAAGGAAGAACCTGAAACTTCACCAGCTTCCCTTCTACGAACATCCTCGCTCAGAATCAAGTCTTGAATCTCTATAAGTTTCAGTTTACTTGAGCCTGAAGAACTACTAACAGCTGTCACAGTAGCACCCCAACTTTCGAGTAAGGAGGATAAAAGAATCAAGGCTTTAATCTCATCATCAAAATTTATTTCTACAGAACTCAATTGGGTTGTAATCACGTTGAATTCATTATATGATCTGTAACCGATGAACCTTCGGCCATCTTCAGATTAAACAAACGACGCATCAATGTACCTTGTTGGAAGCAGATGGTTTTTCGTACATGTTTGATAATGCCTTCATCAGACCTGCTGTGATCTTCTCGTTCACGATGTTGAACGCGACGTTTCTGGCCAACGTCAAGCGAACAACCCGAGAGCTTGTCTATCCACAAGATCCCAGTCTTCTTTCTTCATACCATCTGGCATCATTCCAAGAAGCAGCTGATGCAGCTTCTTTTGATACAAGTAGTCTTCGATCTGCATCTTCCAGAAACCGAAGTTCCTTGTCGTCAAACTTCTCAATCCTCACCTTTCCTTCATCCGCTGCCATCGCTCCCACTATTTCCCTCGACCTGGCTCTGATACCAGTTGTTGGGGATATCCCACGATCGGCAGCTCTCTCGCACACGACTCACACGTAGAGATCGAAGGAGAGATTGAAGAAGGAGAAGAAGAACACAAGAACACCAGATTTTACGTGGTTCGGAGGCAACGCCTTCCTACGTCCACAGCCATAGAAACGATTCAAGCGATACATTAGAATCATCACGGTACAAGGAGAATCTGCCCCACTTTATATACTGGGAGGTTAGGGCGCCATAATCGAGAATTATAAGGACAAATATGCCCTTAACTCAGAAACGTGAAGTCGTCTGTCCTGAGGTGTGAGAAGTTGACTGCCTTGAGGACTTCGACTGCCTTGGGTCTTGAAGTCGACTGCTGAAGTCGACTGCCTTGAAGTCAACTACTGTAGTCGACTGCCTTGAAGACTTCGACTCATTCTCTTCTGTAAGACAAATTTAGCTTCTGGGGGCACTGCCCCGAAGACCCCTGCGACCTGACCGCGTAGGTCGATCCGCAACTCCGAACCGTCCCTTTGAGAGTCCAGGCTCTACACTCTTACACTCATCTAGGCCAATCCCTAGTCGGTCACCCCATCCCGGGTCCCCATCTCCACTCCCATTCCTCCTCCTACTCCCTTACCTACTTCCATTCCAACTCCTCCCTCTGTCTATCCACCCTATGTCCAACCCACACCCCTTGCTCAATCCGAATCCATCTTCCGGTCGGAGATGGAGGGTCTTGTTAGGAAGCTCTTAGCCGAGTCCTTGTCCCTCTCCAAGCCTCACTCTCTCCAAAACTACTGCAAGCTCCCCAACGCTTACTTTCCCCTGGGTTTCAAAGCCCCGAAATACCGCAAGTATGACGGGACTTCCGACCCCCAATTCCATCTTGTCGGCTTCACCATGGATTCCCACCGGTGGCTATACGATTGGGTCCTCTTAGTCCACCTCTTCCAACAATCGTTAGAAGGGGAGGCTTTGAGGTGGTTTACCTCTTTACCCGCATCGGATCTTGTCAATTTTGACATTGTCTCTGAACGCTTCATCTCCCACTTGTCTTATATGGCCACTCAATTCCCTACACTTTCCGACTTGGTGGCGGAACAGATGAGGTCGGATGAAGACTTTGTCACATTCACCAACCGATGGAGATCCATGGCTTCAAGGGCCGACCTCCCCATCCCGGAGTCCCAAGACATAACCATGATAGTCACCAATACCACTCCTTTGCTCTATTTTATATTGATGCTTAGTGAGTTCCCCTCCTTCGCACATCTAGGGTGGTCCAAAATCAAATCAAGGACTCCTCCCTCCCGCCGTTCTTTGAAGGGAAGCCTAAGGGACGCAAGGCTCCCGCGACACCCACCACCGAGGGGGTGATCGTCGATGAGTCCATTAATGTCTGCTGTCAGCCACTGAAGCCTCCTAACAAGCCTTCCAACCCTCCCTCTGATCCTCACCAATTCCCATCACATCCCTCTATGCAATATTCGACTGTTCCTCCAATAGTTTTTGGCTATACTCGCCCCAGTCCCAAAAGATCTCACTATCCTGCTCTCCTGAATCCTTGGGGACATTTTCTTCGCCCTCATGTCTTACGATGCTATCCAACTCCAACCACAAAGGAGGTGTGCATCTGAGGGCCGATACCTCAAAGTACCGTCCCTATCATAGGCCCCCGTCATGAAATCCACAATTGCTTCACTTTCCGTGACTAGGTGTACGACATGAACGATCAGGTAGGATCAATTGGGATGATGTGAGATCGCCATTTCCAAGTCTAAGTACACAGGAAGGGACCTGGGTATTGTGTAGAACCCCCTCCCCAACCACCACAACAACAACCTCATCCTCCTCCAAGTCCCAAAAAAAATTCAATATCATGACACTTCCAGAACCTCGGGTTGTGAGGAGAGCAACGGTGGGGGTAGAAGGTTTTGAAGAATGGTACCCGTGTTTTTCTGTAGAGTCCCAGGAACCATCCACCACTATAGAGGCGCCTAGTAAGAAGAAGGGGCACGAAGCTAGAGAACTAGCCAAGCTAGGGGCATCCAGTCATTGCTTAACTCAACCCAATTTCCAAACCGTCCAATCCAAATGCCAAGCCTTTTCCAGTCCAGATCATTATGCCACCAATCTTAAGAACAGCTTTGCAGACCCCCAATCTTCTCCTGCTAGAACTCGAATATCCGAGACCTATAGGATATGGGGCCATTGTTCCTTGGCAATCTACTAAAGCCTTCTTAGGGGTTATTCTTCCCGCTTCACAGGAGACCAAGCCAACTTTCCTCAAGCTAAGGCGCCATGTTAGCTTCCTTGCTAAGCTTACACCCAATTCATTCCCTACACTGCTTGGTCCCCTTCCTCCATTAAGCCAACTCCCTTAATTATTCTTCAAGTCCCTCAATCTCATTCATGTTTGACTCTTTCAATAAGGACTCAAAGTTATTTGTTCTCCACTGAGTCCATTGCAATGTGCCTATCTTCCAAGATCAGGGGCAACCCTTTCATTCCAGCTGTCCATCTATCTCCTTTTTAAACAAGGCACTTTCAGAGGGCACTTTGTTACTTCCTTATATTGCGTTGGCTTTGGCTTCAGGGGGGATATCATCCTTTATATGGCCCGTTGTCTGTTCTTATACCAATTTCATATCGGACCATCTTCGGATGTTGGGATTTCTGTGATGTACATTTAACTCAAGTTTGGGGCACACCATTTCAGCTCCTCACACTCCGTTCTCAAGGGTGATCCACACTGGTTAGGAGAACTTCATCTCTGTCTCTATCAAGTTCAAATCCTTTCTTTATGCTTGAGGGAGACCCCACCTCACCCAATTCTGTTAGGATCGGATGGTGGATGGATCAAATCTAGAAGGGGGGTTGAATAGATCTAACACCAATTAATGCGGAAGCTTAAGCAATTCAAAATTACTTCGAATCAGAGATCAATTCACCCAAACAATTTACTGATCTGAAGTGTGATTATGTGTGTGAGCAGATCAATTAGTAGTGTGAGCAAAATCCCTATGCATGCATCTAGCGAGATATAAAGGCAAACCACAATTCAAACCACTGCACAGAGGATTTTAGGTGGTTCGGAAATCACCTCCAGTGACTCCTACGTCCACCCCTCACACAGTGAGGCCACACTACTCAAAACCTTGAGTAAAACTCACACTGGAGCACGACGACTCCAAACACCTTTGAGCACGACGACTCAAGAAACACCTGGAGCACGACGACTCCAAACTGAGCACGACGGCTCAAACAACAACCGAGTATGACGACTCCAAATTGAGCACGACGGCTCAAACCACACAGTGAGTGCGACGACTCACAAACCAGAGCTCGACGGCTCACAGTACAAAAACTAGATCGAACATAAAAGAGATCAGATCCTCTAGCAATGATCTGATTCAAGATAGTTTCGTACACTGAAATTGTGCAGAACTTTATGCACAAATCTCATTGACGAAATAAGGAAGAACAAACTCAGAATAAGGAAAATAGATGTAGAAAGAGTGTTCTTCGATGAAGAGGCCTTGCAGACGCTTCAATTAAGGAGCCTTGATGGAAATCGATGGAGATTCTCCTCAATTGGTGATGCTCTGCTTTGATGGCATCTGAAATGCCAGAAATCCTTCTTCTCCTGCGCCTCTTCAGTTGGATCTGCTCCCTTGCCTAGCACAGCAGGCTTCTCTCCAGGGATTCCCTTTGATTCCCTTGTCCTTCCTCTTGAAAGGATGGCTTGCAGCTTCTGGAGATGGAGACAGATCTGGAGAACCCCCTTTGGCCGCCAAAAGGCTTCTTCTGGTAGTGTATGGGCTCTCTTGCCTTTGGGGTACAAGGAACATGGGTATTTATAGCCCCATATGTCCATAAAGTGCCTTGGGGTGCATGGGCACGGAAACCTAGGTCAATCCCCTAAATCCCAGCAGCCACGCGTCCAGAGAAATTCACATTTTTGAGTTTCAGCCAGAGTGTGTTGACCTGCCCATGGGGTGTGTCGACACACTGTCCCATTTCTGCAAAACTGTTCTTCTGGGAACTCGGTCTAGTGTCGACCTGACCATTGAGTGTGTCGACACACTGTCCCAGTATGGCAACTAGGTCTTCTGGAATCTGGGACTAGTGTCGACCTGACCATTGAGTGTGTCGACACACTGTCCCAGTCTGGCAACTGGGTCTTCTGGAATCTGGGACTAGTGTCGACCTGACCATTGAGTGTGTCGACCTGACCATTGAGTGTGTCGACACGACTGGCAGACTGTGTCAACACACAGGTGGACTGTGTCGACACCACTTGAGACAAATTTGTGTAAACCTGAAAATATAAAGTGTAAATAATTAATACTAGATATTATCATTAAAATATGAGATATTAAACATCAAAAATATGTTGTCTAAGCATTTGTGATATGTATAAAATGTATAACATGTTCAACATATCATCATCAAAATCACAATATGTCATCATTAAAATCACAACATGTCATCATTAAACACAACATGTCATCATTAAAATCATAATATCTCATCATTAAAATCACAACATGTCATCATTAAAATCACAACATGTCATCATTAAAATCACAACATGTCATCATTAAAATCACAACATGTCATCATTAAAATCACAACATGTCATCATTAAAATCATAATACCTCATCATTAAAATTACAATATGTTCATCATCAAAATCAAGTATGAGTGATGTTCATTGGTCATCATTAAAATACAACTTTAGAAAATTCCAAAACACACTCAACCCAACAATCTCCCCCTTTTTGATGATGACAAAACATATGCACAATCTCCCAATAACCTGACTCCCTTGACTACAATAACTCCCCCTTTGACCATATACACCCTTTGACCTTTCTCCCCCTAGAGACCTTTCTCCTTTAAAGAACTTTCTCCCCTTTGACCTTTCTCCCCCTAGAGACCTTTCTCCCCCTTTTTGACAGCATCAAAAAGATATACAAGAGAGAGAAATAATGATGGTTGGACCAAGAAATGAAATGGAGTAAGGAATGGTCAGGAATGATCAAATAAATGAGACAAAGTGATATTGACATATGAGAAATTCTTTTTTTTGGATCGAACCTTCAAATGCTCCATTCCTCACAGATGAAAATGGAACAATAAAACTCAGAAAATCCCAAAAATCACAACCCGTCTACCTTCCCTAAATGCTGATACAAAATAAGCTAAAAACCCCAAATCTCCAACTGGAGAACCGTCTCCCTCCCTTGCTCGCTATGCTCAAAAGAAACTACAGAAGAAAATGGCAAGGAATTAAACTAAAATCTGAACAAGAGAACCCCCAAACACTCACTCTCGTCCCTCCCTCACTGCTCTACTCAAAAGGAAAAATACAGGAAAGAAAACTAAAAAATTTCCTACCAAATTCTAACCAGCGAACCCCCGGAGAAGAGGACCTCGGGTCTTTATATAGGGCTATGGCTCTTGTAGTCGCCTTCAGTCTGCACCAGGATCGCCGGCTTCAGCACACCTGCTCAGCGCACCAGGATCGCCAGATCAGCTCCAGCTCTGCACCTTCCGTACCTTCGCACGAACAACACCACCTGGCCGCCAGATCGGATCCGCCTGGCCTCTGTCGCGCCAGCGCACCCAGCTGGCCCCTGGTCCGCCGCGCACAGAGCAAACCGCCATGCTTGCTCATACCCAGCCGCTGCTCAGCCTTCGCGCCCAATCTCACCAGCGCCACCCACCTGGAGATCCTCCAGCTCAGCAGGGGCTTCAACTGCTTCAACCCCTGGCAGCACCGCCTGGCTCATCCATGCCTCCCAGCAAGCTCAGCACTTCACACCCAACTTGCATGCACCAGCCGCATCCTTCATCGCCTCCAGCAAGCTCCCCCAAATCGCACCGGAGCTCCAACCCAAATCGCCAGCACACATCTGCTTCCAGCCCCTTCTGGATGAAATAAGACAAGGGTTAAAAGATGGTATACGTGGCCAGTTAGGGTGAGATGGGAGGTATTATTAAAAAAAGGGGATTGGGTGAGTATTAAAATGTGGTGAAATGTTTAAAAGTGCTTATTTATTTAATGGGTTTGGGTGGGGTTGTGTTGCATGATGGTGTTTAGGCAAATGACATTTATTTAACTAAGATTTATTTAAAATTTGATTTATTTATAAACTAATATTTACAAGATGATTAAGAAAATCTAAGACAATGATTATTTATGTACAATATACCTGTAAAAAGAGAAAAGAATTATTCAAAAGATATCAACTTTATTTAAATGAGGATCTATATATGTGTTCTACCCGAAAAGTTAACTATATGTTCAAAATTTTATTCATGGATGAATGAAAAATAAAGTCAATGCGCACATTATTTATGGACAAAGACTATCTAAATCAATACATGTATGAAATTTAACACGAAAAATTTAGTAGTTATCAGAGACCTTTCTCCTTTAAAGAACTTTCTCCTCTTTGACCTTTCTCCCCCTAGAGACCTTTCTCCCCCTTTTTGACAGCATCAAAAAGAATACAAAGAGAGAAATTGATGGTTGGAGACCAAGAAATGAAATGGAGTAAGGATGGTCAGGAATGATCAAAATAAATGAGACAAAGTGATATTGACATGTGAGAGAAATTATTGTATTTTTTGTATTGTGCAATAAGTTTAATCACAAAGACACACTCAACACAAGTATAGCAAAGTATATGATCTGAATGTGGTTAAAATAATGATGCAAATGTGAAGAAAAGTGACCTATATGAATGAGCAGAAATATTTTAACAAGGATGTTAGGAGCTTGAAGTTTAACACAATGTAAAATATAAGTCTAACTCAGTAAACATGAGCTTTATTAAGATCTTAAGCTTTTCCATCCTGTCAATTTGATTTTCTTTCATTTTTAACTGGGAAAGAATACAAGATTAAATTAGTTAAATCTCACTTTTCAGTGCAAGAGATCACATTGATCAGATGCAAGATCTCCTGATTACTCAGTGGTTTAACTTTCATATCTTATCAGAGTTGAAAACTTTTATTTCCACTTTTTGACGCGAAACAAATCACTTTTTAGGTGAAATGGCCCGGTTACTCAGTGGTTCAAGAATTTCCATTGCTCTGTTTGTATCTTTCCAGATTGATCATTTTTCTTTTGATGTTATGCAGGAATATGTTTGCTTTGACCAGAAAAGTCATGACTATGAATTTAGAAAAATTATTCTTAACATGTGGTAAAAATGAAGCTTAAACGTACACATGTGAAATATTAAAGTCACTCATGTGCCTATAATAGTGTTTTTCAAATCATTTTAAAGCATTCAGTATTAAGATTGCTTAACCTTGAAATGATAATGAATCTTTGAAATTAAACTAAATGCACAATGAGTTTTGTTACAATGTCTTAATTCTCTCATAAGAAAATAGCACAATGACCCAAACTTTTGATGAGTTTGGGGTTCAAGATAGACAATAAAGTCAAGGAATGTGACATGACTCCCCCTCAACAGTTGCATACAAGACCTTGATACTTGGCGGAGAAATAACTCACGCATAGTGAAATGTCCAGACAAGCCTGACTTGTCTTTCTTCAAATAACCATTTGATATACCAAGAATGTCAATGCAATGTGAGAGTGAGGAATTTATTTGCAAGAGAGATTTGTCAATAAACTGAATGGGAGTTGATGATAAATCAGATATGAAAGAATATTTCTCCAGCATTTCACTCAAAGATTCTTTTGAACTCATTTTCTCCATAAGATAATGCATGAAATTCATTGCATTTCAAGAACATTTTTGCACTTTTCAATTTTACTCCCCCTTAATATGTGCATGGAATGAAAAAGCTAGTAAGCAATTCACACATGATTATGCCACCATTAGCTTTAAGCATAACTGACTTTTGGTATTGGCGGAGTATTTTACTCACACATAATGAAAGTTTCCAAACAAGCATAACTTGTTTTTCCACATGTCATCATTTGATATACAAAAAGTCAAGCAGTTGATATGCACACAGAATCATGGGCACAGTTAAGCAAGCATGATAACACAAACATGATTCCATTGTATGACACAAAGTTCATGTTGGGAGTACCATTGAAACCATTTCTCATTTTTCAGATAAAAATTAAACATTCATTTCAATTCAGGCAATTCAAATTGAAATGATAAAGAAGTTTTACCTGAAAGGACTTCAATGCTTTTCAAAATTTACCTGTGTTCTCCAATCATTCCTTACCTTGCACAGCCATATCTTGAATCCATTTACAATGTATGGCTGCAAGACTCCTCAGCTTGCTGATCAAGCTGGTTTTGGGACCCACACTTGCTTGGGTCCTGCAATGAAGTCAATGTTAGAGTGCAATAAGATTTTTGAATCCAAAATGATTTTATTTTTGGTATAGATGCATTCTTTCATTGACAAAACTATGAGCAAAATTAGTTCCAATTTTTTTTTGCCTTGCTCAATGCATCTATGCTTTCATGAAATGTTCAATTTATATTCACATGGAGTTTCTGAGTATTTTCAACAAAATCATGATTCTTAGTTACATGTGAATGATGTGAAATTTTTTATTATTTTTAATTAATGACTCTACACAAGGAAGATCATTGTACTTGACGGAGGTAATTCCTCACACATAATGATAGTTTCCAGACAAGCATGACTTGTCCTTTCACAGTTCACCATTTGATATCCAATTGATCTTTGCATAAGAGTCCAATTGATTTCAGTTTTATTTAGCAGGGAATCTCTCAGAAGTATTTACCTGGTAAGATTTTTATTTTCTTTCATTCTCTTCACTTACTTTCCTTGTAGCCTTAGTCATGAAGCCTTCATTTTGAGATTGACTACAAGGATCCCTGCATCCATCATCAAGCAGCATATTTTAGAACCCAACTTGTTGGGTCCTAAGGATCTTCCATGATTTGCAACAATGATTTTTGAATCCAAAAGGATTTGATATTGGGTGCATTTCTCTGAAGAATAGAAACACTGGAATCTTGTTTCTAATCTTAGAGCTATTGGTATAGAATGCACCACTGACATACTGAACATTTTGTTTTCTATTTTTAGATTTTTATTATTGAGATTTTTAACATGGAATCAGAAGAGATTTTTTGTGCAACAGTTCCTTTTTCATGTACATAGAATTTCTGAGTGTTTTCAGCATGAACATGATCTTTATTCTTATGTACATTGACATGAAACATGGGAGCATGCACAAAATTATCAATTCTATGCCAACATTCCTTAGAAGTATGCCCAAATTTATGACATGTGAAGCATTGGACTGATTTGGCATGTTTATTGAAATTTTGATTTCTATTCCAGCAATATTTGGCAAGATGACCAGGTTTATTACAATTAAAGCAAATGAGAGTATTTCTTACCTGTTCTTTACCTTGGCATGTATGTATTTGCTGGAATCTCCTTTTCATGTGAGGAGGCTTACCATGAGGAGAAGGAGGTACCTTTTGGTGGCTCTTGGCATGATGTGAATTTTGAACTTGCCTTGGAGCCCTGTGGACTGATGGAGAAAGTAGATGATTCTTCTTGACATCAGCATTTTTCTTTTTCTCTGTCTGTTTCTGAACAAGATTTTCACAAGTTTTTTATTAGAGATATCAAGATTCTTGTTCACAGCAGCTTTA
>CM024754.1:36979854-37019258 GCA_014218235.1 Colocasia esculenta
GATCTGAGATGATAGATGATGGACTCCATGAAGTCTCACGATCTCTTTGATATAGAGAGCGGCTAACACATCCACAAACCACTTACTTTTTATAGGTAAGAAGTGTGTGGACTTGGTTAGTCGATCGACAAAACCCATATGGCGTCGAGTCCACCATGAGTCTTGGGTAAACCCATGATAAAGTCCATGCAAATGCTTTCCCATTTCTACTCTGGAATATCTAATGGTCTGAGTACGCCAACAGGGCGCCTGTGTTCCGCTTTTACCTATTGGCAAGTGAGGCAATGAGAAGCATGCTCAGCCACTTCTCTCTTCATGTTTGGACACACAAAACGTTTTTTTCATGTCATGATACATTTTGATACCTCCAGGATGAATAGTTGTAGCAACCCAATTTTTCAAAAATTAAATAAATTGGAAAATTTAAAGAAAAAGGAACTAATTAAAACCCATTAAACGAAAAGAAGTGATGGACTTTGTCAAATGGACGATATAAAAGTTATTGGCCAAATATAGGATTTTTAAAAGATGAATAATAGAAAATATCCTAAATTCGTATCTTTAATATTTCCTAAAAAGAAAAGAGCTATTAATCATTAAAATAGCTATTATGTGTTGGAATTGGACTCCTAACCCTACCCAAAGTGGCTAGGCACGAATTTGCAACCCACCCTAACCCCATTAGGAGTGGAAAGCTTGAAAGGGTGAAAGAAATAAGGAAAACTCGGAATTAAATAGGAATTAAGATCATAATAGGAATAGAAACAAAGGAGCTTAAATACACCTCAACCTCTCCAGGGTCGGCCCTAATGCATTGTTGAGGCTTGCTGGACGTGGAGGCGAGGCAAAGGAAGGGAGAAAATGTGGGGAGAAGGCTTGCTCAAGTTCTACCCCTTGTTCTTCGAGTTCAAATCCCTAGAGTCAAATCGACCGAAAGGTAGGCATTCCCACAACCTAAACCTAATTAATTTCGTCTCTAAGTAGTTCTTGCCGTCAGGAACAAAAGGTCTCTGGTTGCTCTAATTGTCAGCGACCATATCTTGAGATCTCTATTTTTGAAGTTCTGCTATCATCTTGTCCCCGAACTCTATTATTTAATTTAGATCTTCATGTACACTTGATCTCATGTCACGAAATTTTACTGGACATACTGCTCGTTGTCAAGAATTTTCCCCCGATTTCCCCAATTATCATTCAGTATACTACTCAAATTTATTCTTTTACCATCACTGTATATTGTTCTGTGTTCTTCATGAAGTACGAAATCAAAACCTGTCAAGACCATGATTACTTTCAAATTCCTATTTATTGTATGTACCCTTGCATGTTTAGATCCGTTTAAAAGTGGTTTCGCGATTTTTAATCAACTGTACATCGAGATATAATTTTTTAACCTACCCTATAACAAAACATAAAGCCTGGACTGCATCCAAGGCAAACCTTTTCCTGTTCGGGCTCAGTGCAGGACTTGAGAACACGACGGCCGATAGGCCGCATTCTCAGGGGCTGATCGCGACCAGCAACCTGTCGTGTTCTGAACATGACAGGCTCTGGCGTCGCGTTCTGGCTATCTGTCCTAAACGACCCGTCGCAAGCTTTAACAATCCCTGACGCGTTCTGGCCATCTATCCTGAATGACCTGTCGTGACCTTTGGCAGTCTCTGTTGCGTTCTGGATGTACCCTATCGCGATCCTTACAGAGGTACGTCGCCTTCTGAATTTTTGCATATAAAACCTTGGATTTTGGTGCTCTTGTCCTGCTACAGTGATTATACCCCTTGTTAACAGTCTTAAACGTAGTAAATAAAGGTGCTATAATGTGAACATGTATGATTAATTTAAAAGACACACACATGATCTTTTCATATCCAGATTCTCTTCATCACATGCACACACTTGTAACCTCCAATATGACTTGACTTGGCATGAAAATATCTCATAATATATCTGGTAAATTAATTAATTAATGTATTTAAATTTCCCTATTTTTTAATGGACTTGTCTTCGTTTCTCGCGATGTTTTGGGAATACCGTTACCGACGCTCCACTGTTCTAGAATTCCTCTGGAACGTCGAGCATTTGTTTCTATATACCTTTCTCTTGACTTGGACAAACTCTCCGTCGGATATTCCTTCCGTCAGACTAGTGGATCCTTGTTCAAGGCCTCCGTAAGTCTCCTCTATCCATGGATTCCCCATGGTCGATGAGCTGCTTGTAACCTACACCTGCGTTACCCTCTAGGGATCAGTAAGATCCAAACGGCCTTAGAATGCTCCCTCTCTTATCTTGAATCACGTCGGACCGCTGGACCTATTATAACATGGCCAGTGGAAGGGTAGTGAATTCCACCTGACTGCCAACACCAAATGCGTGTGTTGTGCAACTGTCACTATCGTCCGTTTACTCAACGTAAAGGTCATCTATACTCTACTCGCTCATATATTCACATTCTCTACACACTCGTCTATTCATCAAGAACTCTCATCTATTTCTTGGTACTCTCTATTGGCCATTTGACTGATTGTCTAAAGATAAACAATAGAACTAATGCCTGGCATATATAAAGGGCCCAGTCTGGTCCTGGGAGGTGCGCCCAAAGTGCTATTTGCCCGCGAGAGTTAATTGACCAGAGTGTTTGGCATTACACTCAAGTGCTATCTATCTCGACTATCTATATGACAATCAAAGTACTATACTATACTCGTTGTGCTATTGTTATACATGTGCTATTGTGCTATGGCCATCCTGCTTCGTGCTATATTTGGAAAATTGTGCTATATTCATCCGTGCTATTGTGCTATCTCTTACCGTTACTTCACTCTTTCTTGCTCTATCATTTAGTGAACTCTGCTTTTAATACATTAATCATTTAAAGCATGCCTGATCATGAGATTTAAGTCCTATTGGGCGTTATCACTCACCCTGCGTTATTGTTGTGTGTTCTCAGGTGAGACCGAGGATGATACTTACACTCAAGAGGACGGGAATGACCAACAGTGAAGTCAAGAGTACCCTGGCGTCTTAGTATTATGTTAGAGTCTAAGTTTAGTCTTTTACTTTTATTCCATGTAATTGCGCCCTAAGAATAGCTCTGATATTAGTGGTTGTAATAGACATTTGAGGAGTTATTAATGAGATGCATTTGCTTTAGTATTTATTCTTTGACCAATGGTTTGATGTCTATTATACGCTCTGTAACTGTTTACTACAACTGTCTCACGTTCCGATATTCTGCGTCGGGGCGTGACATTTTGTGGTATCAGAGCGTAGGTTGTTCTTATGTATAGGATGATCTAGGTTGACCAGTGTAAGGCCCTCGAATTTCCGTCGCATTATTGTGTATTTGGTGTGTGTATTTGTGCTTGTGTATGTATATACATATTTACGTACGTATTAATTAGTACAATTACGTGTGCATGTGTTTATACTAGATGTAATAATGCATGTATTGAATGGTGATAGTATGGATACACTACCATATACATATTGCATGTATATATGCATGGCATGCATAGTTTTCTGCATTTTTAGAGTTCTGGCCGAAGGCCAGATTGGCGTCAATACCAGGACGTCGAGGAGGTGTCAGCGTCCCCTATGGACGCCAACACTAATCCTAGCGTCTAACGATGTGGACGCTGATTTCTCTGACCTGCATGCGTTGCAGAGCCAGAAATTCCGGAAACAAGGAAGCTCACCCATTGGGAGCTGTCCCCAACGGCTCTGAGCCATCTTATCACCCTGTGAGTGGGAGAGAAGTCTCTCCCATATATCCAACCCGAATCTGCTCCCAAACCCTCTCTTCACCCTTTTGCAAGAGAGAAACGAGAGAGAAAAACCCTATTTCGGACTGTGAGAAAACCCCATCTCTGCAGCCCAAATCCGAGCTTCTGAAGCTTTGTCCGGCGTTCTACTGCAACTGGAGGCTAGAGGGATCATCGAGAAGGCCTCCCCGACATTTTCTTTGTTGTGGAGATCATCCAAGAGCCCGGAGGAAGGAGATCTTGGAGGACATTCTCTGCACTTCTTGGGACTGCCCAAGGAGGGCTTAACCAACACTTTTGATCCCTTAGGAGTGTTTCTAAAGGCAAGTGACCCTACCATAAGGTTCCCGTATGAGTCTAGGACGTTTTAACATTTTTGTGTATTTTTCTTCGTGTCCTTGACCCCCACATTCACCCTATCTTGAGAGCTCGGATTTGTGTTCTACACAGACCTGCATTAACGACAAGGTCCTGGACGCTGAGATCATGATTGGCGTCCATCGACTATGCCGCTGACATTGAATTAGAGGCTAGAGACCGCCGCCAAGTTCATCTGGACAGAACAGTAACTGTTCTGCCCTCCTATACGATTATTTTCGATGGGTTTTCCGTGATGAGAATATGGTAACCCTATACACTATGTATACTGGTAAATGGTGTGTGGATGAGTTATGATGTGTGGTGGTGAATGTTAGAGATTATTATCCCATGAAATTTCAAGCATGATTATTGGTGATCTTGCCAATTCATGTTTTATGATTAGGACTAGTCTGAGTGCCCTAAGTTTTGTCAGATCATGAAGTTAGTGGATTAGTATATGTGTACTCAAATTTTGATGAATTTGTCCATGCTTGCATAAATTGCTATTAACTTTGGTTCGGTAAATAAAAAGGCATGCAAGAAAGAATTGTTGTGATCGATTTATGGTTGTATGATTTAGGGTAATTCTGTATTTTCAGATCATGCATATAACAGTTAGTCTCTGTTCAGACATAAGTGGCAAAAATGTATGATGGTGTTAAACTCCATGTCAACTTAAATTATGAATGGCATGCTAAATAGGTATTTGATTTTCTGTAAATTTTTTAGCTCAGAAAAATATGAAAAATTGAAGGTAAGATCTTGAACTCGAAATTAGCATGTGGTTAAATTTCCAGGTCATTTGGACCAGTATATAAGGAGTTATGCACTTTTCCATGAGAAATGTAAAAATTTATGCATGTCATCGTATAGTGATTAGATATCGTTTAAACCCAACCTGATTGGTGAATTTACTGTGTGTTAAACTCCTAAATCTGTAGTGTCATGTCAGGAAAACAGAGATATGCATGTGAGTGAGAAAGTGAATGGGATGAAAAGTGATATGTGTAAAACCATGTGTAAATCGGTAAAATGTGTAAATGTGTAACTGTGCCAATGTGACACTGCTTCCATAGAGGGCAGTGGAACTGTATCAAGGAAAGTCCCCCTGAGAAAGTTCAATGAGTAAGTGACCCTAAGGGCATTAGGGGGAAATCCTGAGGTGGACAAGTACCACTGGTTAGGGTGGAGACTTGTTCTCCCCCGGTCTGCGCAGTCCAGAGTCGCCATTGTAATGCTAGATGGCGTCTATGTGTAATGTGATGTGTATATGTCCTTCTTTGGTGGTTTGGACTATGTGTCACGGCACCTAAAATGTGAATGTAATGTAATGTGTAATGTGTATGTGTTCATGTGTTAATGTGTAAGTGAACAATGTGAAATGTGTATGTGCAAAGTGCAACCATGTGAATTGGAAACTTGTGTAAAGAAAATGTGAAACTAAAAATGTGAGAACATGACATTGAAATCCATGTGAGACAAATCTGAAACCATGTGAAATCAGTAATTTCATGTTGTTATCATCATGTTTTATATGTGCGAAATGTCTAGATCCATGTTAGGGACAATTGATGAGCACGTGTACAAAATAGCATGATTGGTTGTTCACATAGTATGTTTTAAACAATATTGTAGCTCTCATGTGTAGGTTTACAGCCATTAAACCATGTAAAACCAGCAACTTAAAGCATGTGAAAATGTCTATGTATGTGCTTAAGAACATGTAAATCCATGCTAGTTGTGTTTTCCCTTCATATATGCACAGTGTTCATGTTGGTAGCTCTCATGTCTTGGCTTTTAAAGGCAAAATTTTACGAGTAAATGATAGTGAGCATGTGATAGGTAAGTTTTATTCTTAGAAATCTGAAAGCATGATCCATGTATTAAATTGTAGAACTTTCATGATAGGTTGCAACTTTCAAATGACTAGCATGCCATATGTTGAAATTTGTGAATGTGCATGTAGAAGCGGCTATGACTTATACGTGTATGTTATGAGTAGTGTTGCTTGCTGATCTTTAAGACTCACTTCTCTTCTTGCTTCGGCGTACAGGTATAGACGGTGACGAGACTCTCGTGGAGGAGACGGTAGAGACGGACTCCGAGCGCGGAGTTTAGATATTGGAGCAGTGTACCCCTTTTGTGTTTTCATAGTATGTAAAGTGACATTGTACTAGAAGTCATGAGGAATTATATAAGTGTGGACATTGTGTACCTAATTTTCAGCAATTTAATTATGTGAACTTTTAAGTTCTTTAAGGTTATTGCAATTTCATGTATGTTAAATGTGGATGATGAATGAATGAGACATTTGTCTTTTACTTCCGCTACTCTGTCGTATATTCGCGTGTATCTCAGTTGTTTGTATTGTTTGGGTAAATGTCCCTCTGTGAAGACACTTGCTATACCGACGTGGGTTGGTATAACCGTACGGTATAATGAGGGCCGTCACAGAGATTGGTATCAGAGCTCCTGGTTGAGATTGCACATGAATATACCTAAGTCATCATCCATTGCATGCTAGTATGTCCACATGTGTAGAAAACACTAATAAGAAGTGGAAAATAGATAAGAAAATGGTTAGAAAACTTAGTAACCTAGCTCTAATGGTGGCTGAAATCTTATTACAGCCATGGCTTCGAGAGGTAGGCGTGGCGAGTGTCGGCCCGTGAGGACGAGCCGCGACGTGATGAACAGGCGGAGCAACAGGCCCTAGCACCACAAGGCCCTGACTTCCCCCACCGCCGCCTGTGGATTACGGAGTATTCATGCAAGGTCTGGTGCAAGCCATGCAGACGCAGGCTCATACCCAGGCCAGCACTCCAGGCACATTGGAGGCCTAGTAGAATAATGAAACAACTAGTAGTTGCTATTTAAATTGCATGATATTGTGTTTATTGTGTATTGCCTATTGTTTAATGTAGCAGGCTCAGGCACCAGCTCAGGACCATGGTGGACCTCCAATCATGGAGCGATTCAAGAGGATGACCCCACCCTCTTTTAAGGGGAGAGTGATCCATTAATGGCAAAAGTTGGTTAAGGGAGACAGAGAACATATTCCGAGCCATTAGGTGCCCTGATGAGGATAAGGTGACATTAGCCACCTACATGCTATAGGTAGGCTTTTAATTTTGTATGTTTGTATGTTCTGCTTAATTTAGAATTTGTTACTTGGTGCTTATGAAGGTGTATTGCAAGAGAGAGCAGATGTATGGTGGTCCTCCCTACTACGTACACGCTTTGAGGACGGAGCAGTAGACGTGGCGTGGGACGCGTTCGTGAGGCTCTTTTGAGCCAAGTTCGTCCCAGAGCATATCCAGGACAAAATGGAGTAGGAATTCTCTCCCTGACGCAAGGCTCCATGACCGTGCTGGAATACGAGGCAAGGTTTTCTGAACTTTCTAAATATTCACTGCATATCGTAGAGGATGAGCGCAGGAAGACGAAGAAATTCGTGATGGGACTCAAGCCATCACTGCGGACGAGACTCGTGGCGTTTGACCTCCGCACGTTGGACGAGGCCCTCAGTGCTGCCTGCAGGCAGGAGGGAGAAATGGAGCAATATCTGGAGGAAAAGAAGGCTCGCAGAAGAGGCCGGCAGCGACGTTCCACGGCAGGATAAGAAGAAAACGGTGTACCAGACACCGCAGCGATCCGTGATAGTCAGCAACTCTCAGGTACCTTCTGTACGTTCCCCTGGTGTGAAGAAAGAGTGTCCCCATTGCGGGAAGACACAAGTGGTTCCGAGTGTTGGTTGGTAGCGGGTAGATGCTTGAAGTGCGGGAGCAGCGACACAAGATCAAGGATTGCCCAAGACTTCAGCAGGGAGCTCAGCGTGGAGCACCAGCCCGGCGTAGAGTAGCCGAGCCGCAGCGTACGGGAAGCTACGGGAAGACCAGGAAGGCTCGAGCCCCAGCTCGAGTGTTTGCTTTAGATCGTGAGGACGCCGAGCAGGCGGAGCATGTCACCGAAGGTACGGTTTTGCTTTTAGGTGTGCACGCTCAGGTTTTGTTTGATACGGGTGCTACTCACCATTCATTTCCGAGCGGTTCGCTAGGCAGTTAGCCCTAAAGTCAGGCGTAGAGTCTGAGGATTTAGAGGTCCCTTTGTCTGTGCACACCCCTATGGGTACGTATCGATGCTAGGAAGTGCATTCCGTCGTTACTGTGTGCATTGAGGATAGAATCCTAGATGGGTGTTTCTTCTTTCTAAGATGAAGGACTATGATGCTATTCTTGGTCTGGATTGGCTAGAGGAGCACTATGCGTTAGTGGATTGTCGTCGGAAGAGGATTGTTTTCCGCATTCCTGGTGAGGACGAGTTCTCTCATCCCTTGCCAAGGAACTTGGCTGGAAAGTTAGTCATCTCTGCCATGAAGGCGATGCGCATGGTAAACAAGGGTTGTGACGCTTTTCTTTCCAGCGTGGTGTTAGTGCCAGAGGCTGATGAGTCACTTACTCTTGCGGAGATTGAGGTAGTGCAGGATTTTCCAGATCTTTCCTGATGATTGTCTGGATTGCCACCGGATAGAGAGATAGAGTTTACCATAGAGTTTCTTCCGGGCACCTCTCCTATCTCGAAGGCTCCATATCGGATGGCACTTGCGGAGTTAGCCGAGTTGAGGAGGCAGTTGCAAGAGTGTGCTTGATAAGGGATTTATTCGCCCTAGTGTTTCCCCTTGGGGCGCACTGTATTGTTCGTCAAGAAGAAAGACGGGTCACTTAGGTTGTGCATTGACTATAGAAAGCTGAACCAAGTGACTGTGAAGAACAGATATCCCTTACCTCGCATTGATGACTTGTTTTGACCAGTTGCGAGATGCATCAGTCTTTTCTAAGATTGACTTGCGATCTGGTTATCATTAGTTAAGGATTCGGAGTGAGGATGTGTCCAAGACGGCATTTAGATCCCGTTATGGACATTATGAGTTCTTGGTCTTTCCATTCGGATTGACCAACGCCCCTGCAGCGTTCATGGATCTCATGAACCGGGTGTTTAGGCCGTATTAGATAGCTTTGTCGTAGTGTATATTGACGATGTGTGGTCTATTCTCCGGATGAGGCACCCACCGTCAGCATTTGAGGTTAGTGTTATAGGTTCTTCGTGAGCACAAGCTGTATGCAAAATTCAGCAAGTGCGATTTTTGGTTGCGCGAGGTTCATTTCCTCGGGCATGTTATCTTCGGCGCTGGTGTTGCAGTTGATCCAGAGAAGGTCCAGCAGTTATGGATTGGGAGGTTCCCAAGACCCCTTCGGAGATTCGTAGTTTTATTGGGTTAATGGTTACTATCGGCGATTCATTGAGGGTTCTCATCCATCGCCGCCCCCTTGACAAAGCTAACCAGGAAGGGTGAGAGGTTCGTATGGTCTGAGGCATGTGAGCGTAGCTTCCAGCTATTGAAGGCTAAGCTTACTTTTGCTCCGGTATTGGTATTGCCTAGTGGTCTAGAGGGCTTTGCCAATTATACGGATGCGTCTCAGATTGGTTTGGGATGTGTGCTCATGCAGCAAGAAAGGGTAGTGGCTTATGCTTCTCGTCAGTTAAAGGAGCATGAGAGGAACTATCCGACTCATGACTTGGAGCTCGCAGCAGTGGTTCATGCACTAATGATCTGGAGGCACTATCTTTATGGTGTCAGATTTGAGGTGTTTACTGACCACAAGAGCTTGAAGTATCTTTTCTCCTAAAAGGAATTAAACCTGAGGCAGAGAAGATGGATTGAGTTCTTGAACGACTATGACTTCGACCTTCAGTATCACCCTGGAAAGGCGAATGTCGTAGCGGATGCTCTTAGTAGGAAGAGGTCTTCACTCCAGCAGGATTGGAAGATGTTGGAGGATGCAGCGTACTCTATGACCGAGTTAGAGCCATCGCTGTGTCAGGCTTTTGTAGCTCAGCTATCCCTTAGATCCTCTATGTTGGATGAGGTGATCGAGCAACAGGAAGCCGACCCTAGATTGTTAGAATTAGTGGGTAAGGCGGGCATTGCTCGTGATGAGGACGGTGTGATTAGATTTTAGCACCGTGTTTGTGTCCCTGATTTAGTAGATGTCCGTGAGCATGTGCTAGCAGAGGCTCATAGATCGCGATTCTCTATTCCGGGTAACACTAAGATGTATCAAGACCTGAAGAGATCATTTTGGTGGTCTGGCATGAAGAAAGATGTTGCGGATTATGTGTCTAGATGTCTAGTATGTCAGCAAGTGAAGGCCGAGCGACAGGACCATCCGGCCTTATGCAGAGGATGGATATCCCAGTGTAGAAGTGGGAAGCTGTCACTATGGACTTCGTTTCGGGTTTGCCTCGATCTAGAAGGGGCAATGACTCGATTTGGGTAGTTGTAGATAGATTCTCGAAGACTGCTCATTTCTTGCCTATGAAGAAGAAGCAGTCAGTAGAGAGTTTAGCTAGATTGTATGTTAGTAGTGTCATTAGATTGCATGGCGTACCGAAGTCGATTATTTCATATCGAGATCCGAGATTCACTTCGAGGCTGTGGAAGGGTCTTCAGGATGTGTTAGGTTCGGAGCTAAAGCTTAGTTCGACGTTTCATCCCCAGACCGATGGACAGTCCGAGAGGACTATCCAGACGCTCGAGGATATGTTGAGAGCGTGTGTTCTAGATTGGAAGGATGATTGGGAGCGTCATTTACCTCTTGTGGAGTTCGCATACAACAACAGCTTTCATGCTAGTATTGGTATGGCTCCATTCGAGGCATTGTATGGTAGGCCCTGTAGATCTCCGTTATGTTGGGAGGAGACTGGTGATAGGCAGTTGATCGGACCGGAGTTAGTTCAGGAAACTTCGGATAAGATCCAGCTTATTAGGAAGAGGCTTGTTGCGGCACAAGATAGGCAGAAGAGTTATGCCGACAACAGGAGAAAGGATTTGGAGTTCGAGGTTGGCGATCATGTCTTCTTGAAGATATCGCCTACTCGTGGTGTCGTCAGATTTGGCAGGCATAGCATGCTAAGCCCTAGATTCATTGGCCCATATGAGATTCTCAGACGTTTGGGCAGCGTGGCATATGAGCTAGCATTACCCCAGCTTTGGCTAGGTTCACCCTGTATTTCACGTATCTATGCTCAGGAAGTATGTCCGAGATCCGTCTCATGTGATTAGTCATGAGCCAGTGGAGATCCAGCCAGATCTTTCGTATGTCGAGCAACCAGTAGCTTTCTTGACCGGAAGGTTCAGCATCTCCAAAGAGTATTGCGTCGGTGAAAGTTCTATGTGGAACTTCTCACGAGAGGAGGCTACTTGGGAGCTTGAGGATGCGATGAAGAAGAAGTATCCCCTTTTGTTTGAGTAGTGTCGTTCTAACTTCGAGGACGAAGTTTCTTTAAGGGGGAGAGGGTGTAAGGCCCTCGAATTTCCGTCGCATTATTTGTATTTGTGTGTGTATATTTGTGCTTGTGTATGTATATACATATTTACGTACGTATTAATTAGTACAATTACGTGTGCATGTGTTTATACTAGATGTAATAATGCATGTATTGAATGGTGATAGTATGGATACACTACCATATACATATTGCATGTATATATGCATGGCATGCATAGTTTTCTGCATGTTTTAGAGTTCTGGCCGAAGGCCAGATTGGCGTCAATACCAGGACGTCGAGGAGGTGTCAGCGTCCACCTATGGACGCCAACACTAATCCTGGCGTCTAACGATGTGGACGCCGATTTCTGTGACCTGCATGCGTTGCAGAGCCAGAAATTCTGGAAACAAGGAAGCTCACCCATTGGGGAGCTGTCCCCAACGGCTCTGAGAGCCATCTTATCACCCTGTGAGTGGGAGAGAAGTCTCTCCCATATATCCAACCCGAATCTGCTCCCCAAACCCTCTCTTCACCTTTTGCAAGAGAGAACCAGAGGAGAAAAAACCCTATTTCGGACTGTGAGAAAGCCCCATCTTTGCAGCCCAAAATCCGAGCTTCTGAAGCTTTGTCCGGCGTTCTACTGCAATGGAGGCTAGAGGGATCATCGAGGAAGGCCTCCCCGACATTTCTTTGCTGTGGAGATCATCCAAGAGCCCGAGGAAGGAGATCTTGGAGGACATTTCTGCACTTCTTCGGACTGCCCAAGGAGGGCTTCACCAGCACTTTTGATCCCTTAGGAGTGTTTCTAAAGGCAAGTGACCTACCATAAGGTTCCTGTATGAGTCTAGGACGGTTTTAACATTTTGTGTATTTTTCTTCGTGTCCTTGACCCCCACATTCACCCTATCTTGAGAGCTCGGGTCTGTGTTCTACACAGACCTGCATTAACGGCAAGGTCCCTGGACGCTGAGATCATGATGGCGTCCATCAACTATGCCGCTAACATTGAATTAGCGGCCAGAGACCGCCGCCAAGTTCATCTGGACAGAACAGTAAACTGTTCTGCCCTCCTATACGATTATTTTCGAGGGTTTTCCGTGATGAGGATATATGGTAACCCTATACACTATGTATACTGGTAAATGTGGTGTGTGGATGAGTTATGATGTGTGGTGGTGAATGTTAGAGATTATTATCCCATGAAATTTCAAGCATGATTGTTGGTGATCTTGCCAATCCATGTTTTATGATTAGGACTAGTCTGAGTGCCCTAAGTTTGTCAGATCATGAAGTTAGTGGATTAGTATATGTGTACTCAAATTTTGATGAATGTTCATGCTTGCATAAATTGCTATTAACTTTGGTTCGGTAATAAAAAGGCATGCAAGAAAGAATTGTTGTGATTGATTTATGGTTGTATGATTTAGGGTAATTCTGTATTTTCAGATCATGCATATAACAGTTAGTCTCTGTTCAGACAGTAAGTGGCAAAATGTATGATGGTGTTAAACTCCATGTCAACTTAAATTATGAATGGCATGCTAAATAGGTATTTGATTTTCTGTAAATTTTATTTAGCTCATAAAAATCTGAAAAATTGAAGGTATGATCTTGAACCCAAAAATAGCATGTGGTTAAATTTCCAGGTCATTTGGACCAGTATATAAGGAGTTATGCACTTTCCATGAGAAATGTAAAAATTTATGCATGTCATCGTAAAGTGATTAGATATCGTTTAAACCCAACCTGATTGGTGAATTTACTGTGTGTTAAACTCCTGAAATCTGTAGTGTCATGTCAGGAAATAGAGATATGCATGTGAGCGAGAAAGTGAATGGGATGAAAAGTGATATGTGTAAAACCATGTGTAAATCGGTAAAATGTGTAAATATGTAACTGTGCCAATGTGACACTGCTTCCGTAGAGGGCAGTGGAACTGTATCAGGGAAAAGTCCCCCTTAGAAAGTTCAATGTGTAAGTGACCCTAAGGGCATTAGGGGGAAATCCTGGAGGTGGACAAGTACCACTGGTTAGGGTGGAGACTTGTTCTCCCGGTCTGCGCAGTCCAAGAGTCGCCATTGTAATGCCTAGATGGTGTCTATGTGTAATGCGATGTGTATATGTCCTTCTTTGTGGTTTGGACTATGTGTCACGGCAACTAAAATGTGTGCGTAATGTGTAATGTGTATGTGTTCATGTGTTAATGAGTAAGTGAACAATGTGAAATGTGTATGTGCAAAGTGCAACCATGTGAATTGGAAACTTGTGTAAAGAAAATGTGAAACTAAAAATGTGAGAACATGACATTGACATCCATGTGAGACAAATCTGAAAACATGTGAAATCAGTAATTTCATGTTGTTATCATCATGTTTATATGTGCGAAAATGTCTAGAATCCATGTTAGGGATAATTGATGAGCACGTGTACAAATAGCATGATTGGTTGTTCACATAGTATGTTTTTAAACAATATTGTAGCTCTCGTGTGTAGGTTTACAGCCATTAACCATGTAAACCAGCAACTTAAAGCATGTGAAAATGTCTATGTATGTGCTAAGAACATGTAAATCCATGCTAGTTGTTTTTTCCCTTCATATATGCACAGTGTTCATGTTGGTAGCTCTCATGTCTTGGCTCTTTAAAGGCAAAAGTTCACGAGTAAATTGAATAGAGAGCATGTGATAGGTAAGTTTATTCTTAGAAATCTGAAAGCATGATCCATGTATAAATTGTAGAACTTTCATGATAGGTTGCAACTTTCAAATGACTAGCATGCCATATGTTGAAATTTGTGATGTGCATGTAGAAACCGCTATGACTTATACGTGTATGTTATGAGTAGTGTTGCTTGCTGAGTCTTTAAGACTCACTTCTTGCTTCGGCGTATAGGTATAGACGGTGACGAGACTCTCGTGGAGGAGACGGTAGAGACGGACTCCGAGCGCGGAGTTTAGATTGTTGGAGCAGTGTACCCCTTTTGTGTTTTTCATAGTATGTAAAAGTGACATTGTACTAGAAATCATGAGGAAATTATATAAGTGTGGACATTGTGTACTTAATTTTCAGAAATTTAATTATGTGAACTTTTAAGTTCTTTAAGGTTATTGCAATTTCATGTATGTTAAATGTGGAAGATGAATGAATGAAGACAGTTGTCTTTTACTTCCGCTACTCTGTCGTATATCGCGTGTATCTCAGTTGTTTGTATTGTTTGGTAAATGTCCACTGTGACGACGTTGCTATACGACGTGGGTTGGTATAACCATACCGGTATAATGAGGGTTGTCACAACCAGCCTCGACTAGAGTCTCTTCCTACCTATGTGAGATGTGGTTAGAACCATGGCTAACTAGTTAAAAAACCCACACACGCACAAATTAAATGCCACATCAATATCATAACAAGAAGTTACTTTTGTAGGAACTTAAGCAACTAAGATGACTGCTGAATGTGCTCAAATGAGGGGCATGCAACAAACTATTCAGGAGCTCACCCTGCACTTCTGTAAGCTGCACAATGTGGAGGAAATCGCGGCGGTGCAGGCGAGCTGCATCGTAACTTCAGGAGCTTGAACCCACCTAGGTTCAGTGGTTCCATGGATCCAGACGAAGCCAAGCACTGGCTTAAGGAGACAGAAAGGATTTTCCGTGTAACGCAATGTGCAGCTAGGGACAAGCTGTTACTAGCTACCTTTCAACTGGAGAAGGACGCTTGCACTTGGTGGGAGACTGTGGAAGCTACTAGGGCGAATGGTCAATTCACCTGGAATGAGTTCAAGGAAGCCATTAAGTCCAAGTATTTCTCGAAGCGTGTCCAAGAGAAGAAGGCTGCAGAGTTTGATGCTCTTAAACAGAGGAGCCTATTTGTGGCCGAGTATGAAGCACTATTTTCAAGATTGGCAAGATATGCTGAGCACTTGGTGAACACCGAAAGGATGAAGGCTAGGCGCTTTCTCAATGGCCATAGGCCACAATACATTACTCAACAGGCCCCTCTCAATATCCAGACATATGCCGAGATGGTGAATAAAGCTCAACTGCTAGAAGATGCTACAGACTTCACCGATCGTATTAAGGGAAAGTTCGTGAAGAAAGAACTGACACCTGGTTTGTCATTTTCAAAGCCAAGTACTAGCAAGAAGCATCCTTTCAGCATCACGAAAGGACCTAGTCAAGAGAAGAAGCCCAAGCTCTTCGTTCCTAACACTCCAGCAAAAAGCAACTGCAAGCACTGTGACAAGCCAGGTCACACAGCTGATGAATGCTAGAGGAAAGTCAGTGCATGTCTGCGCTGTGGAAGCCGCGAGCACCTATTCCCGAGTGCCTGCTACTGAAGGAAGAATGAGAGGCACACTAATTCCTATGAAACAGGGAAGACTGCAAGCCCTGCACGATGAAGAACCCGCTGAGGAAGGTGGCGTGGTAGAAGGTACCCTACAAGTTTTCTCTCTATCCATTTGTTTTATTTGATACTGGAGCAACTCATTCATTCATACTCAAACTTTGCTGATAATCTGAATGCTAAACCTATATCTATGGGTGTGAATTCTCCGTCACAACACCACTGGAGAAAAGAGAAATTGAACAATACTTTCCATCTGCCAATGTAATGATCGGAGAACATAACCTAAAGCTAACCTGGTGTGTATGCCCATGGAAGGCGATGATGTGATTTTGGGAGCCGACTGGTTGTTCACTTATGGGGCAAGTCGACTGTAAGAAAGGGAAAGTTACTTTATGAAATCCCTAAGTTGTCATTCACTGGAATTAGACATAAGAGATGGATGTCTCTAGTCTCTACTATAAAGGCCCACAACATGATAAGGAAAGGTTGCTTTGCCTTCCTTGCGGCCATGATAGTTGAAAAGAAGGGTCTAAGATAGAAGACATACACATAGTCTAGGATTACCCATATGTGTTTCCCAAAGATCTACCAGGGATTCCCCAGAACGTGATGTTCATTTTGCCATTGAGTTAATCCCTGGAGCTGCCCCGGTATCATGTCAACCGTGCCGGATGTCACCTGCCGAGTTAAAGGAACTGAAGGCACAACTAATGGAGCTATTAGAGAAGGGGTTCATCAGACCAAGTACTTCCCCATGGGGAGCACCTGTGGTGTTCGTTAAGAAGAAGAATGGATCGATGAGGCTATGTATAGACTATCGACACTCAATTAGCTAACCATCAAGAACAAGTACCAATTGCCTCAGGTCGATGAACTTTTCGACCATATTCTGAAGCTCAATATTTCTCCAAGATTGACCTCCGATCTGGCTATCATCAAATGAGGATCAGGACGATGACATTTCAAAACAGCTTTTAGGAGTAGGTATGGACACTACGAATTCATGTAATGCCTTTTGATCTGACCAATGCTCCTCAGCCTTTATGCAACTCATGAATAGCATATACTGACCCTATCTTGACAAGTTGTGGTCTTCTTCATCGATGATATCCTCATATATTCAAAGACCAAATAAGAACATGAAGAACACATGAAGATCACACTACAAGTCTTGCGAGAGAACAAGTTATATGCAAAGCTGAGTAAGTGCGAATTCTGGCTCGAAGAAGTGTCTTTCTTGGCCATGTTATCTCAAAGGACGGCATCTCTGTTGATCCCTCCAAAGTCGAAGCCGTACTCAATTGGGAGAGAGTAAACCAATGTCACAGAAATCAGAAGCTTCTTCGGACTGGCTGGCTACTACAGGCGGTTCATAAAAGACTTCTCTAGATCGACGTTCCTCTCATGCACCTTACACGAAATAAGAATCCCTACTCCTGGAGTAACGAGTGTGAGAAGAGTTTCCAAACTCTAAAAGAATGTCTGACCTCCGCTCTCTTCTCGCTCTTCGAGTAGAGGGAGAAGGTTTCTCTTTCTATACCGATGCCTCAGGAATTGGGCTAGGCTGTGTATTGATGCAGAAGGAGAAAGTCATTGCCTACTCTTCAAGACAATTGAACACATGAAGTCAACAACCGGTGCACGATCTAGATTTGGCTGTCGTGGTCTTCACCTTAAAAATCTGGAGACATTATTTATATGGTGAGCAGTTTACTGTCTATTCAGACCATAAGAGCTTAAAGTATTTATTCTCACAGAAGAAACTTAACATGAGGCAGAGAAGATGGTTTGAATACTTGAAGGATTTTGACTACATCATCCAGTACCATCCAGGCAGGGAAATGTGTGGCTGATCTCTTAGTAGAAGCCGATGGCATCCCTATCAAGTCTAGTTCTTGGCGAGATGCAGTTACTAGAATAGTTCACAGGTTAGACTTGAATATTGAACATAGGGATGATCGAGTCTTGGTTGCCAACATCAAGATTCAGTCTGACCTGCTAGAAGAAATTAAAGCACAACAAGACAGTGATCCATTCTTGGTTCACGTCAAGGAAACTTTAGCTGAAAAGCTGGACTTTGCTATGACCGAGGACGGAAGGCTTGTATTCCAAGGAAGGACATGTGTTCTAGACAATGAAGAACTGAAGAGGAAGTTAATGGATGAGGATCATCAGACGAAGTATACAATCATCCTAGAGGTACCAAAATGTATCATGACATGAAAAGAACGTTTTGGTGATCGAATATGAAGAGAGAGGTAGTCGAGCATGCCTCTCATTGCCTTACTTGCCAACAGGTAAAGACAGAACACATGCGCCCGCTGGCGTGCTTAGACCATTAGTATTCCGGAGTGGAAATGCGAAAGCATTGGCATCGACTTCATCATGGGTTTACCAAGACTCGTGGTGGACTCGACGACATATGGGTTATTGTCGACTGACTAACCAAGTCTGCACACTTCCTACTATAGAGTAAGTGGTCTGTGGAGGTACTAGCCGCATATATGTCAAAGATTCGTGAGATTGCATGGAGTCCCATCATCCATTGTCTCAGATCGAATCCGAGATTCACCTCTCATTTTTTGGAAAGGGCTGCAAACTGCACTCGGTACTAAGCTCAACTTTAGTACCGAGCATTTACCCAAAAACTGATGGGCAAACTGAGAGAACCAACCAGATTGTTGAAAACATGTTAAGAGCCTACACCATAGATTTCCAAGGCTACTGGAATGAGCATTTATCTTTGATTGAGTTCGCCTATAACAATAGTTACCAGGCGAGTATTAAATGACACCGTTTGAAGCACTCTATGGTAGAAACTGTAGATCCCCTGCATGCTGGAATGAAGTTGGGGAACAGCAATGGCTAGGCCTGGGACATTATACAAAATACAACTAGGGATATTTAGGTGATTTAAGATCGACTCAAGATTTCTCAGTCCAGACAGAAGAGTTATGCTGACAAGAGGAGGCGAGATTTACATTTCAAGTAGGAGATCATGTGCTTTTAAAGGTATCACCTACCCTGGCATCCAAAGATTTGGTGTAAAGGAAAGCTCAGTCCCAGATTCATCGGTCCTTTTGAAGTGCTCGAAAGGGTTGGTGAGGTTGCTTAACGGCTGACGTTGCCACTAAATCTGGCTTATGCACACATGGTTTTCATGTCTCTATGCTTAGAAATATGTGTACGATCCTACGCACATCATTCGCCATGAAGTTGGTGGTGACAAGGCCATGATATACGAGGAGAAGCCAGTCAAGATACTAGAACGAAAGGTGTAGCAACTCGGAACCGTCCCATCCATGTGGTTAAAGTATTGTGGAATACTATGGGGTGGAAGAAGCCACATGGGAAGCTGAAGGATCATCAGGCAAAATTACCCCGATCTTTTTGGTAAGGCATTCTCTCCATTATGGTCATATGAAATTGGGGACCAATTTTTTTAAGAGGAGGAGGATGTAGCAACCCATTTTTAAAAAAATTAAATAAATTGAAAATTTTAAAGAAAAAGGAACTAATTAAAACCCATTAAACGAAAGAAGTCATGGGCTTTGTCAAATGGACCATATAAAAGTTATTGGCCAAAATAGGGATTTTTAAAAGATGAATATATAGAAAATACCCTAAATTGTATATCTTTAATATTTCCAAAAAGAAAAGAGCTATTAAATCATTAAATAACAATTATGTGTTGGAATTGGACTCCTAACCCTACCCAAAGTGGCTAGGCATGAATTTGCAACCCAACCTAACCCCATTAGGAGGTGGAAAGCTTGGAAGGTTGAAAGAAATAAAAAACTCAGAATTAAATAGGAATTAGAGTCATAATAGGAAATAGAAACAAAGAAAGCTTAAAATACACCTCAACCTCTCCATGGCCGGCACTAATGCGTTGTTGAGGCTTGCTAGACGTGGAGGAGAGACCAAAGGAAGGGAGAAAATGTGGGGAGAAGGCTTGCTCAAGTTCTACCCCTTGTTCTTCGAGTTCAAAGCCCTAGAAGACAAATCGACCCAAAGGTAGGCATTCTCACAAGCTAAACCTAATTAATTTCATATGTAAGCAGTTCTTGGCATCAGGAACAAAAGCCCGCTGGTTGCTCAAATTATCATCGACCATATTTGATATCTCTATTTTTGAAGTTCTGCTATCATCTTGTCCCCGAACCCTCTTATTTAATTTAGATCTTCATGTACACTTGATCTCATGTCACGAAAATTTTACTGGACATACTGCTCGTTGTCAGGAATCTTTTGCCCCAATTTCCCCAATTTCATTCAGTATACTACTCAAATTTATTTTTTTACCATCATTGTATACTGTTCTGTGCTCTTTATGAATGAACGAAATCAAAACCTGTCAAGACCATGATTACTTTCAAATTCCTATTTACTATATGCACCCTTGCATGTTTAGATTCGTTTAAAAGTGGTTTCGCAATTTTTGATCAATTGTACATCGAGATATCAATTTTTAACCTACACCGTATCAAAACTTGGAAAGCCTGGACCACAATCCAAGGCAAACCTTTTCCTGTTCGGACTCGGGCACAGGACTTGAGAATGCGACGACCCGATAGGCCGCGTTCTCAGGGGCTGATCGCGACCAGCAACCTGTTGCAATCTAAACGTGACAGGCTCTGGCGTCGCGTTCTGGCTGTCTGTCCTGAACGACCCGTCGCCACCTTTGACAGTCTCTGTCATGTTCTAGATGTACCCTGTCACGATCCTTACAGGGGTACGTCGCCTTCTGAACTTCTGCATATAAACCCTTGGATTTTGGTCTCTTGTCTTGCTACAGTGATTATACCCCTGTTAACAGTCTTAAACACAGTAAATAAAGTTGCTATAATGTGAACATGTTTTTTTAATTTAAAAGACATCCACATGATCTTTTCATATCCATGATTCTCTTCATCACATGCACACACTTGTAACCATCCAATATGACTTGACTTGGCATGAAAATATCTCATAATATCTGGTAAATTATTTAATAATGTATTTAATTGCTCTATTTTTTATTGACTTGTCTTCGTTTCTCGCGATGTTTTGGGAATACCGTTACCGACGCTCCACTGTTCTAGAATTCCTCTCGAACGTTGAGCACTTATTTCTATATACACTTTCTCTTGACTTGGACAACTTTCCGTCGGATATTCCTTCTGTCGACTAGTGGATCCTAGTTCAAGGCCTCCGTAAGTCTCCTTTGTCTATGGATTCCCACATGGTCGATGAGCTGGTGTACCCTAACACTTGTGTTACCCTCTATGGATCGGTAAAGATCCAAACGACCTTAGAATGCTCTCTCTCTTATCTTGAATCATGTCGTACAGCTGGACCTGTGCATAACATGGCTAGTGGAAGGTAGTGAATTCCGCCTGACTGCCAACACAAATGCGCATGTTGTGCAACTGTTAATATCGCCCATTTACTCGACGTTTTATGTGCAATGACCTTTAGCTCTCATCTATACTCTACTCGCTCATCTATTCACATTCTTTATGCACTCGTCTATTCATCTAGAACTCTCATCTATTTCTTGGTACTCCTATTGGCCATTGACTGATTGTCTAAAGATAACAATATAACTAATGTCTGGCAATATATAAACGGCCCAGTCTGGTCCTGGGAGGTGCGCCCAAAGGTGCTATTTGCTCGCGAGAGTTAATTGACCAGAGTGTTTGGCATTACACTCAAGTGCTATCTATCTCGACTATCTATGTGACAATCAAAGTGCTATAGTATACTTGTTGTGCTATTGTTATACATTGTGCTACTTGTGTTATGGCATCCTGCTTCGTGCTATATTTGGAAACTTGTGCTATCTTGATCCGTGCTATTGTGCTATCTCTTACGTTACTTAACTCTTTCTCGCTCAATCATATAGTGAACTCTGCTTTTATTACATTAATCATGTAAAGCATGCCTGATCATGAGATTTAAGTCCTACTGGGCATTATCGCTCACCCTACGTTATTGTTGTGTTGTCTCAGTGAGACCGAGGATGATACTTACACTCAAGAGGATGGGAATGACCAAGAGTGAAGTCAAGAGTACCCTGGCATCTTTGTATTATGTTAGAGTCTGAGTTTAGTCTTTTGCTTTTATTCCATGTAATTGGGCCCTATAGAATAGGTCTGATATTAGTGGTGTAATAGACATTTGAGGAGTTATTAATGAGATGCATTTGCTTTAGTATTTATTCTTTGACCAATGGTTTGATGTCTATTATATGCTCAGTACCCGTTTACTTGCAACTATCTCATGTTCCGATATTCCGCGTCGGAGCGTGACAATAGTATACTTAATTTGATGAGCTTCATCCATCAACTTCCTCTTCAGTTGTTCATTGTCCGGAACACATATTCTTCCTTGGAATACAAGCCTTCCATCCTCGGTCATAGTAAAGTTCGGTCTTTCAGCTAATGTTTCCTTCACACGAACCAAGAATGGATCGTTGTCCTGTTGTGCTTTGATCTCTGCCAGCATGTCGATTGAATCTTGATGTTGGCAACCAAGACTCAATCATCCCTATGTTCAATATTCAAGTCTAACCTTGCGAATTGTTCTAGTAGTTGCATTTTCTCAAGAATTAGACTAGACAAAGATGTCATTGGCTTCCTACTAAGAGTATCAGCCACAACATTTCCCTGCCTGGATGGTATTGGATGTTGAAGTCGAAGTCTTTTAGTATTCTTGTCATTTCCTCTGCCTCATGTTTAGTTCCTTCTGAGAGAATAAGTACTTTAAGCTTTTATGGTCTGAATAGACTGTGAACTGCTCCCCATACTGATAATGTCTCTAAATTTTTAAGGCGAAGACCACAGTACCCACTCTAGATCATGCACGGGGTAGTTGACTTCATGAGTCTTCAGTTGTTTTGAAGAATAGACTATGACTTTCTCTTTTTGCATTAGTATACAGCCTAGCCTACCCATTCCTGAGGCATCCGTATAGACAAAGGAAGGAAGATGTCTCAGATGTGGTAGCAAAAGTCATCGGATTAGAGAGTGCCCGAAGATGAAGTAGTTCATTCCGTGAGACAACACCGATGAGTCACCGCAGGTACGTGATCCGATCTTCGAGGATGAAGATCTTTTCAAGGGAGAGAGGGTGTAAGGCCCTCAAATTTTTGCCATTTTATTTTGTTCATGTGTTGATTTAATGTTGTGTATAGTATTATGTGTAAATATGTAGATGTTATGTACATATTACCTTAGTGTATATATGTATGTATGTATGTTTAGTTAGTTAATATTGTTCATTGCCTTGTGTATATAGTATTTACATTATAATTATGTAACATGCATGTATGTACTTAGAGTAAACATGGTTTTCTGCGATTGTATGTTCTGGCCGAAGACCTTGTTGGTGGCAACATCAGTGGACGCCAAGGATAAGTAGGGGGCCATATCGATGGACGCCACACTAAAGTAGACGGCCATCTATGTGGACGTCTACCTCTCTGAATTTTTGTGCGCAACAGACCCAGAAATCCCGGGTTTGCCTTGCTCACTGATTGGGGAGATGTCTCCCAATGGCTCTCAACTCCCATGATACCCTGCCCACGCATGCCCCAAGCCTAGACTTATATAGAAACCCCCCTTAGCAGCTGGAAGAGACCCCTTTGTCTCTTGGCAAAGAAAACCCTAGAAACCATAAGTCCCTGTGCGAAACCAGAACTTTGAGCCTTGAGATCTGAAGACTGGTGGCTTCTTCCGGGATCTACTTCGACAAGGAGGAACCCTTGACATCAGGCTACACATCCCCGGCTCTGGTGTGCTGCAAGGATCACACAGAAGCTGGAGTGGAGGTGTTTTGGAGGCTTTTTTGGCTTTGGCCAAAGAGGGCTTCTCTGACCTTGTAATCCGTTTATATATTTATTCAAAGGCAAGTACCCATTCCACACTATCCCTACACACGTCTAGTAGTCTTAGGTATTTTTCTGGATTTTTAATCGTGTCCTGGAGCCCCTATTCTTCCTCATTTTGGGAGTTTAGTCTGTGTTTTTCACAGACAGGAACTTAATGGCAAGATCTCTTGCCGTTAAGATCCGAACTGGGTGACATCATCGACTGCCGTTAATCTGTGAGAATAGCCAACCATGTCGTTTAGTTCTTCAGAATGAATAGTGAGATGTTCTTCTATATATGAGCTATTTTCCGGACTTTCACGCATGAGATATACTGTAAATTTTATATGCTATGTAATATGGATATGGGGTCGTGTTGTGAGATTTCTGTGAAATTTTGTTAACTATATGAATTATTGGAATTATCTAAAATGTATGCTAACAGGTTATAAACATTGTAAATTTCTGTTTACGAAATCCATGGGATACTTAAGTGCCATAAAATTTTCAGACAACCTGGATGAGTGTCAGTTCATGTCTTGAAATTTTAGGGATTTTCTAATGACTGTGTAATTTGTATATTTTTTGGACTGAAAAACTGGGAGCATGAATATATCGTTTAAATTTCCAAAAATTGATATGATGCATGAAAAATCTTGGGAAAATTTTTGTGATGTTATGATTGTTATATACAGAGTTTGTAGACTGTTAATTATGAGCATGACAGTATAAATCTATGATGAATTGATTTATGGTAAACATGCAAATGGATGCGTTATTTTCTGTTAATTGTGTGTATTTCAAAAAAAAAAAAGGTGAAAATTTTCATGTATGATGTACACCTGTAAACAACCCGTGGTTAAATTTCATGTTGATTGGATAACATAGGTATAAACTTTGATTTTCATGTGAGAATGACGATTTAATGCATATTTGTGTTAATTGTGGATGGAATTTACAAGTTTCAGCATGGTTAGTGTAAATCCATGAATGTTAATTTCTGTTAACAGTAGTACCATGATTAGGGAAACGGAACATGTGCATGAATGTGGACATAGTGTAATGTGTTAAATTGTGTAAAATCGTGTATGAGTAAAAATTTGAAATGTGAATTGTGCCGCGTATGACACTGCTTCCATAGAGGGCTGTGGAACCATACTGTGGTAAAGTCCCCACGGGAAGGTTCATGTGTGTGATATCCTATGGGCATAGGATGAGTCCTGGAGGTGGACAAGTACCGTCGTTTAGGGTGGAGCGGCTTCTCCCGGTCTGTACAGTACCAGATTCGTCACTGTGTTGCCTAGGTGGCGTCTATGTGTTATTGTGTTATGTGTTATGTGTGTCCTTCTAGTGGTGGTTTGGACTTTGTGTCACGACAATTTAAATGAGAATAATGTGATAGTGTATAAGTGAAAATTTTGCAATGTGTAGTGAATATGTGAATATGTGAATGTGTAAAACCATGTGGTAGCATGTAAAATTATGAAATATGATATGACTGTGTTAGGTCCATGTCAAAACAACAAGCTTATTGTGTTTAAAAATGTGATATGCATGTGATAGGTATATTATTGTGGAATGAACATAAACCATACACCATGTGTTATGAAATTAGTAGAAGTATCATGATAGGGTTTCGTTGAACAATAATGGACATGTGTAAAATGTGGAAAATGTGTAAAAATGATATGTGTGGCACAAGGTATGTGCAAGTGATATGTTAATGTGGCACATGTTATGTGCAAATGTGAAATGATATGTGTAAATGTGAACAATGTGATCCGGTATAAAAAATGTGAACAATGTAAATTGTTACATGAATGTGTTAAATTCATACTAAATTAGCAAGCTACTTATGTATATATTGTGTCATGTATGTGAGAATGTGTATAGGATCCATGTTAGATATGTCTCTTTCAATATATGAATTTCCATGCCTAACTTGATTTCATATTATTGCATGAATGAGATATGTTTAATTTGAACTAGCATGTTAATGAATGTGTAGAAATCAGGTGATAGGTTTACATCTAATGAGGATATAGCATGTGTCATGTTGCTCATGTATATAGATGCATGCTAAAAGTATTACTTCCATTATGTGTAAAATCCATGCTTAAGTTGCATATATGTTATAGCATGAATGGAATGAGTTTTAATTTGATATAGTATGTTAAGAAAGGTGTGGGAAGTATGTGATAGGTTTATACCTGACGTGAGTAGTAACATAAAGTATGTATCATGTCTTTTAGGATTACAAGAACTGCATGCATAGGACGCAGAGATTGTTTGAACCATGATATATGTGTCGTTTGTCTCTTTAGAAGTTTCATTGTGAATATGATGTATGTATGTATAATGTGCATGGGTTTACTTGCTAAGTCTATTAGACTCACTCTTGCTTCGGCATACAGGTGCAGGTATCTCTATATCTTGGGAGGAGATTGTTGGGAGCGACTCCGAGCAGGAGGAGGAGCACCGTTGTGGAAGAATTTCTTTATTGTACTTTCTTTTCCTAGTATGTAATAAAGGACATTGTGTAATTCAGTAGTGGACAATGTAATTTATTTTCAGTTATGAAATGTTTAGTTCACTTTTATACTATATAGACTGTGGATTTATAATGATGATGGAATCAGATCGTTATATCTAGTCCTTTCTATTCCGCTGTTATATGTTTATATTTGTGTACATCTCAGCCTATTGAACATGTTGGGTAAATGTCCCACTGTAGCGACATTCATTGTACCGACGTGGTTGGTATAACCGTACCGTACAAGGAGGGTCGTTACAGACATTGGTATCAGAGCAATCAGTTGAGATCGTACATGAATATACATATGCCATCATCTTCATAATATGCTAAGTCTTTATAGAATTGTCCACATGTGTAGAAATGATTAATAATGAACGAAGATAGATAAGAAAGTGGTTAGGAACTAAATAACGTAGTTTCTAATAGTGATTGAATTATTTTGCAGCATATGGCTTCACATGGTAGGCGTGGTGCTCATGTTGGAGAGGATGAGCCTAGGCGTAAGGATGCGGGTGAGCAGCAGGCCACGGCACCCCAGGGTCCTGTACTTCCACCACTGCCACCTGGATTATGGAGTGTTCATGCAAGGTCTGTTACAGGCCATGCAGACGCAGCCCATACCCAGGTTGCACTTCAGGCTCAGCTAGAGGCTCAGCTCAAGCACCATTCCTCAGGCGCATGAGCATAATGGTCCTTCCGTTATGGAGAGGTTCAGGAGGATGGCTCCACCCTCTTTTGAAGGGGAGAGTGAGCCGTTAGTTGCAGAGAGTTGGCTCAGGGAAATTGAGAAGATATTTAGAGCTATCAGATGTGCAGAGGATGACAAGGTTAGTCTGGCGACATATATGCTTCAGGAGTGAGTGGATGCGTGGTGGTCTTCTGTGCTTCGCACGCAGTTTGAAGGAGTAGGATTGGAAGTGACATGGGAAGAGTTCGTGAGACTGTTTGAGGCCAAGTATATCCTTGAGCATATCCAAGACAAGATGGAGTAGGAATTCTTGACGTTGACTCAGGGCTCGATGTCAATTTTGGAGTACGATGCTAGGTTTGCAGAATTATCTAAGTGTGCACCTCACATAGTGACTGATGAGCGCAGAAAGGCGAAGAGGTTTGTGATGGGACTTAGACCGGCATTGAGGGCTAGATTGGTAGCATGTGACCATAGGTCTATGGATGCGGCTCTTAGCGCGGCATGCAGGCAGGAGCACGAGATGATGCAGTATTTGGAAGAGAAAAAGGCTCGATTGGATAAGTTACCGGAACCGTTCCAACGGCAGAAGAGGAAGATGTGGCAAAGGAGAAAGATGCAGAAGCTTGAAGAAGGTCAGCAGTCCGCTATGATACCGGCAGAGTCAGCACCCCCAGTCAGTGGCGACTTCAGGCAGCGAGAAGCCCGAATGTGTGCAGTGTGGCATGCACGGCGGAGACTTGTGTTGGGTAAAGGACGGAAGATGTCTCAGATGTGGTAGCAAAAGTCATCGGATTAGAGAGTGCCCGAAGATGAAGTAGTTCATTCCGCAGACAACACCGATGATGTCACCGTAGGTACGTGATCCGATCTTCGAGGATGAAGATCTTTTTAAGGGAGAGAGGGTGTAAGGCCCTCAATTTTTGCCATTTTATTTTGTTCATGTGTTGATTTAATGTTGTGTATAGTATTATGTGTAAATATGTAGATGTTATGTACATATTACCTTAGTGTATATATATGTTATGTATATGTTAGTTAGTTAATATTGTTCATTGCCTTGTGTATATAGTATTTACATTATAATTTGTAACATGCATGTATGTACTTAGAGTAAACATGGTTTTCTGCATGATTGTATGTTCTGGCCGAAGACCTTGTTGGCGGCAACATCAGTGGACGCCAAGAATAAGTAGACGGCCATATCGATGGACGCCAACACTAAAGTAGACGGCCATCTATGTGGACGTCTACCTCTCTGAATTTCTGTGCGCAGTAGACCCATAAATCTCGGGTTTGCCTTGCTCACTGATTGGGGAGATGTCTCCCAACGGCTCTCAACTCCCATCAGACCCTGCCCACTCATGCCCCAAGCCTAGACTTATATAGAAACACCCCTTAGCAGCTGGAGAGACCCCTTTGTCTCTTGGCAAAGAAAACCCTAGAAACCTTAAGTCCCTGTGCGAACCAAAACTTTGAGCCTTGAGATCTGAAGACTGGTGGCTTCTTCCGGCGATCTACTTCGACAAGGAGGAACCCTTAACATCAGGCTACACATCCCCGGCTCTGGTGTGCTGCGAGGATCATCACAGAATTGGAGTGGAGGTGTTTTGGAGGCTTTTTGGCTTTGGCCGAGGAGGGCTTCTCCGACCTTGTAATCCGTTTGTAGATTCATTCAAAGGCAAGTACCCATTCCACACTATCCCTACACACATCTAGTAGGTCTTAAGTATTTTTCTGGATTTTTAATCGTGTCTGGAACCCCCATTCTTCCTCATTTTGGGAGTTCAGTCTGTGTTTTTCACAGACAGGAACTTAACGGCAAGATCTCTTGCCGTTAAGATCCGAACTAGGCAGCATCATCGACTGTCGTTATCTGTGAGAACGGCGAGACCATGCAGTTTAGTTCTTCAGGAATGAACAGTGAGTTGTTCTTCCATATATGAGCTATTTTCTGGACTTTCAAGAGTAGGGATTCTCCTTTCGTGTAAGACGAGTGAGAGGACGACGATCTTGGAGAAGTCCTTTATAAACCGCCTGTAATAGCCAGCCAGTCCTAAGAGCTTCTGATTTCTATGACATTGTTGGTCTTTCCCATTTAAGTACAGCTTCAATTTTGGAGGGATCAACGGAGATGTCATCCTTGGAGATGACATGGCCCAAGAAGAACACTTCTTCGAGCTAGAACTCGCACTTGCTCAGCTTTGCATAAGGTTGGTTGTCTCGTAAGACTTGCAGAGCTATCTTCAGATGTTCTTCATGTTCTTCTTTGGTCTTGGAGTATATGAGGATGTCATCAATGAAGACGACCACGAACTTATCGAGATATGGTCAGTATATGTTGTTCATGAGTTGCATAAAGGCTGCAGGAGTATTGGTTAGACCAAAAGGCATACAATGAATTCATAGTGTCCACCTACTCTTGAAAGCTGTTTTGAAAATGTCATCGTCCTTGATCCTCATTTGATGATAGCCAGATCGGAGGTCAATTTTGGAGAAGTATTGAGCTCCAGATATCTGGTCAAAAACTTCATCATTGACTCAAGGCAATGGATACTTGTTCTTTGATGGTCAGCTGATTAAGTTGTCGATAGTCGATACACACAGCCTCATAGACCCATCTTTCTTTTGAACAAATAGAATAGGTGCTCCCATGGGGAAGTACTTGGTCTAATGAACCCCGTTTCTAACAATTCCATCAATTGAGCCTTCAGTTCTTTTAACTTGACAGGTGACTTCCGGTACGGTTGACGTGACACCAGTGCAGCTTCCAGGATTAAATCAATAGAGAGTTGACATCTCGTTCTGGGGGAATTCCTGGCAGTTCTTCGGAAACACATCAGAGTAGTCCTGGACTATGTGTATGTCTTCTATTTATTTTCAACTACTACGGCCGCAAGGAAAGCAAATCAACATTTCCTTATCATGTTGTGGACCTGTATGGCAGAGACTAGAGACATCCGTCTCTTGTGTCTAATCTCATTGAATGATAACTTAGGGAATTCACTAAATGTAAGTTTCCCTTTCTTACAACCGACACTTGCCCCATATGTGGACAACCAATCGGCTCCAAGAATCACGTCATAGCCTTCTATGGGCATACATACCAAGTCGACTCTTAGGTTGATATCTCCGATCATTACATCGGCCAATGGGAAATTTGTTCAATCTTTCTTTCTCTCCCAGTGGTGTTGTGACAGAGAATTCATACCCCATGAATACAGGTTTAATATTCAGAGTATCAGCAAAGTTTTGAGATATGAAAGAATGGGTTGCACCAGTATCAAATAAAAACAAATGCTAATGGAAAGACTTGCAGTATACCTTCCACCACGCCCACCTTCCTCAGTGGCTCTTCATCACGCAGGCTTGTAGTCTTCCCTGTTTCTTAGAACATTATTGTGCCTCTCATGCTCCTTAATAGTCGGCACTCTAGAGTACGGTGCTCGCGGCTACCACAACACAGACACGCGCCAACTTTCCTCCAGAACTCATCAGCTGTGTGACCTGGTTTGTCACAATGCTTGCAGTTGCTTTTGCCGGAGTAGTGGGGACAAAAACTCTGGGCTTCTTTTCTTGACTTGGTCCTTCCGTGATGCTAAAAGGATGCTTCTTGCCGATAATTGGTTTAGCAGTAGACATACCAGGTGTCAATTCCTTCTTCACAAACTTTCCCTTGATACGATCAGTGAAGTCCGTAGCATCTTCTAACAGTTGGGCCTTTTTAACCATCTCTCGGCATAGGTTTGATGTCGAGAGGGGCCAGTTGAGTAATATACTGAGGCTTAAGGTTGTTGACGAAGCGCTTAGCCTTCATCCTTTCTGTATTCACTAGGTGCTCAACATAGAGTGCCAATCTTGAAAATTAGGCTTCATAACCGGCCACCGACAGACTCCTCTATTTAAGAGCAGCAAACTCCGTGGCCTTCCTCTCTTGGACACGCACCTAGAAGTACTTGGAGTTGAAAGCTTCTTTAAAGTCAGTCCAAGTAAATTGACCATTAGCTATTAGGCTATGTCTTCCACTGACTCCCACCAAGAGCGGGCGTCCTTCTCCAGTTGAAAGGTAGCTAGTAGTAGCTTGTCTCTAGCTGCACATTGCATGACACGAAAAATCCTTTATGTCTCCTTCATCCAGTGCTCGACTTCATCGGGATCAGTAGTACCACTGAACTTTGGCAGGTTCAAGCTCCTAAAATTACGATGCAGCTCGCCTGCACCGCAGTTTCCTCCTCCTTGTGCACTTGCAGAAGTGCACGGGTGAGTTCCTAGATGGTCTGTTGCATGCCCCACATCTGAGCATGTTCAGCCGTCATCTTAAGTGCTTAAGTTCCTACAAAAATAACTTATCATTAAGACATTGGTATGGAGTTTAATTTGTGCATGTGTGGTATCTTTTAGATCTTAACCTTGGTTCTACCAAATCTCACATAGGTATGATAGTTGACTTACACATGTGTCATGGCAGTCCGTCCTAGAACATCCTATGTGACGGTCCTCGTCGTTCAGACCCGTTAACTAATAGCGAGCCTAACTCGAGTCCGCCACCCGCGAACGGGCCGGAGCCTCGCAAGGGATATCAAACCACGAGTCTGTATAATATAAGGAACCAGCTCAAATATTCATTAGATCTGTCCATCTCACAAATATTTACATGAAATATACATAGTTGTAGTACAACTGTAACCAAACTACAACAGAACCTGAGGCATACCCCGAGGTGAACGACAAAAAGTGAAAATTACACTGCTGGTGGTGCTGACCCTCCACTGGACGCGGTTGCGAAATCTCCTGATCTCCCTCACCTGGTAGGAGGTAGGGGTGAGCCTCTCGAGTCACTGGCTCAGTAGGGAAACTCCCTAGAAACCGAGCAATGAACACAAGTAGCAAAGCAGAACTGCTACGCTAACAATTTATAATATTATCTAGCAGGATATAAAACTGTAAGTACCACTTACCATATGTTTTTAACAAGAATCAGTGTAAATAAATAAACAGCAAAACCAAACAGGTGTATGAGCTACTGTAGAGAAACGCAACACTCGGGCCATGTCAACTGGTTCGCGACACCAATTACTGACCCGGACAAACCACACAGGACTACCTCTCAGTCTCACATCTACGGACGAAAGGTCCAGCTGCCACTCCACTAAACAAGTACAAAGAACTATGGAGTCCAACTAAACCACCACAACCTGCAGGTCACACACCTCGCAGGCCCATGTCTGGCACCTTTAGGGCACTCTGGCCCGCCTCCCTAGAGTGAGGTACTAGAAAACAAGACCAGCTGGGGCCCAGTACGTCTACTGGTGTCTGACTCCCCCACTACGAGCGCGCTACAAGCGACAACACAACAAACTCTCTCTAGTCGCTGTCCCACTGCCGTCTTTCCTCAGTCGGACGTACTACTCAGCACAGGAGTGAGGGTGTCCAGGAAGACGACAAGACCTCATCGGTACCCAGTACCGGGACAAGCCCCGAGCACTCACATGCCTGGCTCACACAAAACCTGGGGCTCCCAACTAAAGAGGTATCCACGGAAGGCGTCAAACTACAGCCACGTACATAGAAACCACGTGCACAACGCACAAGCCACGTGAAACCTCCACGCAAACCACGTGAACACCATATAAACCACACCCACCACGCTCCCCGAGCGTAGAGTGAGTGCTAATGCACCTCTTACTATCATCACATATCACAAACCATGCTAAACGGTTAATTATACACTTACATGTATTCTCGGATAACAGCCTTCGGCTACTATCGCGTCAGGGTAGAGTCGCCTTCAGGAGCGACGGCACGATAGGTCGCCTTCTGAACGCGACATATCACAGTGTCGCGACTTGGTCGCGACGCCAAGGGTCGTCGCCTTAGCAGGTGCGAACCCTAATCCGAAATCCATCATCCGGGTCACCCCAAACTCTTTAGAACCTACGGTTTTCATTCCATTTTCATGCTTTAATGTGTTCCTACACATGCTATCTAAGGTTTAGAAAGTAGGAAACACATTATCCACATAACACGAATGATCCACAGATCAAACCATGGAAATATCCCTACCTTCGTGAAGAACGCAAGAACGATGCCCGCACGACGTTTCCTCCACTCCACGTAGCGTCCTCGCGGTGAAAACTCATCAACCGAGCTCTAACAAGTCGAATCGCCCGAAAATTCCACAGCAAAAACCCCCTGGCGAGCAGAGCTTCCATGAGCTCTGTTCTGCCAGGGTTTCTTAAAAACTCAATTCAGTTAAGAACGCGACACTCCTTTAAGTCGCGACCTGAACGCGACGTACTCAACCGTCGCCCTTAGCCTGCTGATGCCAGCATGCTTGCCCAGCGCGCGACACGCGCGCATATGCAAATGTCAACTAAAACCAGCAGTGCCATGAACGCAACGCTATGAGTTGTCGCATTCGAAACGCGACGCTCCTCACTATTGCGTTCACAGTCTGTGAACCAGTCAGCACTTTGGGCCTAAACTTCCGGCCCACAAAGCCTCACAACCTGCGGAAAACACCTGCCCAACACACATTGGCCACACACTGGCCTCCACAACCACACAAAGACAATCCGAACGGTCGGAACGTTACATTACTATCACCTAAAAAGAAATTTCGTCCTCAAAATTTAAAACAGAAGCCAATTATCAAATTTTCAATTTAATTCATATTGTACTCTCACCTAAAAAGAATAAAGACTTACTCAAACAAATATGGTTATGCTTTTCTCATTTCTTCCGCTAATTCCCAAGTATCTTCACCACCTTGCTATTTTCCCATTTGACCTTTACCAATTCAATTTCTTTGTTTCTGAGCTTTTGGGTTCTGTGGCCTGAAATTTGCACTGGATATTCCAGCATTGACATGTCGGGCTTCAAATCATCTTGGGTTGGATCTTGATATATTTTCTTAACATTGAGACATGAAACACATCATGTGCATCAGTGAAATCTGCTGGCAAATCTAATTTATAAGCTTCTTCACCCATCCTTTCTTTGATTTGGAATGGTCTGACATATCTCGGGCTCACCTTGCCTTTCTTACTGAACCTTAATACACCTTCAGTAGGAGACCTTTAAAATACATATTCGCCGACTTCAAATTGTAATGGTCTGCGTCTAACATCTGCATACTCTTCTGGTGACTCTGGGCAATTTTCAACTTTTCTTGGATGAATCTTACTATTTCTGCACACTGACGAACCATTTCTAGGCCCAAAACCTGCCTCTCTCCTACTTCATGCCAATTTAATGGTGATCACACGGTCTACCATACAAGGCTTCATATGCCATTTCAATACTTGAATGGTAACTGTTGTTATATGCAAACTCAACCAGACCCAAATGACGCCCAGATGCCTCCCCACACAAGACAGCAAGCTCTCAACATATCTTCAATAGTCTAAATTGTTCTTTTGTCTGTCCATCTGTTTGTGGATGATATGCTGAACTGTACCTTAGCTCTGTGCCAATGACTCTTTGCAAACTCCTCCAAAAGCCTGAAGTAAATCAAGGGTCTCGATCTGAAACTATGGTGACTGGTAGTTCTACATACAGTTTAGCTAATCTATCAACTGACCATGTCATGCTAACTGGTAATAATCTGTAGACCTTGGTCAATCTATCCACAAAAACCCATATTGCATTATGCCTGATGAACTGGGCAAACCAACTATGAAATCCATTGCTATATCATCCCATTTCCATTGCAGAATGGGTAATGGCTGCAACAATCCTCCTTGGCTTCTGATGCTCTGCTTTTATCTGCTGACATACTGCACATCTGGTTATAAACTCTGCATTTCTCTCTTCATATTTGGCCACCAAAAATGCTTCTTCATATCTTGATACATTTTAGTGCTACTTGGGTGGATGGTGTACCTTGATTATGAGCTTCTTCTAAAACCTTCTGTCTAATTTCTGTATCTTCTGGGACATACAATCGTTCTTTTAGTCTGACCACATTATCATGCCCCAAATTTACTTCATCCATTGTGAGAATATCTGCTAAATTGGTATCTGCTTTCTGTGCCTCTGCTATTTGCCAGTAAAGAGAAGGCTCCACTGCACTAGTTGCAAAATTACTCTCTGCGCTGACTGCTTGGCACATGTAAGGACTCTCTGCCACATCGCCATTCTTTGATCATAAGTTGATTCATAACCGTTTTTATGCTCAGTGCATCTGCCACCACATTTGCTCTACCTGGATGATATGCCAAATTAAAGTCATAATCTTTTAATATTTCATCCATCGCGCTGCCTTAGATTCAAATCTTTTTGAGATAAATATATTTTAAGCTTTTATGATCAGTAAAAATCTCAAATCTTTCACCATACAAATAATGCACCAGATCTTTTATGCAAAAACTACTGCTGCCAACTTTAAATCATGAGTAGGGTAGTTTTCCTCATGTTTCTTCAATTGCCTGGAGGCATAGGCAACCACTTTACTATGCTGCATCAAAACTGCACCCAACCTCTCTTGGATGCATCTGTAAACAGAACAAATCTGCCACTACCCGACGGAATCTCTAAAACTGGTGCTGATGTCAACCTCTTCTTTAGCTCCGCAAAATTGTGCCTGCACTCCGGGACCACACAAAAGGAACACCCTTTCTTGTCAACCTTGTCATCGGTGCTGCTATCTTGGAGAAATCTTGGATAAATCTTCTATAATAGCCTGCCAAACCCAGAAAACTCCTAATTCAAACACAGTCCTCGGCTCTTCCCACTTCATTACTGCCTCAACTTTGGCTGGATCCACTGCAATACCTTCACCTGATATCACATGACCCAGAACTGAATCTCCTTCAGCCAGAACTCACATTTACTAAATTTAGCAAATAACTGATATCTCTCAATATCTACAAAGTAATCTGCAAATGATCTGCATGTTCTTCTTCTGATGCTGAATAAACCAATATATCATCAATAAAAACCACTATAAACTGGTCCAAATACTTGATGAAATATTATGTTCATCAAATTCATAAATGCTGCAGGTGCATTTGTCAATCCAAAAGGCATCACAACAAACTCATAATGTCCATATCTAGTCCGGAAAGCTGTCTTCTTAATATCTTCTTCTCTGATCCGCAACTGATGATATCCTGATCTCAAATCTATCTTAGAAAATACTTTGGCTGATTGCAGTTGATCAAATAAATCATCAATCCGAGGAAGTGGATACTTATTCTTAATTGTAATTTATTCAGCTGCCTATAATCTATGCACATTCTTAAACTGCCATCTTTCTTCCTAACAAAATACACTGGCGCTCCCCATGGTGACTGACTAGGTCTAATAAAACCTTTTTCTAATAACTCTTGCAACTACTTTTTTAACTCTTTCAATTCTATTGGGCCATTCTATATGGTGCTTTAGAGATAGGTAAACTGCCTGGTTGCAATTCAACTGTGAAGTCTACCTCTCTGCGCGGAGCTAACCCTGACAACTCATCTGGAAACACATCTGCAAATTCTCTAACCATTGGCACTGAATCTACAGATTTACTGATTCAATTAGACTAACAGAAGCAAGGTACGCTACACATCCCGCATTAATTAACTTTCTAGCTCTAAGTGCAGAAAATAATAAACTTGGGATAAAAAGGCATACCTTGAAATTCAAACACCTCACCACCGGGTCTGCAAAATCTGACTCTTTTCTTTCTACAATCAACCAATGCCCCGTAGGCCTCTAACCAATCCATCCCCAGAATCACATCATATTCTTTCAATGTTAAAGCATACAATCTTTCCGGCATCTGATTTCCATGAATCACTATCGGGACCTCTTCTAAAAAGCAGGAAGTCAACAAATACCCTCCTGAAGGAATTTCCACTACCAACTCACAAGACCTTTCTTCTAAAGGAAGTACCATCCTATCCAGAAATCTTCAGAATAATGAATGGGAAGCATCCGGATCAATTAATACTCTAGCAGTAAAATCAAAGAAAGGTAAAATACCTTCAATAAGATTGGATGCTTCTCGGAGCTCTGGTAACAGCCATCACTCGACCTCGTCCTCCTCTTTGGTACGGTGCACCTCTGCCCTGCTCTGCTGACCGCTGAAAGGGCTGCTGCTGCTGCTGGATCCCTCTACCATAAGTCTGCTCTCGAGGATGTAGGCAATTCCTTGCTAAATGTCCTGGCTGCCCACAAGCATAACATCTAAAAGCTAGATATGTTGTAGGCTGCCCTGCCGTACTCTGCTGAGATTCCTCTGGAACCGGCGGTCTGTAGCCGCGGTCCTGCTGAAAACCCTGTTGCCTGCCTCTACCACAGCCTCCTTGAAAGAATTTCTTGATCTGCTTGCCTCATTTTGCTATTCCAGATGATGAAGAAGCTCCAGAAGGTGCTTTCCCCTTACTAATTCCTCCTGACGGTTGTGGATGCCGAAACTACTACCTGAGCCTAAACCACCTATCTGAGACTTCCCTGCCTGGCCCGAACAGTCCTCTCAAGTATTGCTGCTCGCTGAGCTGCCTCTTCTACTGTTCTACACATCAGTGGGATCACCGCATCTTGTAATTTTGACCTCAAACCTCAATAAAGTATTCCACCATCATGATATTATCAGTTACTACATATGGGGCGTACCTGCTCAAGGCTATAAACCTCATCTGATATTCAAGTACCGAAAGATTCCCTTGCTGGAGTGTCCTGAACTGCTCTCTTTTCATTTTCAAATCTGTATTGGGAAGAAAGAGTCATTAAAAACGACAAAAATTCCGACCATGTAATAGTGTCCTCCGTCCTGCCCGTAAAAACTGTCTGCATCTTTAATCGCCACTTTCTGCGCAAACCCTCGTAGCTGGTATGCTGCAAGAATCACTCTATCTTCCTGGGACACCTCATTATCGCAAATACCCTCTCGATCTCATGTATCCAATGCTCCGTTGTATCCGGGTTGGACCTCCTGAGTATGTAGGGGGCTGCAATCTCAAAAACCCGCTCCACAAGTACCGTAGTCTCCTCTCCAGTAGCTAGTCTCACTGGAACTGCCGTTGTACAGGTACTATAGGAGGTACCTCTACTCCGGGCGGGGTTGGAACTAAGCTACTGGTACTGCCTCCTCTGGAAATGGTAGTACTACTGCCGTGGGCTGTACCGGTGGTTGCTGATCCAGTCTTACTGAATCTCTGTCAAACTCTCCCAGATTCTTTCTATCATCCTCTACGTAGGATCCTCTCCTGACCCTTCTCGACCACCTCCCACATTTCTTCTTTCGGCCATTACTACTCCTGCACAAACATTATTCAACAATACAATGCACAAGAAATCAATACAAAACCAGGGTCACTGCCAGCAATGGGTTACAGTAATGACATAACTATGTAATTCCAATTCCATTATATTCTTACGGACTTTGCTGTGATACCAACTGTGACGATCCTCGTCGTTCAGACCCGTTATCCTAATAGCGAGCCTAACTGAGTCTGCCTCCCGCGAACGGGCCAGAGCCTTGCAAGGGATATCAAACCACGAGTCCAGTAATATAAGGAACCAGCTCAATATTCATAAGATCTGCCCATCTCACAAATATTTACATGAAATTACATAGTGTAGTACAACTGTAACCAAACTACAACAGAACCTAGGGCATACCCCGAGGTGAACGACAGAAAAGTGAAAATTACACTACTGGTGGTGCTGACCCTCCACTGGATGACGGGCGTGAAATCTCCTGATCTCCCTCACCTGGTAGGAGGTAGGGGTGAGCCTCTCGAGTTACTGGCTCAGTAGGGAAACTCCCTAGAAACCGAGCAAACAACACAAGTAGCAAAGTAAGAAAATGCTACGCTAACCATTTATAATATTATCTAGCAGGATATAAAACTGTGAGTACCACTTACCTTTGCTGTTTAACAGAATCAGCGTAATAAATAAACAGCAAAACCAAATAGGTGTATGAGCTACTGTAGAGAAACGCCACACTCGGGCCATGTCAACTGGTTCGCGACACCAATTACTGACCCGACAAACCACACAGGACTACCTCTCAGTCTCGCAGCCACGGACGAAAGGTCCGCTGCCACTCCACTAAACAAGTACAAAGAACTGTGGAGTCCATCTAAACACCACAACCTGTAGGTCACACACCTCGCAGGCCCATGCCTGGCACCTTTAGGGACTTTGGCCTGACCTCCCTAAAGTGAGGCACTGGAAAACAGGACTATTTGGGGCCCAGTACGTCTACTGGTGTCCGTCTCCCCACCACTACAAGTGCGCTACAAGCGACAACACAACAAACTCTCTCTAGTCATGTCCCACTACCGTCTTTTTCCTCACCCGGACGTACTACTCAGCACAGGAGTCAGGGTGTCCATGAAGACGACAAGACCTCATCGGTACCCAGTACTGGGACAAGCCCCGAGCACTCACGTGCCTGGCTCACACTAAACCTGGGCTCCCCACTGAAGAGGTATCCACGGAAGGCGTCAAACTACACGCCACGTACACAGAAACCACGTGCACAATGCACAAGCCATGTGAAACCTCCACGCAAACCACATGAACACCATAT
>CM024754.1:37019358-37179423 GCA_014218235.1 Colocasia esculenta
CCTCAAGAAATTTGAGCGGGAAGATCAAATCCTTCAAGAATGGGAAGAAGGATTCTGGAGTCGATGGAGGGTTTTGCAAACCTCGAAGTCGAAAGGGTTGCGAGAAAGAGAGAGAGAGAGAGAGAATCGGTGAGGGATGAGTTTCTTGCAATAGAGAGAAATAAAGTGACTTTTGAAAAGGCGGGGTATTTAATGCACAAACGACAAAATAAGGGATGACGATTGTAGCAACCCTAAATTTTTTGGGAAATAAAAATTAAATATTTATATTATTTAATTAGAAATCAAATAAAGGAAGATGTATTAAATCAACTAGGAAATCAAATAAGAGAGAATTAAATAAAACTCATTAAAAGAAAAGGAGTAATGGGCTTTGCTATATTGACCCATTAGAAATTATGTGCTAAAATAGAGATTTTAAAAAGGAGAATAATAGAGAAATACCCAAAATCATAACTAAATATGACTAAAATAGAAAAGAGATATTTAATACATTAATAGATAGTTTTGAATTAGGATTGGATTCCTAAACCTACCCCAATTGATTGGCCCACGAAATCCCCTCTCTCCCAACCCAAATAGGAGATCTCTTGCTTAAAAAGGGGAGAGGAAATAGGAAATTCGGAATTTAATAGGAGTTAGGCTTAAACTAGGAAAGGGAATAGAGAGATGCTTAAATACTTCTCTTAAACCCTCATGGCCGACCCTAGCTCGTGCCAAGAGTTCCTGGACTAGGAGGAGAGGCCAAGAGGAGGAGAATTTGTGGAGAGGAAAGATCTCTCAAGTTGTTCCCCGAGTTCTTCAAGTCTTAACATAGAAGAGGTAAACGATCAAGGGTAGGCATTCTCACAAGCATAAACCATGAAACTTTTCTTGTAGGATGTCTCGTCTATCTGGAACAAAAGCCCTTTGGTTTCATAATTTTCCATGGATCATATCTGTCGTTCTTGATTTTTCATGTTCTGCAACTGACATGACCCCGAACCCTCTTCTAAATTCTTGATCTCCTTGTATACTCAACCCCATGACATGAGATTTTTACTGTAGGAACTGATGCATGTTAGGCATCTTTTGCCCCTAAAAGCCCTAAATTTGATTCATCCTATCATGCGAATTTAATCGGATCTCAACTATGTACTGTTTCATGTTCATCATGAATACCCATGTTCAAAACGTGTCCAAACCCTGATTGTTTTCCAATTCCTATTTATTGTAAGTACCCATACATGTCTAGGTCGTTTTGAAACTATTTTCACGATTTTTTGTTGAATATACAATTAGTTGTGATTTTCTCGATGGCCCGATAGGTCGCATTCACATGGGTCGTCGCGACAGTGCCCTCTGTCGCGATCTGATCGCGACAGGGCCTGTCGTCACGATCTACTGCCCGACCAGACTATGCCTGTCGCGACCCGTACAAGCACCCGTCGCGATCTCAGTTGACCCCATCGCGACCATCACTAGGGTACGTTGCGATCTGGGTTCTTTTGCAAGAACCCCTACCTCAGCAATGCTTGATTATCTAAATTGTTTGTACTCTTGTTTAACAGTCATACATACAAAAAATAACACCTGTTATAAATTGAACATTTACTTGTGATTAAAATACAAGCACATGATCTTTTCTATCTAAAATTTCATGACACTTACACACACGTTGAACCATCCAATTATGGCATATTTTGGCAAGACACTATTTCATAATACATCTGGTAATTTATGTAATTAAATTACCCTATACTTGTCTATCGTTTCTCGCGATGTTTTGGGAATACCGATATCGACTCTCCACTGTTCTAGAATTCCTCTAGAACGTCGAGCACTTGTTTCTATATACACTCTCTATTGACTTGGATGAACTCTCCGTCGGATAATCCTTCTGTCGACTAGTAAGTCTTTGTTCAAGGCCTCCGTAGGTCTCCTCTATTCATGGATTCCCACATGGTCTATGAGCCAGTTGTACCCTAACACCTATGATACCCATTAGGGATCTATATGATCCAAACGGCTATATAGAAATTCACTCTCTTGAATCACACGGACCTCTGGACCTGTGCTTAACATGGCCAGTGGTAAGGTCGTGAGTTCCTCCTGACTGCCAACACCATGTGCGCGTGTTGTGCAACGTTACTATCGCTCGTTACTCGACGTTTCATGTGCAGGTCCACTAACTCTCATCTATACTCTACTCTCTCATCTATTCACGTTCACTCTACTATCTCGTCTATTCATCTAGTGCTCTCATATACTTCTTGGTACTCTAATGGCCATTGACTGATTGCCTAAAGATAAACAATATAACCAATGCCTGGCAATATATAAAGGGCCCGATCTGGTCCTGGATGTGTGCCCGAAAGTGCTAGTGCCCATGGGAGTTAATGATCAGAGTGTTTGGCATTAAACTCAAGTGCTATCTATCTTGACTATCTACATGACAATCAAAGTGCTATGTTCTCTCGTCGTGTCCATTAACAACAAAGTGCTATGCTATACTCGTTGTGCTATGCTATACTCGTTGTGCTATCTGTACTATGGCCATCTTACTATACTTGACATTGTGCTATCTTGCTATTTTGTGCTATTCTTGGAAAGTCTTGCTATTTCGTTCGCGTACTGCCCTGCTATATTTTTACTCGACACTCTCTACCGTTCTGTCATAGTTACTCTGCCTTTAATGCATTAATTACTTAAAGCCTGCTTGAGCCTGAGAGTTAAGTCCTACTGGGCGATGTTCGCTCACCCTGTGTTATTTGTCGTTGTGTTCTCAGGTGAGACCGAGGATGAACCATACACTCAAGAGGACGGGAACGACCTGGAGTGATGTCATGAGTACCCTAGTGTCTTATTGCTTTGTTTAGCGTGGTGGTAGTTAGGTTTGAAGATTTGTCTTTTGCTTTACTCCAATGTAATCGGGCCCCATAGATTGGTCTCTATAGTGGTTGTAACTAGCATTGTAAAGTATTAATGAAATGAATTTGCTTTATCATTATTCATTTTGAAAATGGATTGATTTCTAGTATTCACTTTATACCCTTTTCCTGCAACTGCGTCGGGGCGTGATAGTTTTGTGGGATCAGAGCCTAGGTTATTCTTAAGTATAGGATGATCTAGGTTAACCTGCTTCGACTAGAGTCAATTATCCACCATGTGAGTTGAGGTTAGAGCCAGGGTAACTAGTTACAATAAACTCACACATGCACAAATTAAATCCACATCGATATCATGACAAGAAGTTATTTTGTAGGAACTAAGCAACCAAGATGACAGCCGAACATGCTCAAATGAGGGGCATGCAACAACCAACCAAGAGCTGACACGTGCCATTGTGCAAGCCACTCAATGAGGTGGCGATCGTGGTGCAGGCGACCTGCATCGCAACTTCAGAAGTCTGAACCCACCTAGGTTCAGCGGATCCATGGATCCGGATGAAGCTGAGCACTGGCTCCAAGAGACGGAAAGAATTTTCCGTGTCATGCAATGTGTAGCAGGAGACAAGCTGCTACTGGCCGTGTTTCAACTGGAGAAGGACGCTTGCTCTTGGTGGGAGTCAGTGGAAGCTACTAGAGTGAATGGGAATTCACCTGGAATGAGTTTAAAGAAGCATTCAACTCCAAATACTTCTCTGAGCGTGTTCCAGAAAGGAAGGCTGCGGAATTCGCTGCTCCTAAACAGCGGAGCTTGACTATGGCCAAATACGAAGCCCAGTTCTCTAGACTGGCATGCTATGCTGTATATCTGGTGAACACTGAAAGGATGAAGGCTAAGCACTTTCTAACGGCCTTAAGCCCCACTACATCACTCAACTCGAACCTTTAGACATCCCGACCTACGCCAAGATGGTGAAGAGGGCTCTGCTGCTAGAGATACTACGGACTTCACCGACCGTATAAAAGGGAAGTTCGTCAAGGAGGAAGTGACCTCGGTTAGTCATCTGCTAAGCCTACCAATGGCAAGAAGCGTCCCTTCAACATCACGGAGGGATCTAGCCAAGAAAGGAAACCAAGGTTTTCATACCCAACACTCCAACGAAGAGCCTCTGCAAACATTGTGACAAGCCTGGTCACACGGTTGATGAATGCTGGAGGAAAGCCGGCGCATGTCTGCACTGCGGAAGTCGCGAGCACCGTATCCCTGAGTGTAGCAACCTGAATTTTTGCAGAAAAAAAAATAAAAATTTTAAATAAAGAATTAAAAAGCTGAGCTAAATGATAGTTAAATGAAAAGAGCATTAAATAAACCCATTAAATGGAAAGAGTAATGGGCTTTGCTTAATGGACTATCTAGAATTTATTGGGTCAAAATATGAATTTACAAGGGAGAATAATAAGAAAATACCCTAAATTCGGAGTTTAAATAATATATAATTGGAAGGGGTTATTAAACCAATAAAAGTGGAAATTAGAGTTGGAATTGGATTCCTAAACCTACCCCATATAGTCTAGCATGAATTTAGATACTATCCTAACCCAATTAGAGATTGGAAAGCAAGAGAGGAAAGGTGGAGTCAGGAAATCTCGGAATTAAGAGGAATTTGAGTAGTGGTAGAATAGGAACTTGTGTTTATATAAATACACCTCTTAAATCCTCATGGCCGACCCTAGCTTATGCAAAGGTTCTTGGACATGGAGAAGAGCCAAGGAGGAGGGAAATCGAGGAGAGGAAGATCCATCAAGCTTCTTCCTTCGTTCTCAGAGTTCTAAGCCCTAGAAGATAAATCGAGTCAAAGGTAGGCATTCTCACGAGGAAAATTAAATTAAACCTCGTCTGTAGGTAGTTCCAATCACCAGAAACAAAAGCCTCTTGTTTCATAATTTTCCATCGAGCCAATCTTTTGTTCTTGATTTTAGAAGATCTGCAAATATGATAACCCCGAGACATCATGTTTAATTGAAATCCCTATTTTTACTTGATCCATGCTACGAAATTTTTACTGTAGATACTTCATGTTGTTAGGGATCTTTTGCCCTTAAAAGCCCTAAATTTCATTGAGCATGTTGCTCGAATTAAATCGATCTTGCTCTTTGTATCATGTTCGTGTTACTCATTATTGTTCACGCGCCCAAACCATGTTCAAATCATGCTTCTATCTAATTCCTATTTACTGGAAGTGCTCTCCGATGTCTAGTTTCATTTGCCACTGATTTCGTGATTTTTCATCATGTATACAATTAGTTATGATTTTCTAAACGACCCTATACAAAATTTAAATGTTCTAGTCCGCAATCCAATGTCTGGTCTGACTCCTGTCAGAGTCAGGCGCAGATCACCAGATCGCGACTGCCCGATATGTCACCTTCTGGGGTCCGATTGCGATAGCCTACCTGTCACGACCAGAAGGCGACAGGTAAGCCGTTCGCGTTTCCAGTACCTGATTTGCAATCCCTGTCGCGATCCTTACATGCTCCTGTCGCGATCTGCATAGTACCTGTCGCGACCCTCATTGCCTATGTCGCGTTCATAGGTTTTTGATGAAAACCCATAAAAATTATTTATGTTGCATTTTTACAGTTATACCCCAAGTAAAAACTTGTTTTAAAATGGAGCTACATTGAATGATTTAAAATACATATTCACGACTTATTTCTATCTATGATTTCTCTTACACATGCCACACATGATCACCCTATAATGACTGAAATCTGGCATAAAATATCTCATATTGTATCTGGGAATTTATTGCAATAAAGTATAATAATGGCCCTATTTTAAAGGACTTATATTCGTTTCTTGCGTTGTTTATACCGATATCGACGCTCCACTGTTCTAGAATTCCTCTAGAATGTCGAGCACCTATTTTATATACCCACTTTACTTGGCTTGTGGTGAACTCTCCGTCGGATATTCCTTTCGCCGGACAAGTGAACCCTTGCACAAGGCCTCCGTAAGTCTCCTCTGATCATGGATTCCCACGTGGTCGACGAGCCGGTTGTACCCTAACGCCTATGATACCTTTAGGGATCAATATGATCCAAACTGCTATTAGAAGTTCACTCTCGTCTTGAATCATGCCGGACCTCTGGACCTGCGCTTAACATGGCCAGTGGTAGGGTCGTGAGTTCCACCTGACTGCCAATATGACGTGCACGTGTTGTGCAACTGTTACTATCACCTGTTACTCGTCGCATTACGTGCAATGTCCACTAGCTCTCATCTGTACTCTACTCGCTCGTCCATTCACGTTAACCCTACTATCTCGTCTATTCATCTAGTGCTCTCATCTACTTCTTGGTACTCTATATTGGCTATTGACTGATTGTCTAAAGATAAACAATATAACCAATGCCTGGAAAATATAAAGGGCCCGATCTGGTCCTGGGATGTGCGCCCAAAAGTGCTAGTGCCCATGGGAGTTAAATGATCAGAGTGTTTGGCATTACACTCAAGTGCTATCTATCTCGACTATCTATATGACAATCAAAACACAAAACGTGCTATACTCTCTCGATGTCTAGAATGACAACAAGTGCTATACTCGTGTGCGTGCTATTATTATACTTGTGCTAGTTGTGCTATGGCCATCCTGCTATTCGTGCTATACTCGATACTTGTGCTATTTTTGTAAACTATGTTCGATCTCATGCTATTGTGCTATCTCTTGCTATATTTGACTCTCTTATACCTGCTATCATTAGATACTCCCCTTAAATGCGTTAATTATATTAAGCCTGCTTGAGCCTGAGATTTAAGTCCTACTGGGCGTTACGCTCACCCTACGTTATTTGATGTTGTGTTCTCATGTGAGACCGAGGATGACACATACACTCACGAGGAAGGGAATGACCAAGAGTGAAGCTAGGAGTACCCTCGAGTCATTATGTTATCTTAGAGTTGTAGTTAGTTATTTCCATTTATTGCGATGTAATTGGGCCCTATAGAATGGCTCTGATAGTAGTGGTTGTAACTAGACATTTGAAAAGTAATAATGAGAAAGATTTGCTTTAGTAATATTCAATGTGCAATGGTTTGATGCTAGTACTCGCTCTATACCTTTTCTTGGAACTGCCTTCGCGCTCCGATATTCCACGTCGGGGAGTGACACTGAGTGCCCGCTACTGAAAGAGAATGAAAGGAGACCTAATGCGCCTAAGAAACAGGGCCGACTGCAAGCCCTACATGATCAGGAACCTGCTATGGAGGGTGGCATGGTAGAAGGTACCTTTCATGTTTCTCATTATTAGCATTCGTTTATTTGATATGGAGCCATTCATTCATTTATATCTCAAAACTTTTTTGATACTGTGAATGATAAACCTATATCCATGGGTTGTGAGTTCTATGTCACAACGCCACTAGGGGAGAGGGAGAAATTGAACAAATACTTTCCCTCTACCGATGTAATGATATGAGACCATAACCTAAAGCCGACCTGGTGTGTATGTCCATGGAAGGCTATGATGTAATTTTGGGAGCCAACTGGTTGTCCGCATATGGGGCAAGTGTCGACTTTAGAATGGGAAGGTTACCTTTAGTGACTTTCCAAATTGGCATTCTCTGGGATTAGACATAAGAGACGGATTCTCTAGTCTCCACCATAAAAGCCACAACATGATGAAGAAAGGTTGTGCTGCTTTCCTAGCAACCGTAGTAGTAGAAAAGAAGGGTTCCAAAATAGAAGACATACATATAGTACAGGACTACCCAGATGTATTCCCTGAAGACCTGTCAGGGATTCCCCCTGAACGAGATGTCAACTGTGCCATTGAGTTGATTCCTAGTGCTGCACCAGTATCACGTCAACCGTACCGCATGTCACCTGCTGGGCTGAAGAATTGAAGGCACACTGATGGAGCTACTAGAAAAGGGTTTCATCAGACCAAGTACTTCCCCATGGGGAGTACCTATGCTATTCGTAAAGAGAAAGATGGATTGATGAGGCTATGCATCACTATTGACAACTCAACCAACTTACCATCAAGAACAAATACCCATTGCCTAGGGTAATGAACTATTAGACCAAATTTCGAGAGCGCAATATTTCTCCAAGATCGATCTTCGATCTGGCTATCACCTAATGAGGATCAAGGATGACCATATTTTCAAAACGGCTTTCAGGAGCAGGTATGGACATTATGAATTTGTCGTTATGCCTTTTGGTCTAACCAATGGTCCTGCAGCCTTTATGCAACTCATGAAGAATATATCGGCCATACCTCGAAAAGTTCGTGGTCGTCTTTGTCGACGACATCCTCATATACTCCAACCAAGGAAGAGCATGAAGAACACCTGAAGACAGCACTACATGTTTAACGAGACAACAAGTTGTACGCAAAGCTTAGCAAGTGTGAATTATGGCTCGAAGAGTATCCTTCTTGGGCCATGTCATCTCAAAGGACGACATCTGTGTTGATCCCTCCAAAGTCGAAGCTGTACTCATGGGAGAGACCAACTAATGTCACCGAGATAAGAAGCTTCCTAGACTGGCTAGTTACTACAAGCGGTTCATCAAGTACTTCTCAAGGATCGCTGTTCCTCTCACGCGTCTAACACGAAAGGAGAATCCATACTCCTGGAGCAAGAGTGTGAGAAATGTTTCCAAAACCTCAAAGAGTGTCTTACCTCGGCACCTGTTCTCACTCTGTCAATAGAAGGAGAAGGTTTCTCTGTCTACACTGATGCCTCAGGAATTGGGCTAGGTTGTGTACTCATGCAAAAGGAGAAGGTCATCGCCTCTTCTTCAAGACACTGAAGACACATGAAGTCAACTACCCTGTACATGATCTCGAGCTGGCTGCCGTGGTCTTCGCCTTGAAGATTTGGAGACGCTATCTATATGGCGATCAATTCACTGTCTACTTAGACCATAAAAGTCTGAAGTATTTATTCTCTCAGAAGGAACTCAACATGAGACAAAGGATATGGTTGGAATACTTGAAAGAGTTCGACTTCCACATCCAATACCACCCAGGCAAGGAAATGTCGTGGCTGATGCTCTTAGTAGGAAGCCAATGGCATTTGTCTCAAGTCTAGTCCTTCGCAAGATGCAACTACTAGAACAATTCGCAGGGTTAGACTTAAATATCTAACATAGAGATGATCGAGTCTTGGTTGCCAATATCAAGATTCAATCTGATCTGCTAGAGGAGATCAAGCTCAACAAGACGATGATCGATTCTTGGTTCGCGTCAAAGAAACTCTAACTGAAAGATCGAACTTTGCAATGACTGAAGACGGAAGGCTTGTCTTTCATGGAAGGACCTGTGTTCCCGACAGTGAAGAACTAAAGAGAAGACTAATGGATGAAGCTCACAAGACAAGGTATACTATTCATCCGGGAGGAACCAAAATGTTGAAGATATGAAAAGAACATTTTGTGTCCGAACATGAAAAGAGAGGTAGCTGAACATGCCGCTCACTGCCTTACTTGCCAACAATAAAAGCAGAACACCTGCGCCCTACTGGTGTAATCAGACCGCTTGATATCTGGAATGGAAATGGGAAAGTATCGGCATGGACTTCATCATGGGTTTTCCCAAGACTCATGGTGGACTCGACGCCATATGGTCACTGTGGACTGGCTAACCAAATCCGCCCACTTTTGCCTATAAAGAGTAAAGGGTCAGTAGAGGTACTAGCTGCCTTATACGTTAAGGATATTGTAAGACTACATGGCATACCATCATCTATTGTTTCGGATCAAGATCCGAGATTCACATCTCATTTTTGGAAAGGACTACAAGGTGCACTGGGTACTAAACTCAACTTTAGTACCGCATTCCATCCACAAACTGATGGGCAAATTGAAAGAACCAACCAATAGTGGAAGACATGTTGAGAGCTTGCAGTATAGATTTTCAAGGTTATTGTAATGAGCACCTACCACTAATCGAGTTTGCCTATAACAACAGTTATCAGGCAAGCATAAGATGGCACCATTCGACGCACTCTACGAAAGGAACTGTAGATCCCCTGCATGTTGGAATGAGGTTGGAGAACAGCAATGGCTAGGCCCAGACATGGTTCAACAGACAACAAAGGACATTCAGGTAATCAGAGACCGGCTCAAGATTACCCAATCTAGACAGAACAACTACTACGTTGACAAAAGAAGGCGAGGTCTGGAATTTCAAGTGGGTGATCATGTGTTCCTAAAAGTGTCACCTACTCGTGGCATCCAAAGATTTGGTGTAATGGGAAGCTCAGTCCTAGATTCATCGATCCTTTGATGTACTAGAAAGTGTTGGTGAGGTTGCATACTGGCTGGCGTTGCCACCGGATTTGTCATGTGTACATAATGTGTTCCATGTTTCTATGTTTCGGAAATAGTGTACGACCCCACGCACATCATTCGCCATGAGAAGTTGGTGTTGAACAAGGATGTGACATACGAAGAGAAGCCAGTCAAGATACTGGAATGGAAGATACAACAACTCAGGAACCGTCCCATCCATGTGGTTAAAGTCCTATGGAATAACCGTGGAGTAGAAGAAGCACCTGGGAACCGAAGGAACCATCAGACGGAACTACCCCGATCTTTTCGTAAGACATTCCCTCCATTATGACCATATGAATTTTGGGACCAAATACTCTAAGAGGAGGAGGATGTAGCAACCCTAATTTTTGGGAAATAAAAATTTAAATATTTATATTATTTAATTAGAAATCAAATAAAGGAAGATGTATTAAATCAACTAGGAAATCAAATAAGAGAGAATTAATAAAACCCATTAAAAGAAAAGGAGTATTGGCTTTGCTATGTTGACCCATTAGAAATTAGTGTGCTAAAATAGAGATTTTTAAAAAGGGGAATAATAGAGAAATACCCAAAATTCGTAACTAAAATATTACTAAATTAGAAAAGAGATATTTATACATTAATAGCTAGTTTGAATTAGGATTGGATTCCTAAACCTACCCCAATTGATTGGCCACGAATCCCCTCTCTCCCAACCCAAATAGGAGATCTCTTGCATAAAAAGGAGAGAGAAAATAGGAAATTCTGAATTTAATAGGAGTTAGGCTTAAACTAGGAAGGGAATAGGGAGAAGCGTAAATACTTCTCTTAAACCCTCATGGCCGGCCCTAGCTCATGCCAAGAGGTTCCTGGACTAGGAGGAGAGCCAAGAGGAGGAGAATTCATGGAGAGGAAGGATCTTTCAAGTTCTTCCCCGAGTTCTTCAAGTCTTAACCATAGAAGAGGAAAACGATCAAAGGTAGGCATTCTCACAAGCATAAACCATGAAACTTTTTCTGTAGGATGTCTCATCTATCAGGAATAAAAGCCCTTTGGTTTCATATTTTCCATCGAGCATATCTGTCGTTCTTGATTTTTCATGTTCTGCAACTGACATGACCCCGAACCCTCATCTAAATTCTGATCTCCTTGTATACTCAACCCATTACACGAGATTTTTACTGTAGGAACTGATGCATGTTAGCATCTTTTACCCCTAAAAGCCCTAAATTTGATTCATCCTATCTTCCGAATTTAATCGTTGATCTCAACTATGTACTATTTCATGTTCATCATGAATACCCGTGTTCAAAACATGTCCAAACCCTGATTGTTTTCCAATCCTATTTATTATAAGTACCCATGCATGTTTAGGTCATTTTGCAACTATTTTCATGATTTTTCGTTGACTATACAATTAGTTGTGATTTTCTGAACCACCCTGTGTCAAATAGGGTGAGTTCTGGTCCGCAATCCAAGGTAGTCTCTTTCCCTGTCAGACCCGGTGCAGACCCTGTGAACGCGACGGCCCGATAGGCCGCGTTCACAAGGGTCGTCGCGACAGCACCCTCTGTCGCGATCTGATCGCGATAGGGCTTGTCGTCGCGATCTGCTGCCCGACCAGACTAAGCCTGTCGCGACCCGTACAAGCACCCGTCGCGATCTCAGTTGACCCCGTCGCGACCCTCACCAGGGTACGTCGCGATCTGGGTTTCTTTTGCAAGAAACCCCTACCTCAGCAATGCTTGATTATCTACAGTGTTTGTACTCTTGTTTAACAGTCATACATAGAAAATAACACTTGTTCTAAATTGAACATTTACGTATGATTAAAATACATGCACACGATCTTTTCTATCCAAATTTCATGACACTTACACACATGTTGTACCATCCAATTATGGCATAATTTGGCAAGAAACTATTTCATAATACATCTAGTAATTTATGTAATTAAATTACCTTATACTTGTCTATCATTTCTCGCGATGTTTTGGGAATACCGATATTGACTCTCCACTGTTCTAGAATTCCTCTAGAACGTCGAGCACTTGTTTCTATATACACCTCTCTTGACTTGGATGAACTCTCCATCGGATACTCCTTCTGCCGGACTAGTAATCTTGTTCCAGGCCTCCATAAGTCTCCTCTGTCCATGGATTCTCACATGGTCGACGAGCCGGTTGTACCCTAACACCTATGATACCCTTTAGGGATCTATATGATCCAAACGTCTATTAGAAATTCACTCTCGTCTTGAATCCGCCGGACCTCTGGACCTGTACTTAACATGGCCAGTGGTAAGGTTGTGAGTTCCGCCTGACTGCCAACACCATGTGCACGTGTTGTGCAACAGTTACTATCACTCGTTACTCGACATTTCATGTGCAAGGTCCACTAACTCTCATCTGTACTCTACTCGCTCATCTATTCACATTGTTGAACACTCTTTATTACCTTCATATTTTGGTGCTAACAAAATTTTATGATGTAACTTAAATTGAATATTTTGTTTCATCTGTGTCGCATCAATCTCATAGCAAAATGCTGAGTCTCACATTGATGCAATATTGACGCACTAAAATGATAAAATCGTTGTCTAATCTATATACATCGATTTCAGTTCAAGTGCCAAAATTAATAAGCGCTACAACGATTTTTTTAATTGATTTTATAAAGCGCTATAACGATTCTTTTAGTAGCTACAACGATTTCTTAAGTGGCCATAACAATTTTTAAGAAATTGATCTCAGAACGATTCACTAAGTGGCCATAAAATTTGTTAAAAATCATTCTCAAAACGATTCGCTAAGTGGCCATAACGATTATTAAGAAATCGATCTCACAACGATTTCTTAAGTGGCCATAACGATCTGTTAAGAAATCGATCTCACAACGATTTCTTAAGTGGCCATAACGATTTGTTAAGAAATCGATCTCAGAACGATTCCTTTTATAGCCACAATGATTTGCCCTCATATCGATTTCGTTCTCATAATGATTGATAAGTTTCACATCGATTGGGTCTCGTAACGATTTCATAAGTTATCACATCGACTACTTTTGATCATAACGATTTGCCTTCATAACGATTCGAGAATAACGATTTGCTCTCACATCGACTTGTTTACTCACATCGATTTCTCTAATGATTTAAAGTGCTTTTCGCGCCTAAATGAAAAGTCAAATATCTTCTGACAAAAAGGCTTGTGTATCTCAGTTTCCTGTCAGAAAAAGATATATGACCTACTATTCCTGTCAATGAGCAGAAACACAGTAGTAAGCACAGTTTATTATAGATACTCCTTTTATGCTAACACTCTCTTCATGCTTACAGACCTCGAAGATCACAAGAGGGTGATTAAGATAAATGAGCAGAAGATCAGCAACGTCTAGAAGAGCTCCAATGGATCTCTTCAACAAATCTAGTCAAAGCCTCGCATATAAAAGATGAAGCAAGGCTGAAGATCAAAACAGAGCCTCCTGAAGATCATTCAAGGAGTGTACAACCAGTGATAAACCTCAACGCCACATACACTCAAAGAAAAGAGAGAAGAGCCTGAGCCAAGAAAAAACATTCAAGCAGCTGAAGCTCACAAGCATTCAAGCTCCTTCTCCTTTCTCCATTCTCCCTGCGCTTATTGTAATTCTTGGGGAGAGTTTTTGCTGAGATTTCCTAGGTAGAGGCCATTCTTGTAGAACTCTCAGCATTGGTCTTTCTCTTATAAGAAAGAACATCTTGTCCAGCTGTAGGACTGTATACAGTGTGTAACCCAGCTAGGGGTTTGTGTCTAGCAGAACCTGACTGGGGTTTGTACCGTTGTTAACCTTGCTAGGATTTAGTGTCTAGCAGAACCGCACTGGGGTTTGTAACAGTAGGTTTGCTTTTGAGCCTAGAAAAGAAGTGGGCTGCCTTCTGCCCGGGAAAGAGAAGAAAATCAGCTGGGGTGCTGGGTGTTGTAAGGTCCTTGAGGGGGACTGTACCCTTGGTTAGTGAAATCCCAAGAGGTTGCTTGGGGACTGGACGTAGGACTTCCATGGGGGAAGGGCTGAACCAGGATAAAATTTCTGTGTCCTTTGTGTGATTGTTTATTTGCTTCCGCACTGCTGCTCCTTATCACACTAACTAACCAAAGTTTCATGTGGTATTTTTCTGTGTTAAGTCTCTATTTGCAAAACCAGAAAACCTATTCACACCCCCCTCTAGGTGAACTTGCTGCCGTACCAAAAGGGCCAACAAGTGGTATCAGAGCGAGTCTCTGAACATTCAAAGAAGATCCAACGATCCTAGAGCAAAGATCCATGGCAGCTCAAGGATATGCTGAAGGTCAATTAGTCACCAGACCTCCATTCTTTGATGGAGAGGATTACCAATACTGGAAAATGTGAATGGAATGCTTCATTTGAGGCACAGACTTTGATCTGTGGCAGGTAGTAGAGGAAGGTGAGTTTGTTCATTGTTCCTGCTGAAGTACTACCGCTATTACAGCAGCAGATAAGCATGAATATTCCCTAAATTTTAAAGCTAAGAACTATTTATTTTGTGCTTTATCCAAAAAGGAAGTTAGTAGAGTTTCTGCATGTAAATCTGCTAAAGACAAATGGGATAAACTGCAGATAACTTATGAAGGATTAGATAAAGTAAACAAACTAGGATAGATATTCTTGTATCACAATATGAACAATTTAGAATGCTTCCTCATGAAGATATTACTATGATGTATAATCGTTTTTCAACCATAGTAGTAGGTCTAAACTCTCTTGTAAAATTCCTTCAATGAGGAAAATGTTAGAAAAATACTTAGGTCTTTAACTATCTCATGGACACCTAAGGTAACTGCTATTGAAGAGGCCATGATTAAACTAAATTATCAATCGATAATTTAATAGGTTCTCTCATGGCACATGAATATATATGGAGCGATTATCTGAACGCTCATCTAAGAAGAAATGTACTAATGCTCTCCAAGTTGTAGCTGCTCCTTCTACCTCTTCTTCTAGTTCCCAGATGCGATTCTGAAGACTGTAATATGGATGAAGTATTGTCCAAGCTTCAGAAGATTTTGAAGAAGAAGAAAATGGGATCAAGAAGGATCCAAATAAAAGAGAAAGGAAAAGAACTAGTCTGCTATGAATGCAGAAAACCTGGAATCTGAGACCAGATTGTCCAAGGCTCAAGAAGATTGGTCAACTGATAAGCCCAGAAGCAGCACAGAAATTCAAAAGAAAAGCTATGGCAGCTGCTTGGAAAATGATGAGGTCACAAGCAGAATCATCAAGCTCAATTCCGAAAAGGAGCAGAAAAATCTAGCCCTCATGGTGGACTAGATGAGGTACACTCTGAACCTTCCTTTGATTCTTGGACAAATTTAGGGTTAGAGTTCGAAGACTTAGAAGAATCTTTAATGAGCTGTATAATAAGCATAAGGTGTTGTAAAAGAACTAAAAAATCTCAAGAGCAACCTTTCCTGTTTAGAAAACACTAATTCTGATCTTAAATCAAAATGGATCAACTAGAAGAACAATTAAAAGAATGTAAAGATAAAAATTATCTTTTAAATGAAGATTTGAAAAGCAAGAATAATGAGAAGTTTGAGCTAGAAGAAAATTGAAAACTCTAGCTGATGAGAATCTATATTTAAAATAATCAGTTAGAAAATTAACTATAGGAAAAACATCTCTTGTTTTATGTTTAAAAGGGTCTAAATCCGAAGAAACAAGCAAGGTCTTGGTTCACACCCCAGAAAAGGGAAAACAAGCATAAATCCTGAAAAATCCATTACCAAACTTTGTAAAAGACACCAAGATGCCTCAAAAAAGGGCCCTGTAAAAGAAAAAGTTTACAGAAATCATGTTCTAAAACCTCAATACAATGAAAATAAGAACAACAAACAATCTATATCATTGTTGTTCTCATTGCAATAAACTAGGACACACTGTAAACACCTGCACAACAAGGCACTTAGTTTGGATTCCTAAAGATTATCTTCATGCATCTAACCATCAAGGGCCCAAAAGGAATTGGGTACCTACCTTTGAGTAATTCATTTGAAGGTTAGCCTTGAAGCATCAAAGATCAAGGATGCTCAAGGATAAATGGAGGCAATAATTTGAAGACTTGACAAACAACATGTCAAAGGTCAAGAGCAACAAGATCTGAATTGCCTCACATTATGGGGGAGTCTCATGCTCAGGGGGAGCCTACACTAGGGGGAGTCATTCATTAATGTCTATATTGTTGAACCCCTCGATGGTAAGAATTTTTTTTAAGGAGAAAGAATGCATGGTAAGATCCTTCCTTTTTTTTGGTTAGTGACAAAAGGGGAGATTTTATCTTCTATGAATTTTTTGCATTTTCTATGCTTCTATATAATGTGTGTCAGAAATTCACATAAATTTTGTCCTCACCAAAAAGGGGGAGATTGTTGAACCACTCTTTATTACCTTTATATTTTGGTGCTAACAAAATTTTATGATGTAACTTAAATTGAATATTTTGTTTCATCTCTGTCGCATCAATCTCTTTGCAAATGTTGAGTCTCACATTGATGCAATATTGGCGCACTAAAATGATAAAATCGATGTCTAATCTATATACATCGATTTCAGTTCAAGTGCCAAATTAATAAGCACTACAACGATTTGGTTTTAATTGATTTTATAAAGCGCTATAACGATTCGTTTAGTAGCTACAACGATTTCTTAAGTGGCCATAACGATTTGTTAACAAATCGTTCTCAGAATGATTCACTAAGTGGCCATAACGATTTGTTAAGAAATCGATCTCACAACTATTTCTTAAGTGGCCATAACGATCTGTTAAGAAATCGATCTCACAACGATTTCTTAAGGGGCCATAACGATTTGTTATGAAATCGATCTCAGAACGATTCCTTTTATAGCCCAACGATTTGCCCTCATATCGATTTTGTTCTCATAACGATTTGATAAGTTTCACATCGATTTGGTCTCGTAACGATTTCATAAATGATCGCATCGACTTCTTTATTGATCATAACGATTTGCCTTCATAACGATTCGATAATAACGATTTGCTCTCTCACATCGACTTGTTTACTCACATCAATTTCTCTAATGATTTAAAGTGCTTTTCGCGCCTAAATGAAAAGTCAAATATCTTCTGACAAAAAGGCTTGCGTATCTTAGTTTCCTGTCAGAAAAAGATATATGACCTACTATTCCTGTCAAGTGAGCAGAAACACAGTAGTATCACAGGTTATTATAACACACTCCTTTTATGCTAACACTCTCTTCCATGCTTACAGACCTCGAATATCACAAGAGGTGTTTAAGACAAATGAGCAGAAGATCAGCAACGTCTAGAAGAGCTCCAACAGATCTCTTCAACGGATCTATTCAAAGCCTCGCATATAAAAGATGAAGCAAGGCTGAAGATCAAACAGAGCCTTCCTGAAGATCATTCAAGGAGTGTACAACCAGTGAGAAACCTCAAACGCCACATACACTCAAAGGAAAATAGAGAAAGAGTCTGAGCCAGAAAAGCATTCAAGCAGCTGAAGCTCACAAGCATTCAGCTCCTTCTCCTTGTCCATTCTCCCTGCGCTTATTGTAATCTTGGGGAGAGTTTTTGCTGAGAGTTCCTGGGTAGAGGCCATTCTTGTAGAACTCTCAGCATTGGTCTTTCTCTTATAAGAAGACATCTTTGTCCAGCTGTAGGACTGTATACAGTGTGTACCCAGCTAGGGGTTTGTGTCTAGCAAACCTGACTGGGGTTTGTACCAGTTGTTAACCTTGCTAGGAGTTAGTGTCTAGCAGAACCGCACTGGGGTTTGTAACAATAGGTTTGCTTTTGAGCCTAAAAAAGTGGGCTGTCTTCTTGCCCGGGAAAGAGAAGAAGACCAGCTTGGGTGCTGGGTGTTGTAAGGTCCTTGACGGGGACTGTACCCTTGGTTAGTGAAATCCCAAGAGGTTGCTTGGGGACTAGACGTAGGACTTCAATGTGGGAAGGGCCGAACCAGGATAAATTTCTTGTGTCCTTTGTGTGATTATTTATTTGCTTCCACACTGCTGCTCCTTATCACACTAACTAAGCAAAGTTTCAAGTGGTATTTTTTTCTGTGTTTAAATCTCTATTTGCAGAAACCAGAAAACCTATTCACCCCTCCCCCCCCCCCCCTCTAGGTGAACTTGTTGCCGTACCAAAAGGCCAACAACATTCACTCTACTATCTTGTCTATTCATCTAGTCTTCTCATCTACTTCTTGGTACTCTATATTGGCCATTGACTGATTGTCTAAAGATAACATATAACAATGCTTGACAATATAGAAAGGGCCCGATCTGGTCCTGGGATGTGCGCCCGAAAGTGCTAGTGGCCATGGGTGTTAAATGATCAGAGTGTTTGGCATTACACTCAAGTGCTATCTATCTTTACTATCTGAATGACAATCAAAAGTGCTATGTTCTCTCATTGTCCATTGACAACAAAGTTCTATGCTATACTCATTGTGCTATGCTATACTCGTGTGCTATCTATACTATGGCCATCTTACTATACTTGACATTGTGCTATCTTGCTATTATTGTGCTATTCTTGGAAAGTCTATTTTTGAAAGTTTTGCTATTTTGTTCACGTACTGCCCTGCTATATTTTTACTCGACACTCTCTACTATTCTATTAGTTACTCTGCCTCTAATGCATTAATTACTTAAAGCCTGCTTGAGCCTGAGATTTAAGTCCTACTGGGCGATGTTCGCTCACCCTGCGTTATTTATCGTTGTGTTCTCAGGTGAGACCGAGGATGACCTACACTCAAGAGGACGGGAACGACCTGGAGTGATGTCATGAGTACCCTAGTGTCCTATTGCTTTGTTTAGCGTGGTAGTAGTTAGGTTTGAAGATTTGTCTTTTGCTTTACTCCAATGTATCGGGCCCCATAGATTGGCTCTGATATTAGTGGTTGTAACTAGGCATTGAAAAGTATTATGAAATGAATTTGCTTTATAATTATTCATTTTGAAATGGATTGATGTCTAGTATTCGCTCTATACTCTTTTCTTGCAACTGCCTCGCTTATACCCTTTGGTTTCATATTTGGAGAATTGTTAAGCAACTACCCCTAAGAAAATAATTAAGATTTTATTGTAACAGTGTGATTTTTGATATGACAAAACCTTTTAAAAGACTCTTTACAAGTTAAATACACTAATACATGTACCACAAAAATATTTTGGAAAACTTCACCTCAAAATTTTTCTATGTCCATAGACTACTATATGTGTCTACTAACTTCGAATGTAGTCTCCGACTTTTAGAAGTCGAATTACAGTATGCAAGTTTACCTCGAAAGTTTTCTAGGTCCCCAAACTACTCTATGTGTATCATACTGAATCCGACTGTGACTTTGACTTTATGAAGTCGAATTGTTCTGAGTCTTACGTTCTGAACGCAAACTCTCGAAGTCAAATTCCCCTCTCTGACTCCCAACAGTCGAATTATCTGTCTTGTTTCTATCAAGTCTATGGAAGTCGAATGCACATATATCCGACTTCTTATAGTCGAATTGTATATGTTTCACTGCAACTTCTAAGAGTCCAATGTCAAGGTGTGTCTTCATGATTCTGACTCCGACTTCTAGAGTCGAATTACACCTTCTTTTGAATCCGACTTCTCTGACAGTCTATGTACTTATACTTTTACTGTGTTTACAATATACTTTTTATTTTTATGGTGATTTATATGCTTAATAATCATTATCAGAACTTGTTGTGCCTGTATGATTGTTGAATATTAATATTCCATCAGGTCATCATTATTTTAATATATTCTGAAATGATAAGACATGAAATACTCTAAATAATCTTCTAAATTTATTTATGATTATATTTGAAACATTTGTTCAAATTGGTCTCTTGCTTCATGACAGAAAACCAGATCCTCTTATGTTTTGGAAGATATGTTGCATTATTGTTTTCAGACGCATGGTATCTGACAAAGGCTCACCTACCACTGTCAGAACCTGACCTTACCTTCTATTGCAACTGCCTGTCCATCCTTTATTGGTCTGAAAAGCTATCTGTCTGAGGATTCTATATTTTACATGTTTTCTCTAACTCACCTACCTCAAAAGCATGGAGGTATCCTTCATTTTTGTCATGTCTTTGTTGCAGGATATTTATTAGACATGTTTTCAGCATGGGCTTTCACAGAGCAATTAATTGGAGCTTGACTTCTTAGCTGAGATGCTACAAGCATTGTCTGAAGCCATTGAAAAGCTAAGAAGGTAGAAAGACTTATGGATAACAACCTCAACCAACATCCAAAGGATCAAAGGACTTTCCTCAAACGGCCAAGTCTCTAACGACCATTTTAAAATAGCTACATTCCTCTGAAGCTTATATAGAAGCTAATGTTTGAAAGGAGAACACACACAAGAGAGAACACTTAGAGTTTTTGGAGACCAGCTAGCAACTTCTTCAATTCACTACTGTCTCCTTTTGCTAGCAATAGATTACTACAAGCCTTCTCCTAAGCTGCAAGATTGAGAGCCTCTTCATTCAAAAATCTCCAATCTCTCCTCTTCACAAAAGTCTTGTCTTTGGGTGGCAATTGCAATTGATTTCATTCTGTCCACCTATCCTCATTCAGAAAGGATTACAGTTGTAATTCTAATTGGTTTTTCCCTTTCTGAATTTGGGTCTGTTTGCCTATGGTTAACGCAACACACAAGTGTTTTTACAATTCATTCTATGTAATTGCATCAGGAGATTTGTTCCTATTGTTCCCCTCCTGTATAGGGAAGACCTTGTTGAAGGTTGTCTTTGTACCCCTGGTAAGGGAAGACTTGCTTGGGAGCAAGTGGGTTTGTAATTCCTCTCAAGGTGAGAGAAGGCCAAGTTCTCTTGGCAGTTAGTGAAATCTCAAGTGGTTTACTTGAGGACTGGACGTAGGACTTCCATGTGGGAAGGGCCGAACCAGGATAAAATTCTTTGTGCATTTGTGTGATTGTTTCCACAAATTTACACTTGAATCACACACTACACTAAATTCTAATAGCTTCATTTAGTGTTGTTTAATTTCATATAAAAATTTAAAAGCACAAGAAGCCCTATTCACCTCCCCTATAGGACATCATTAGTGCCATTTCGATCCAACAAAGAATCGATGTTTTAATCCTCAATCAATGTCCTCTCTGACCTCTTAGCGAATCAGAGTCAAGTATAATCTTGAAGTGCTTATGCTATTGTCAGACTGATGGAATGATCATCATCTTCTGACTCCTTTAGCCTGCCATCTTTCTGGCATGGATCCCTATGCCTATCTGATCACCTCATTTCTTTTCTGCAAATCACATTGTTGGCTTGCGAAAGATCTTCCACTTAAACTCCATTAGTCAATTTCCACTAAATCTGTATCTTCCTTTGGCCTGCATGTTGACCAGGTGTCTAGATCCCCTTGTTAGTATCACCCCACTTTAAACTCTAAACCCTTTTCATAACCTTGCGACCATTTCTTCATGGAAAAACCTTCTATCTTTTGGCCACTAGTAACCTGAGGGTTGGGCTTCGAGTCGTGCAACTTGGGGCATCCATTCTTCTTATGGAGCTTTGGATTGGCTTCTCCACACTATGGTAGGCATAACCAGATGTTCCTCATCGTCCTGATTTCCTCAATGCTACATGAACTTTTATATGCTATGTTATCGCCTCTTGGAAGGCTCTTAAGACTCCCTCTCTCTCTCTGGGTTGGTAAGTTAGGACAATCTCATGGTTGGCATCATACAAGAGTTGTCAGCCGTGACGATGGTTTTGTCCCACAAGTTAAAACGTGGGTGTTTAGGCTCAGTCCATTAGGAAACAACTAGTTATGTATATGTATATGTTTGCTTCCTTGTTCAACAGGAGATTAGTTATATGTTAAACCACCCAGAGAGACTTGATGATGCCACGATTCATTTTAGTTATGTATCTGGCTATTCTTGCATGCATGTTTTCCACTTTGTGAAATCATTATTATCTGGCTATTCTTGCATGCATGTTATCCACTTTGTGAAATCATTGTTCATCATGTCTACTCTGTAGCTTACATTTGGTTCTGTCTACTGAGTACCTTTAGAACTTATGCCTTTGTTCAAATCCATTTTAGATCCTTCATCCTAACGTGGTTCTCTCCCCAAGCCAACCCCCTTACTATGCAATGTTGTTGGATTGAGATGGCACTATAGATGTCCTAAAGGAGGGTGAATAGGACTTCTTGCTCTTTTAAAAATTATCTGAAAATAAATGACACTAAATAAAGTAGTTAGTATTTAGTGTGGTGTGTGTGAGTGATAAGTATACAATTGTTATTGATAATCTTGTTATTTTATTGACCAATAGCCGTTAATTTCATAAAACTCATTGCCATCTCATTACAAATATGAATTGATTTAATCTCTTGTATGCGTTTTATTTTCAAGTTAATGGGCTAATCAACAAAGATATGTCAATGGGCCAAGATTGGGTCAAGTGTTAATGAAGAGAGACACCAATTTTAACCCTTTTTCTTTTCCCTCTCTTCTCTCTTTTTTAAATTTCAAATAACTCTCTCATTTTAAGAAGTCCTTTCTTTTTCAAAAACTTTCTAAAAACTTGTCTCTCTAATTTCTCCTCCTAAAAAGACCCCTCTCCCTTGGGGAGGGGGATGGCCATCTTTTACCTCTTCTCTCTCTTCCCTCTCCTCCGATCTCACCTTCCCCCTCCTTCTTCTCTTCTTCTTTCTCCTTCTCTTTCTTCTTTCTCTCTCTTCTCTCTCTTATCTTTTCTCTCTTTCTCTTCTCTCGTGCAAATAGTCTCTGCCATGCCAACCCGCCTGGCCTTCCTGCTTGCACGCCTACCAAGTTGCCAGAGCCCGCCGCCCGTGCGCCCCACTTGTCGCGCCCGCGCCTGCACCGCTCCCTTCTGCAGTCGCCTGCCTGTGTGCCCCGCCTGCCGTGCCCGTGCCTGCACCCTCTTGCATCCACAGCCACTCGCCCGTGCGACTCCGCCTCCCACGCCGCCCCCCCTCTCTCCTCTCTACATGCATACATGCACATAGAGGAGTCGTGCGCGCCCTCTCTCTCGCACCTCTCTTGTTCTTTCTCTCTCTCTCTCTCTCTTCTCGTCTCTCTCACTTCTCTCTCTTGCCCCCTCTCTCTCTCTTTCTCGTCCTCTATCTCCTCTATTTCGTTCTCTCTCTCTCTCTCTCTTCTCATCCTCTTCTCTCTCCCTCGTTCTCTCTCCTTTCTATCTTGATTTTTTATTTGTTTTATTGTAACTATTAGTTTATTTTATTTTAGTATAAAGTACTTCTTTGTAAACCCTTCTGTTTGTTAGTAGAATTGAACTTTAAAATCTTGTCAATTTAGTTTCTTCCTATCTTTCTATCTCTCTTCTTATTTCTCCACTTAGATTAGATTTATTGGTTGATCAAATTAGTCTTAGGAGTTAGTTTTAAAATTCTCAACACACTTTTCTAATCAAAGAAACTCAAGATTTTCAAAGTTAATAATCTTTTTCCCCGTGGATTCGACTCGGTCTCATCACTTAACTATTGTTAAAATATTTTCTGCAATCCGATAATTTTTAAGATTATTAGCCACGGGTTTAATGACGCATTTGTGGGCTATCAATTTTTGGTGCCATTGTTGGGGAATTAGATTTTTAGTTTTGACAATCTTGGTTTTCTTTTGTATATATTCATGCTAACATTTTCTTCCCTATTATAGGTTACCAATAAAAAAAACCAAAAGAAACCTTGAAAATTATAGAAAAGGAAAATCTGTCAGAAATCTGTCGCTGAAAGCAGAATCTATAGGTAAAGGGTTCTGTTATGAAAAAAATAAAAAAATAGCAGAAAAATAAGAAAAATGGTCATTTTGAGGTAAGCCTCCTTATCTCTAACCTTTTCTATTCATTTTCATTTCCAGAAAGAATGAGGGATTGCATTGGAGGTAAGCATCATTAAAATGCTCTTGATTTAGTTTCCATTTCTTAGTTGTCATATTTATATAATAAAAAAAGAAAAAAAATTATCTCTTGTGGTAGCTAGATACATTTTAAAAAAAAAAAATCATAACTTGCACCAATAAAAGATGCCATGTCAAGATTAGAAACTTCCATCGTTAGGACATGCATTATTTAGACTTTCATCTTTAGGTGTTTTTCTTTTTGAAAAGTTTCCTTTCTTGTCGAAGATTGTGGGAGGCAAGGTGAGAATCTCAACTTTTTAAAAAGCATGATCATGCATTTCCATGCTTGCATAGAACCCCTTGCTTGATTTTGTGGTGTGCACATCATTTCTAAAACATCTTAAGGGCAAGCCCATTAATAAGATAAGGTGCGGATTTCATCACCCTTCCTTCGCCCAAAAAAACAACCACCTTTGCACTCACTAACCCAAGCCCAATATGAGAAAGTAGAAACTTGACCTAGGGTTTACTTTGAGACTTAGGCCCACTTGGGCCTACTATAAAATTTGTAGACTGGTTTCTAAGGCTAGAGGTTCATAGGCAAACGCCTAAGTAGACAAGTGGTTACTTAATTAGGTCCCCACGGGAGCAGGGGGGACCTCCGACTTTCCCACCTCTTACCTGACTAGTTAATGGACTTGAGAGTGAATTTAAGCTGGGTCTCAGTTGATTAGTGAGAAATCAAATTTTTATGTCCCAAGGAATCATAGGTGTCATAGGATTAATTGTTTTCTAACTTATTTGAAAAAAAATTCCAATTATTCAAAACAAAAAAAAACATATTTCAAAAAAAAATTAAAAAGAAAAAAAGGGATTTATGTGGGTTGATAATAATGGTTATGAAATTGGCATATCAATTGGGCAAATTGGTCAGCCCATTATGGTATTCACTCTCAACCTAACCCACCTTATTCATCAACCCCTACTTACAAGGCCAATGGTTCCAAATGGACTCAAGTCCATCATCTTCATGGTCACCCAATTATAGATTGCATGCATGATTTACAGTGGAGGAAATATGTTGACCCACTTTACACCTCATCTCCTCCCTCAACCCAAGAACAAACCCAAAATTTTCAAGTGTTATCCACACCCACTCCTTATTCAAAGGTTTACCAAGGTGCCTCTCTTAAGAAATTAAGTTTACTCTACCAAGATCCTCAAGGAGAGATTCAAGGACCATTTCTAGGTGGCAAAATCATATCATGGTTTGATCAATTTTTTTTTGGCATTGATCTGCATGTGTGCTTAGCAAATGCTCCTGAAGGCACACCTTTCCAACAACTTGGAGAAGTAATGCCACATTTGACACTTAGAGATCAACCTATTTTGGCCCAAACCTAACGTTCACCTATCCATAACTTTCAACATTAGGCCTAATTCCAAATTGATATTCATGATAAAAGCTATCATAAGAGACAACATGCATATCTACAGCCCACTCATACATCTCCCTCACAATCAAGCCTCTTAATGATCAATTTTGGCAATTTATGCAAAAATTCTATGATAATCAACAAGTTTTTAAGCAAACATCCGCCCAACAACACAAGAATTAAAGCAATCATTTGTCAAAACTGACCTCCTAATTGCTCAACTGATGGAAATCAGAAGGAGGCAAGATAGCCAATCACTATGTCAACCCATTGACAATCATGAATATCATTATCTTGATTGTGACCAACAATTTGACTCTCAAATTCCATTCGAAACTTCTTAGTCCAATATGATTGTGGACATACCCCTTGGAAAATGAGAGAGAATTTTAATGAGTCAAATCAAGAGGAGATGGGTGCCACTAAAAATCAATCCATAATCTTGGCCCAACTTGAAACTGACCATCAAGAAGACTCCATCCATAATGTCATATTTGGGGAAGGCTCTAGTGAGTTAGCTGAACTCAAGTTGGTGGCAGAAAAGAAAGAATGACATCTAGATGTTGGGTCCGAGTTTGATGTAACATTGTTTCAAGTGGGTGATGAAGAAGAGGTGAGTGTGGAGAAAGAGCTGGGTGTAATCATCAATCATTCTTCTTGGGTAAGAGAAGAATTAGAAATTCTGCCTGAAGTCCACATTAACTGCGTCTCTCTTGACTTCGAGAAAGACATGGAACTCCTACCTCTCCCTGACCTTGGCAAATCCAATATGTTCATGGACATGCTACCACTAGCTGATTGGTCAACTACACTTGAACCTTTTAAGCATCCTTGTGCTGAAAGTCATATCCATTTTATTCTAGATCATGCTACTATCTTTGACACAATTGAGCCTGTGGAGTTCAATCAATCCTCTGAGCATTCAACTCAATCTGACCTCAACATCATGAAAGCGGATCTAAAAATGGAAGTTGTGAAAGACAGCAGTGTAAATAATGAAGTACAAATTGAAGGGCGCAATGCAAATAAAGATCTAAATAAGGAAGAGGATTTTTTTTGCAAATGATGATATAAATGTCAACATCACAAATGAGGGGAAACTAAAGTCCACATTGAGGTGTTCAACACATATAAAGACCTTAAGTGCATAAATGAATATTTTTTAATTGAAGATATGATCTTGAATGCCCCAATTTCTCTATCCTTTATTGATTTGCAAGGTACGTTTGGACCACTTGACCAACCATGGCTGGTGATGCCTTACAAAGCAAGAATTTGGCATCAATTGATTGTGGGTGTTACGTGAGCATGTTACCTCCATGGACATTAAACTTAGTACTTGTTGGGAGGCAACCCAATAATTTTAGGAACTATCACTTCTATTGACTTTGTTTTTCGTTTATGTGTTTTAGGTGTCTGAAGTCTCACTACTGTTGGATGTGTTCCGGAAATTGCTTGTTCTACTGAAAATGTCATGTTGTATCTCTCCTTTATTAACTTCTATTGGATATACTCTATTTCATATCTTATATGCCATTGAGGAAAATGGCATTCAAGTTGGGTGGAGAGTCATATTGAAAATAAATATCAAATTTTGCCCCTAACAGTGCGCCTCATGCTTCATATTTCATGAAAGAATATTTTTTTTTAGTTTGACTCATAGTCTGTACTTGTGAAAGTGGTGAGTTGAAGAGGTGAGTTATCTACTTATGTTTTTAGCATCTTCATCTAAATACATTTTAAATTTTATCAGCACATGAAAATATTAACTATTCAGATGGATGATGAGAGTATTATCTACACTCAGATTGATTGATTGATGTTCTACACTCCTATTGAAGACCAATCGTTGGAAAAATTGTATATATAGAGAAAACATGGAAAATGCCCCTGATCTTAGTAACCAGGCCTGTTGCTCCTAAGGTAAGAGTTGAGGTTCGCATCAAACAGTGAAGGAAGTGCAACATCATGTAACTGAAAACAAAAGAAAAAGATCATGAACTAATAATAATAATAATAACTAGGTAGAGTGAAAGCTACCTATATTCGAGGATCGAATTAAGGAGTGTAGTGTTGATATCATCCTTGAGCGATATGTAAAAAGCTCATGCATCCTCTTATTTATGCTCAAACAATGAGCGAAAAGCCATGAAATTTTGAGTGTATTTTGAGGAACTATCTAAAGACATGAACTTCCACATTTACTCTTGACACATACCACTAGAACTTGAAACACTCATGGTCAGTATTTTCATTCATACTTTCTTATCATGAAATATGATGTCTTGTGTTCTTGTTAGTCTAATTATTCACTTGTGTGCCTTGCTAAGGGACTAGCAATGAGTATGTTGGGGGGTGTGATAAGTATACAATTGTTATTGATAATCATGTTATTTTATTGACAATAGTCATTAATTTCATAAAACTCATTTCCATCTCATTACAAATATGAATTGATTTAATCTGTTTTATGTGTTTTATTTTCAGGTTAATGGGCTAATTAACAAGGATATGTCAATGGGCCATTGGATCAAGTGTTAATGAAAGAGACTCCAATTTTAAACCTCTTTCTTTTCCTTCTCATCCCTCTTTTTTAAATTTCAAATAACTCTTTCATTTTAAGAAGTCCTCTCTTTTTCAAAAACTTTCTAAAAAATTGTCTCTCTAATTTCTCATCTTAAAAAGACCCCTCTCCCTTGTAGAGGGGATGGCCATCTTTTACCTCATCTCTGCCTACCCTCTCCTCCGATCTCACCTTCCCCCCTCCTTCTTCTCTTCTTCCTCTTCTTATTTCTCCTTCTCTTTCTTCTTTCTCTCTCTTCTATTTTCTCTCTATCTCCTCTCGCGTAAATAGCCTCCGCCGTGCCAGCTCGCCCTCCTGGCTTGCCTGCCTGCGTGCCTACCAGTGCGCTTGCCCGTGCACGCCCCAACCGCGCTATAGCCCGCCTGCCCGCATGCCCCTCTGCCGCGCCCGCGCCTGCACCCACTCACGTCCGCAGCCGCCCGCCCGCGCGCCCCGCTTGCCATGCCTGCGCCTACACCCGCTCGCATTTACAACCGCTCACCCACGCGAACCCACCTCCCAGTGCGCCTGCCACGTGGCCCCCTCTCTCCTCTCTACGTGCATGCATGCATGTAGAGGAGGAGCCGTGCGTGCCCCCTCTCTCTCATCTCTCTTGTTCTCTCTCTCGCTATCTCTCTCTCGCCCTCTCTCTCTCTTCTCATCTCTCTCACTTCTCTCTCTCGCCCCCCTCTCTCTCTTTTCCTCCTCCTCTCTCTCTCTATTCCATTCTCTCTCTCTCTCTCTCTCTCTTCTCATCCTCTTCTCTCTCCCTCGTTCTCTCTCTTTTCTCTGTTGATTTTTATTTGTTTTATTGTGACTGTTAGTTTATTTTATTTTAGTTTAAAGTACTTCTTTGTAAACTCTTCTGTTTGTTAGTAGAATTAAACTTTAAATCTTGTCAATTTAGTTTCTTCCTATCTTTCTATCTCTCTTCTTATTTCTCCACTTAGATTAGATTTATTGGTTGATCAAATTAGTCTTAGAGTTAGTTTTAAAATTCTCAACACACTTTTCTAATCAAAGAAACTCAAGGTTTTCAAAGTTAATAATCTTTTTCCCCGTGGATTAGTCTCGGTCTCATCACTTAACTATTGTTAAAATATTTTGTGCAATCTGATAATCTTTAGATTGTTAGCCACTGTTAACGATGCATTTATGAGCTATTAGTGAGACAAGTGAGAACTTGGCAGAAACAATCACACAATTTGCACAAGAGATTTTATCTTGGTTCAGCTCTTCCCACATGGATGTCCTACATCCAGTCCCCAAGTAACCTCTTGGAATTTCACTAAACTGCCATGAACACTTGACCTTCTCTCAACTTGAGAGGTATTACAAACCCACTTGCTCCCGAACAAGTCTTTTCCCTTACCAAGGGGTACAATGACTACCTGCACCAGTAGTTCTTTCCTTCACAAGAGAGGCACTATAGGAAACAAACCTCATGTGGGTTATCTAATGCTAAAATGAAAACACTTGTGTGTCTGCTTAGAAGGATGAGCAAACACAGAGAATTAGAAAGAGATACAAAAAGAATTGGAGCTCTAATTCTTTATGAATCTATGTGGGTGAACTGTGAAAGATCTATAGTTACAGAAAGCCACCCAACAAGAAAATACTTCTAAAAACTAGAGAGCTTGGAAGTCGTGGACTGAAGAAGCAGCTCTCTCTTTCTCTTTTAGTAGAAGCTTATGGCAACTCTTGCTTCTTGCAATTTCAGATTTGAGTTGAGTGTAGTTGGTTGGTGTATTTTTGGTTCAAAATTCAGCTTTTATATATGAGCTTCAGAGGATTGATTCTTCCTGTTCAAAACTATCTGTTAGAAAACAACTGTTGAAGAATAGCCGTTGATCCTTGGATGTTGACACCTTGAGACTTCTGTTATGACCATCAGTCTTTCAGTTCCTAGAGTCCCAACATCTTCACGCTGTGTAGGTAGCTTCTTGGCTTCATAGACAGTTTCATTATGTTCTGTAAACTCCATGCTCGAGGCTGAAAGCTAAGCATGCTTCATTAATCTTCTTCAAGCCTGGAAGGACGAGAAGGACATAGATACCTCCATACTTTTGGAGGTAGGTGAGATAAAAATATATAGAGCATTAAGGAGTTAAGACATACATAAGTTCAGAGCATTTAAAGATAGACAGACAGTTGTATCCTGAAAGTAATGAACTTCTGACACTGGTAGGTGAGCTGACAGATAGCCCATGCTGGTTATACCTACCATCACATTTACTGCATAGAAATTGTCAAATGGAGAAGACTAACTTCTGACAGCAAACAAGAGACCACATTATATAATTATTTCAGATCTTAACAAAGATATTTTATATGGTCATTTTGAATATAATTTTTCTTGCCTAATAGAATATTTGAATGATGGTAGCAATAAGAACATTATTCTGTAAGACATATAAGTATCATTCAGTCTGTAAAGGATCCCATAGGGATAATGAAAGACAATAAAATAACCAAGATTTATGCTTGCATGGATTTTGTGAAATGACAGATAACACAAGTATTATTTAAGTACAAGTATACAGGAGTTGATATATGATACTTCGACTTTAAAGGAGTCGGAATCCAAGACAAGTACTTTGACTATATAGAAGTCGCAGTGAGTCATTAATTGATAACAGACTTCGACTTTTTGAGAGTCTGAGCGATAAAGGTTTGTTCATCAATGACATACTTCGAATTTTAGGGAGTCAGAGTCAAGTACTTTAACTGTATGGAAGTCTTAGAGAGATATCAGACTTCGACTTCTAGGGGGTCAGAGTAGAACAAGTTTGTTCATCAATTGATATCATACTTCGACTTTTAAACAGTCGGAGTAAGGTCCAGGCAACAAGACTTCGACTTGGTGCAGAAATTTGAAATGTGTATTTTTTTTTATCATGAACAGTTCGGTGTTTGGTATGCTATATTATATCTTGCAGCATAAAGGCCCTCCCATAACAATGTGTAAGATGCTTTCGTTTGGTAAGTGTGCATGTCACCTCTTTACCAGTCTGGAGGGGTGTCACGTCACTACATCAACGTAGCGCCCATGTAGTGTCTATGGAGAGGAAGCTTGACACAACACACTTGCACTTTTTCACCTCTTCTCATGTATATGCTTGTATCTCTCTTGCTTTCTTGTATATAGCTTGTTATCTCCCACATAGGTGTGTGCTTCTTGCAACTGTCTTTATATTTATAGGCTTCATCTTTGTAGTTGTTGCTTAATCTGCTTGAATCTATATGTTGGAAAGATAGTTGTTGCGGTTCTTCTTCTGAGGGCGACATGCATGTCTTCTTCCGAGGGCGACGTGCATGTCTTTTACATTCACATTAATCAGTCATTTTTGTGCTGATGCTATTTTGTCTTTATCCTGAACGAGACAAGTTCCAAGATATACTGGGCTGGGTCCAATATGTTAGCTATGGATATGATCATAGTACTTGTGAGATATTTTAAATATTGGCGGCTATCTTCTATGCACTGAAAATTAATGTTCTATGAACAAAGTTCGGGACAAAGATATTATAGAATATGTAGTAGGTAAGATCGTATAGTGCAGTTCTAACAAAGACAATATGGAGTTCTTGTGGCAGATGTCAGAAGACCTTTTAACACAGATTTTTGAGTAAGGCTTCAGGATATGGATAATTTTATATTTATGAGACAAATCTATATGATTTATATTTGAGAGCTTTTTGTAAAGTGAAATACAAAAATTGATTTTAATCAATATGTACTAAAAAGTTGTATTTCAAGATATAGTTGAAATCAAGAATTATATATCTGAACTAGACATACAATCATAAATTAAATTTCTATAAATGAAGAATGTCATGAACATGATAAAAAATGTTAATGATGTAGAGATATCATATAATTAATATAGTCTTCATTTTATTTGGTAAAGATATAATGTTATTAGTCGAGGTGACATTCAGATATGACGAAGTGTACTTCGTATATGTCGAAGTGAACATTGGATATGACGAAGTGAACTTCGAACATGATGAAGTGATCTTCGTATATCATGATTTCAATGTGATCAGTCGAAGTGATTCTTCGTGTTTTACTTCGCATATGATGAAGCGAACTTCGGATATGATGAGTGGGTATGACGAAGTGGACTTCGTATATGATGAAGTGAACTTCGTATATCACAATTTCAACGTGATCAGTCGAAGTGAAATCTTCGTGTTTTACTTCGCATATGATGAAGTAAACTTCGGATTTGACGAAGTGAACTTCGGATATGAGGAAGTGGACTTCGTATATGACGAAGTGAACTTTGTATATCACGATTTCAATGTCATTAGTCAAAGTGATATCTTCATGTTTTGCTTCGCATATGATGAAGTGAACTTGGGATATGATGAAGTGAACTTTGGATATGATGAAGTGAATTTCGTATATTCTTTAGGCAAACAAAGTTATACTTAAGATTTCTGAGAAGAACGATGAAGTATGTTTTTAGAGATTTTATTATATGATATGTAAGAGAGAGAAATGTAGTATTTGACATGTTTTGTTTATCAATAATATCTATTTATTTTGTCATCTTCAAAACTATTATATTTTATGGTTTGAATCTGTGAACGTGCAATGTATATTTTGAATAGAGGTTCAACAAACTCCCACTTTTTGTTGATGACAAAATATAGATATTATGGTAAATACAACAACAGAGCAAATATATTCACATGCAAGACACATGATGTAAATTCACATATGATGTTATCTCCCCCATTCATTTATAATTTGTCTCCCCCTTTACATTACAAAGTTGCATTACATCTCTCCCTCTTTTTGTCATGTCAACGAAAAGGAGTGACAACTCATCATCAATCAAGTACAATATTGAGGGAAAAGCTTCATAATAGGGAAGGAGGAATCTATGAAGGTGATGATCAGTCCATGTCCATATAAGTATTTATATTATATGTAATTTTGGTGATTAACAAAACCCTGCAAATTATTGACTAACACTATTTTCTGAAGCTTGTAAACATGTATCAATAAAACAAATTTAGTAATTACTTACACTCATTTTTATTTGAAGTTAATTGCATATGATTTGCCTATATCTACATCGAATACTATTGAAAGTTCACAACGATTACTATTTTGTTACTACATCGATTTCACTTAAACAACGACTACGTCATTAAAACATCAATTTTGGTTTACATCGATTTCATTTAGAACATCAACTTTACTCCAACATCGATTTCAGTTTAACATTGATTTCATCTAGAACATCGACTTTACTTAAACATTGATTTTGGTTTAACATCGATTTCATTTAGAACATCGACTTTACTTAAACATCGATTTCAGTTCAACATCGATTTCATCTAGAACATCGACTACACTTAAACATCAACTTCATTCAAACATCTATTTTGGTCCAACAACGATTTCATTTAGAACATCGATTTCACTTAAACATCGACTTCATTCAAACATCGATTTCAATTCAACAACGATTTCACATAGAACATCGATTTCACTCCAATATCATTATGCTTCAACATCAATTACATTTATACATGGATTATGTTCACATCGACTTCATTTCAACAATGATTACATTTCTACATAGATTATGGTTACATCTCTACATCGATTTCATATTAACATCGATTCCATTTCAACAACGATTACACTCACAATAACTTCATTTGAACAACTTGTGATTGGACATTGACTGCAAGTTTACATAGACTGTCTCTAAACATCGACATTCCATTGACAATATTCTAGACAGCTAATGGATACCTTTATTAAAATCATTTTATATATTCTTAAATATATCATGATATTCAAATATTTTTCAATCACTGTGCATATAATTTTCCCGTGAACCATGTTGTATCATGTGCACTAAAACATTATTATGTTGGGTACAATATCTCTGCACGACATCTCTTTTAGTTTACTTAATTCATGTCACATAAAGTAGAACTTTAAATGATGACAGAACATAATTTCCTCTTTGATATATCATCCTAAAGCATGTCTTGAGACGTTGACTGACAGTTTAGACACATTTAGGATGTCTATGCTCCAGCATTATTGTGTGCAAGTTTCCGGTAGTCACACACGTTACAACGTTAGACTTGTCACGTTGATAGAAGCAAAAGAGGATATCTAGATAATCTTTCTCTCTTTATGTGTCTATCCCAGCATTTAATGATTGTAGGTTTTTCCTGATTCCTATGTTGGACCAGACCAACTAACGTGCTTGAAGATGAGAGACAATAGATACTTCAATAGATACTTCTTCAAGAGAAGATAAATAGAAGTCTGTGGACTCCACGAAGATCATCTTTGAACTATCAAGAACAAAAGAAAGAAGAGCTCGATCCTTCATTCAAATAGACTCTTGCTCTTAGCTCTCCACACCAACGCTGTTGTAGCAATCCGTTATTTTTAAAATAAATAATTAAATACTAAAAGTATTTAAATGAATTAAATAAAACCAATAAACATTAAAAAGTAATGGGCTTGTATATTAGCTCACTTAAAGGTTAAAAGGCCAAATAGAGTTCGATCATGGGTTAAGAGGAAAATACTCAAGAAATTCGTGACCATAATTATATGGAAAATAGAAAAGGGTAAAAGAGGGATTAAACAATGGTAATTAGCCAAGGAGGGAAATCAAATTCGTGACCCACCATGGCAAGCATCATCTAATGGCAATTCCACTCCAATTGGGAGGGGAGATCATCAAAACAAGGAAGGGAGCTAGCTAGAAATGCAACCTATGTTTCCTAGTTATGATACGACATGGAATAAACCCTAGACCTATAAGTATTCATCCTAAGACTAATGGGGAAAGTTCTACATTGTGTTGGGGTCGTGGGAGGCTAACCTAGAGCACCAAGAATAGAGGAGAACGGCTGGAGAACAGAGCTTTTTCCCCAACCGTGCTTTGTTGCATCCTGTGCAAAACCCGGAGTTAGGCCTTAACAAAGGTAGGTATTCTCGAGCTGACGAGAAACTAAACTCATACCATCTTGTAGTGCTGCATGTCTAGTTTCATATGCAAGTGATTTGCCCAATTTTCATCGTGTATCCATGGTGTTATAAGCGTTTTTCCATCGTCACGCAGTCTATCCCATTTCTTGTTCATGCTAGTTTGCACATCTAATGAGACCAAATTGATTCGGTCCAAATGCATAGATCTCTTCTACTTGATGTCCCCTACAAGTTTCATATTCGTCACTTTGTCCCATGTGCCCCAATTTGAGAGATATAAGTTTTGCATGATGTTCGCTACATGTTTCCTCTGTTTTCAATTTGAACATTGAATCGCGACTGCGACAGGCAATGCGATTCAACGGACTGGTATCGCATCGGCCTTGGCCGTCGCAATTACTTGAAAAGCGTCAGCCCATGTCCATGGATTTTGGCACATCCCGCACCTCATACTGTCCGTTGTTGACCTATCAAAAGACCTCTGAAATGCGACTGCTAGGGTCGTCACGTTTCACTGTGTTTTTCCGCCGCTAGGGAATCACGCCATTTGAACAATTAGGGTTTCATGAATGTGATGGTCTACGCCGTCCCGTTTCTGCCCGCCTGTTTAACGCGACCATCACACCCGTCGCGATTTACCTGTAATATCCAACAGCGTATATTGTCTTATTTAAATGGTTATTTGGGATAATTAAGCATGTGTATATCCTGTAAAATTGTGTAATGAACAGTAAACCATCATGATATTAAATTTTGATATATGTTACATAATTTCTTTAATTTAAAAGTTAATGTGCCAGATTATTTCTTGTCTCATGATTTCATGCACATGCACACACTAAATATACATTCTTGCCATAAAATAATGCAGAAAATACATGAAAATAATTATCTGGTAAATTACATAAATAATTGCAGATTATTCACCAATATTAATAATGACATTGTTTCCGCTTTATTACGTGGTTTTGGAACACCGATATCGCCACTCCACTGTTCTAGAATTCCTCTAGAACGTCGAGCACCTCGTTTTCTCTACACACTACTCTCTTGACAAGTTGGAACCTCTCTATCGGACATTCCATTCTGGTAGACAATGGACCTTTTGTTAAGACCTCGTAAGACTCCGAACTATGTGGATTCCCTCATGGGGACCGATCTGGTTGTACCCTAACGCCCATAACACCTTTAGGGGTCATATGATCCAAACGGCTTTAGAAGTTCTTTCTCTCTTATCTTAAATCATGCTGGACCTTTGGACCTGTGCATAACATGGCCAGTGGAATGGTAGTGAATTCCACCTGACTGCCACACCAATTGCGCGTGTTGTGCAACTGATATTATTGTCCGTTTAATTGACGTTTTATGTGCAATGACATTTAGCTCTCATCTATACTCTACTCGCTCATCTATTCACACCACTAATTCTGAGCCAAAACATAGGGCTCAATAACATCATTACATTGGAAAAGATAACTAAGCAAATATCTAGCTAGACTCTATGATACTAAGGTCAATCCGTCGCTATGACTCCAGGTCGCTCATCACTCCAGTTCATTCCCATTGGTGTGTGTAGGGTCATCATCCGACTTACCTGAAACACATTTAACAACAACGCAAGGTGAGCGATAACGCCCAGTGGGACTTAAATCTCATGTAAACAAGCATGCTTAAAGTGATTAATGTCTTATCAATCAGGATAACTAAAGAGAATGACGAGTACAGACTAGAGAGTGATGTCACATGATAATGAGAAACAATAGCACAATGCACGAGAGTATAGCACAACAAGTCTGACAACAGATTGGCAATATAACGAGATAACAAGTAAAGTTGCACAATAGTGCACAAGTCACGATAGCACGTATTGGTCGATATTCTTTCAACCACGAGGTCAAGTAATATATATATCCTTAATAAATGAATGATTAATGATTGTCATAGATTAAATCTTACGAGTCATGTGTTAGGTGCATGCCAAACACCCAGATCATTAGACCCCCACGAGTTATAGCCTTTTGGGCGCCCTTCCCAAGGACCAGATCGGGCCCTTATAATGTTTCCTAGCATAGTCATGTTTTTGTCTTAGACAATCACAAGATGGCCAATAGAGTACCAAGAATAGATGAGAGTAAGTGACAAAATAGACGAGAGTCTAGAGTGAACGTGAATAGATGAGAGTGCAGAGATAGTAGCTGAGAACAGGGACATATTCGTAAGACAACGATAAACAAGTGATAGTAGCAGTTGCACAACACACGCAATTGGTGTTAGCAGTCAGGTGGAATTCACTACCCTTCACTGGCCATGTTATGCACAGGTCTAGAGGTTCGGCGTAATTCAAGATAAGAACGAGAGATTTCTAAGGCCATTTGGATCTTACCGATCCCTAAAGGGTTACATAGGTGTTAGGCTACAACCAGCTCGTCGACCATGTGGGAATCCATGGACAGAGAAGACTTACAGAGGCCTTGAACAAGGATTCACAAGTCCGGCAGAAGGAATATCCGACGGAGAGTTTGTCTAAGTCAAGAAAGTGTGTATATAGAAACAAGTGCTCGACGTTCTAGAGGAATTCTAGAATAGTGGAGCGTCGGTAACGGTATTCTCAAACATTGTGAGAAAACGAAGACAAGTCCATTTTAAAATAAATGGAACAATTAAATATAATATTGTAATAATTTACCAGATATTTTATGAGATATTTTCATGTCAAGCCAAGTTATATTGGATGGTTCAAGTGTGTGCATGTGACATAGAGAATCATGGATATGAAAAGATTATGTGAATGACTTTTAATTAATTAAAACATATCCATATTTAACAACTTCGTTTACTGTGTTTAAGATAGTTAACAGGGCATGTAGTTACTGTAGAAAATCAAGATTTGCAGTAATATGGAGTTTCCAGTCAAACCCTAGAAGGCGAAGCACCCCTGTAAGGTCACGATGGGGTACAGTCAAAACCCGATAGGGTCCATCAAAGGTCACGATGGGTCGGGCAGACACGTTGCCAGAACGTGACGCCAGGTCCGGTCGCGTTCAGAATGCGACGGGTGGCTGAACGCGCGGCATTGTTGACTGTGCACTCTCGTTGTTCAAAGTTCATTGCACAGATCATTATGCGCACTTCCTCTAAACTGTCTCACAAAATTAAAATCACAAAGATGAACTCATACAATAGTGAGTACAGGTCATATCCACGGAGAGGCAGAATAAAGTTTGAATTAAAACTACTTCGATTTGAAATCTCTATCGATAATGCATTTTGACTTGTGCATTTTGACATGAAACAACCCAGATGAAATAGTAGAATCTAAACAGAAGAAAAATAGAAACTAAATTGGATTGAGCTCAGCAGCACATAAGGAATGGAAATAGCACAGAAGAAATGGTAGAACAGTTGATCTCCAATGAAAATTGCACCGAAGAAATTGGGTTAAGAAAGCTTGCACAGAAGATAGAAGAACGAAAACAATTTATTTGAATCTATTTCTCTCAGCCCAATCCCCAAACAGTAGAACTCTCCAATGCTCTCACTACTCGAGCCAAACCAGAGAATCCCCCAACAATCTCTGCTCTCACTGCTATGCAAAGAAAATACAGAAGAAGAAAGATTACAGCAAATGGAGATTAAAATCCAAGAAAATTTGAACTCTAATGCTTTGCTCTACTGCTTAAAAAAAATGAAACATTCTAAGAAATCCGAACCAGAGAACTCCATTGCTGAACATGAGAAAGAGAGAACATGAACTGATCTGATCTCCAGCCGAACCAGAGAAATGGAAGAAGTAAAAATTCAAGACAAATACTGAACTAGCAAAGACGGGAAGAACATAAGAACAGAAAAAAAACGACAGAAAATTTATGTAATCCTCAAAACCCCCCTCCAAGATCTGATCAACAGAGAAATGAAGAAAAAGAAACACCTGGTCTCTCCCATAATACCCAACAAAAGATTGAAAGAAAACCTCAAATAAAAGCACCCATTCTTCAGTTCAAACCAAACGCATAAGAAAGATTCCAAGAAGAAAATTCAGAAAAAAATGGCAGTAATCACAACCGAACCCTTACAGAAGAATTAAAAACTAAAACCCCCCAAAGTTCCCCTCACAACACCCACAGTTCTCACAGGAAGAACAGAAAGAACACAAAATAAAGATCAACCAATCTCCCCCATTGCTCTGCGAAAAGGAAAATACAGTAGAAATGGAAGAACTAAACTAAAATCTGAACTGGCTAAGCTCTCAATCTCTCACAATTCTACTGAAAGAAAGATTACATAAGAAATAAATGTCAAGAACTTAAAATCTTAAAAACTCCAACTCTCCTCCATTGCTCTGCGAAAAGGAAAATACAGTAGAAATGGCAAGAACTAAACTAAAATCTGAACTGGCTAAGCTCTCAATCTCTCAACTCGTCTCCCTCACTGCTCTGCTCAAAAGTAAAAATACAAGAAAGAAATCTAAAATCCCTAAGAGTTTCTACTGGCGAACCCCAAGAACAATAAGAAAGGAAAATTACAGAAAGAAACTAAAAAAAACTAAAAACTTCGAACCAGCCAACCATCCTCTGCGAAATCTGGAAGAATAGAAAATACAGGGAAATGGAGATTAATAATCCTAAGAAAAAAATGTCGAACTCCCCTGAGATGAGGACCTTGGGGTCCTTATATAGGCCTCAGGGCCTTCCAGGTGCCTCTGCATCAACTTCTTGTGTCGCACGGCCATCTGCCACTTCAGCATAGCCCAGCCATCGCCGAACCAGGTTCATTCACGCCCACATTCGGGATGCACCGGACCCAGCCCGCAGAGCCTCCATCGCCTAGCACACAACCAGATCTAACCAGCCCTGGCCTTCACAAGCCCAAATCCTGACCAGCAGCCACATCAGGTATGGCCGCGCCCCTGCCCATCTCTTTCCCGCCATCTAGCCCATCTCAGCAGCTCAAACCTGGATCGCCACATTAGCTCGCCCAGCCGCGCAACATCTGGCCGCTTCGCTCCGCATAGGGTCTGCACACCCCCAGCCCGCACCCAGATCCAGCCGCGCCGCACAGCACCACCGCATGCGCCATCGCTGCGCATCGCACTAGACTTCAGCAGGCTCGGCCTCTACACACCGCCAACCAGATGCGCTAGCTGCCTCCATCTGATCCGCACGGGAGATCCGGCCTCCTCCTCCTGCTGCGCACCGCCCTCAGCTCCAAACCGCCATGCCCAAGCCCCAAATCGCCAGAGCAGCTTCCAGCTGCTTCAGGCTTCTTCGCGAAGCTTCAGATGACCTGGTGGAAAAGAAGAGAAAAGAAAAAAATTAATAAAGGTATTATTAAATTGATATAATGGGGTTGGATGGGTATTAAGTTGTTATTAAAATATTTATTTATTGAAATTGGGAGGGGTATGTGTCGTGATTTGGTCAGATGAGAGAAAATAGATGTGCTATGATATGATGGGATGGAATATGTGACATGGTTTATTTACAGGTACAAGAATTATTAAAAGATATTTATGAAAATATAGAAGTAATAATAAGACTAAAAATTATTTATGTGCAACATTTATTTATAAAGACTTTTTATTTCCCACAATGACTCTAATTAGTTAATCTAAAAGAAATGAAAATCTAACATGTATTCTACCCAATATTAACTATCATGTTCTAAAAATCTAATTTTTGAAAATTAAAATTAACTGTACATTATTTATGGACAACTAATGTCTAAATTAACTAAATGTATGAAATTTAACCAGAAAAATTATACAGTTATCACTCCCCCCTACTTGAACATTGCTAGTCCCATAGCAATAAAATTATTCCAAATGTAGGACTAGAAGATGTAATGTCTCATGCTAAATAACCATCATGTAAAAGATTAATGTAATGATATGTCTTTCCTAATTGTAAAAGTTTATGACAAGAAATTATGCACAGGTGATAGCCTACTTTAGAGTTCACATCAGCCCTTCTGGAGCTCCTCTACCTCAGCAGTATTCGAGATTAGATTGATTTGAGGGAGAAGAAAAGAATTGTGGAATAAGATCCTTACTTAGTCAGATCTGGTTGTTTCTCTCAGTTCCATTCTGCTCATCTTCCTTGAGGATTATTTCTCTGAGTTGAGGACTTTTGTCCCTTTATTTACACTTTGTGTACTCAGAATTTTTTCTGTTCATCCATAATGCTGCACAACCCATCAGTTTTCAAGAGTAGCGAGTCCAACTTTACTCAGATCCGGGGCATTTTTCATGGATATATTTTTTTCTTTTGCTTTTGCTTTTGCATTTTTGCATTTTGCTTTGCTCTTCTTTTCTTTTCCTCTTTTAGGAATGATGAACAGTCAGGTTCCTTGATCACATTCCTTCACTTCCTTTGCAGTACACTTAAGGGGAGGGGAGAAAACCAATCGCCTCTCTCCTACTAGCCTGACAAAATTGCTACATTCGGGTTTAGCTAGTCTAAGTGGTTGTGTAGTGTGTGTATGAAAACTTCTTGCCATAAATCCTTACATAAGGTAGACAAGAGGTACATGTAATCATTTACTAGATGCTATCTAACATAGATGTTTGCAAAGGAGTGTGACAACCACAAAATTTTAATGGTTAAAGATGAGACACATAGTTTGTGAAATGACAAGCATTTTTATTCAAAGATTTATTTAAACATGAAACATTGTGAAATTTTTATTTTTCTATGTACAAGCTAAGAAAATGAAATGAAGCATGGATGGGGTGGAGACTATGAATGCATGCTTATTCTACCTCTCCCCCCTACTTATTCACAGGAACAGAAATTAAGACAGAAATTACCTGATAAATGAAATTTGTACACTTGGGTTGCCTCCCAATAGCGCTAAGTTTATCGTCTTCAGCCAGACGCAATTAGGCTCCATTAAGCTCAGGTAGCTTGGTAGAATCAAATTTCAAGAAAAGTGGGCTTTCGACGAAATGCTTTAACCTCTGCCCATTAACAGTGAATGATTGTCCAGTTTTAGGATCAAGAATGATGACAACACCATTATCATAAGCCTTGACAACTGTGTAAGGACCATCCCATCGGGACTTCAATTTTCCACGAAGCCTAGAATTAAAGAGCCAGACCTTATCATGCACTTCGAAAAAATTTCTGTGAATGTGCTTATCATGGAATGTTTTGGTTTTGGATTTATAGATTTTGGAAATTTCATAGGCCTCATTTTCTCCCTTAAACCCTAGAGCACAGGGTTGGTCTACTGCTTCTTTCTCACAAGCTTCCTCCAAGAAGTCTACCACTAGACAACTCTCTCCTTCATCCTGAAGCCCAGATGCCTTAAAAATGTTGATACTAACCCGCTCATCCCCAAATGATATATCCATCATCTCGGTAGCACAATTAATGTTGGCTCTAGCTGTGGCCAAAAATGGTCTACCCAAGATGACTGTGGACTGAGTTAAATCTTGAGGAGTGTTCATGTCCAGAATGATGAAATCGGCAGGGAAGTAACACTCATTGATTTTTATGATAACGTCCTCAACTAAGCCTTTAGGAGTGGTGACAGAACGATCGGCTAGTGAAGGACAACAGAAGTGAGTTTCAATTCTCCTAACTTGAATTTCTCAAAAATGGCATAAGGTAGGAGATTGACACTGGCTCCCAATCCACAAGACTGCTCTCAAAAGTGACTCCACCGATGGTGCAAGGAATTAGTGGAGTGCCTGGATCCTTGAGCTTTTTAGGGAGTTTGTTCAAGATAATGGCACTCACAGTTTCTGGAAGAATGATTGTTTCAGTTTTATTTCTCATTTCACGTTTTGGAGTGCACATTTCTTTTAAGAATTTGGCATAAGCAGGCACATGCTTAATGGCATCCAGAAGAGGAATGTTGACATGAACTTGCTTAAACAATTCCAAGAGTTCTTCATTACCAGTTGTTTGTTTTTGGATTTGACTTTAATGCTTCAGGAAAAGGAACTCTTGGAATGTAGCAGCTTGGATCCTCATTGGCTTTGATTTTGTCTAGAGGTTCTTCAATCATTTTCTCTTTTCCCTTGGATTTTTCTTTTTCAATATTTTCTTCACTCTCTTCCTCAATCTCAATTCATTTCTTTCCTCATTCAATGTTGACATGTGAGGGTGAGGATTTGTTCTGATTTTCCCACTTCTTAAGGTTAACACAGCTTTCACATTTTCTACTTGGGAGCCCCCAGCTTGGGTAGGAGGATGGTCCTCTGTATAGGTTGATTTTGAAATTGTGGTGCTAGAATATTCTGGACAAAAGCTTGTTGTTGGTTTGTGTGGAGGTACATAGTCTAACAAGTGGTGGTCTGTACCCCTGGCCCTGATGGTATTGATAGAATCCGGGAGGGTTGTTCCTTGGGTTTGCTACAGCTTGACTTGGCAATTGCCCAGACTCCCTCCTTTGACATACGTCAGCAATTTGGGACTCTAACCTTGCAAAATTTTGTTGAAATTTTGATTTTGAGTTTGATATTGAGTTTGTTGTTCTTGCACAGTTTGGCATAGAGTCGCCATCATGTTTTGGAGTTGGTTCATTTTATCATCCCAGTTAGGTTGAGGAGGTGGTTGTTGATATGAAGGTTGTTGGAAATTGGTCTGAGCAAATTGATTGGAATTTTGATTTCCCTGGAATTGTGGAGGTTTTGAGTTAGAAGATTGGCAAATCCCGAATTTTGATTGGGATAGGATTGACCGTACATGGATTGCTTGAAAGCAGGTTGGGAAACTTGCTCAGATTGATTTTTCCATGAAAATTTGGATGGTTTCTCCAACCCAGATTGTATGTGTTGGAATATGGATCATAGGAGGGTTTTTGAAACCTTGTGCAGCTTGCACTTGTTCTTCATGAAAGGGGGTAATTGGGCAGTAGTGGGACAAGCATTTGTGGAGTGAGCTGGGCTAGCACACAGCACAAGTTTTCAGGGTTTGAGAAAATTTGGGTGTGGCTTGCCAAGTCAAAGACAACAATTGATCGAATTTTTGTTCCCACTTCTGCTGCAACCTCTGATCAAGTTTAGCTATCAGATCTTCTACCCTGGAATCTGATTCTCCTCTCCCTCTTACTTCATACATCCCTGCCTTCTTTATGGGTCCTAATGCTCTCTCATAAGAGTAGAGTGAGGCATGATTGATAGAATTCTCACTTATGTCTCAAAAGATTATATGCCTCATCCTCACTCTTAGTCATGAATGCTCCTCCACATGAAGCATCAACCATTTGCCTATTCGATTCAGTTAAACCTTCATAAAAAGCTTGCACTATTTGCCACCTCGACAAACCATGATGGGGGCATTTTCTAAGCAACTCCTTCAATCTTTCCCATGATTCATGCATTAATTCTCCCTGGTGTTGGGAGAATCCGGTTATTGCTCTTCCCATTGTATTGTTCGGCCAATCGGGTAAATTTCTTTAAAAATTCCTACTGCATTTCTGGCCATGTTGTGATAGTTCTCCTATGGTTCCCAACCAATGCTTAGCCTTGTCTTTTAAGGAGAATGGAAATATGGTCAACCTTAAGGCATTTTCAGTGAAGTTTTGGATCCTTACAGTGGAACAGATCTCTAGGAACTCATCTATATGCCTATAAGGATCTTCATTAGGATTGCCATAAAAGGATGGCAACATCTGAATGGTTCCAGGTTTGATCTCAAAATGATTTGCCGGAATTTCCGGCCTGATACAAGTAGCAGGTTGATAGTTAGAAGGAATAAAATATTCCTTCATTTGTCTGGGTGCAGCCTCTTCTAAATTTCTAGCAACTTGGTTCTGATTTTGGTTGGCCATCCTATGAAAGAATTTTTCAATCTTGTCTATAGGTTGAGCCAAATCTAGTTCAAAGATCGTCTACCAAGCATACACAATGAAAAGCCCTCTATTTATGATTTTTGATTTTTTAAAAATTTTATTGATTTTTGATGAATTTTTAAAAAAACACAAACAAACAAACACTTTCAAATCAAATTAACCTACCACTAAGTGTTCCTTGGACTTATGTTATTTTTCTCAAAATCAGATTTATGCTTGCTTAAATCCAATTCTAACTCTTCTTGTACCGGCCAGGTAAGAGGTGGAGTAGAGGGAGGCCCCCCTTGCTTTCGCAAGGACCCAATTAAGTAACCTCTAGCTCGCTTAAGCGTAAGCTTTTAACCTCTAATCCTAGACACCAGACTTAAAGAGAAGTTTTGAATTCAAGAAATAATAAATCTAATGATGAACCCTAGGGCCAAGTCTACTGGTTTTTATTAAAAGCTGAGGTAAAACAAAAATGTGGAAATTTTTTGTGATTTTTGGGCAAAGGAAAGGGTGATGAAATCCCTCACCTTATCTTTTATTCTAATGGGTTAAGCCCTTAAGCAGTCCCATTTAAAAATGTGAAGTGCAACAAACAAATTTAACAAGAGGTTTTCTAATGCTAAGTCTAATGCATGAACAAGAGATGGAAGACTTACCTTTCCCCCGCACTCTTCAATGCAAGAAAAGAGATGACAATTAAGATGATGAATGTCCTAAAACATGAGATTCTAATCTTGAAGATGAAATTTTTATTTACAAACAACGGCTAACATGAAGAGCGATTTGAATTATTTTTTTTTAGATTTTAGATTTTTTAATTTTTATTTAGTTTTGAATTAAATGAAATGAAGCTAAGAAATATAAGTGGTACTATAAACTAATCCAAACAATCAAACCACCAAGAGGCCAATTATTACATGCCAACTAGAAGGAAATCTCTGTACATGCACAGAGAGTACATGAAAACCTCACTACAAGCTTCTCTCACACTCCCTATCTAAAATTCTGAATTAAAAGAGAATGGGAAATGAAATCAGCAAGCTCCCTCCAATGGACTTCAAGTGCCAAGCCCAATCTCCAAGTTCCACTCCTTGTGCAAATCTGAAATGAAAGCCCAATAACAAGTCAATGTAAAGCCAAAGCAAATGAAATCAAATCAAAATAGATTAAATCAAACTCTATGCCTCCCCCGGCAACGGCGCCAAGATGAACGCGCGGCATTGTTGACTGTGCACTCTCGTTGTTCAAGTTCATTGCACAGATCAATATGCGCACTTCCTCTAAACTGTCTCACAAAATTAAAATCACAAGATGAACTCATACAATAGTGAGTACAGGTCATATCCACGGAGAGGCGGAATAAAGTTTGAATTAAAACTACTTCGATTTGAAATCTCTATCGATAATGCATTTTGACTTGTGCATTTGACATGAAACAACCCAGATGAATTAGTAGAATCTAAACAGAAGAAAATAGAAACTAAATTGGATTGAGCTCAGCAGCACATAAGGAATGGAAATAACACAGAAGAAATGGTAGAACAGTTGATCTCCAATGAAAATTGCACCGAAGAAATTGGGTACGAAAGCTTGCACAGAAGATAGAAGAACGAAAACAATTTATTTGAATCTATTTCTCTCAGCCCAATCCCCAAAACAGTAGAACTCTCCAATGCTCTCACGACTCGAGCCAAACCAGAGAATCCCCCAACAATCTCTGCTCTCACTGCTATGCAAAGAAAATACAGAAGAAGAAAGATTACAGCAAATGGAGATAAAATCCAAGAAAAATTCAACTCTAATGCTTTGCTCTACTGCTTAAAAAAATGAAACATTCTAAGAAATCCGAACTAGAGAACTCCATTGCTGAACATGAGAAAGAGAGAACATGAACTGATCTGATCTCCAGCCGAACCAGAGAAATGGAAGAAGTAAAAATTCAAGACAAATACTGAACTAGCGAAGACGGGAAGAACATAAGAACAGAAAAAAACTACAGAAAATTTATGTAATCCCCAAAACCCCCCTCCAAGATATAATCAACAGAGAAATGAAGAAAAAGAAAACACCGGTCTCTCCCATAATACCCAACAAAAGATTGAAAGAAAACCTCAAATAAAAGCACCCATCTTCAGTTCAAACCAAACGCATAAGAAAGATTCCAAGAAGAAAATTCAGAAATAAAATGGCAGTAATCACAACCGAACCCTTACAGAAGAATTAAAAAACTAAAACCACCCAAAGTTCCCCTCACAACACCCACAGTTCTCACAGGTAGAACAGAAAGAACACAAAATTAAAGATCAACCAATCTCCCCCATTGCTCTGCGAAAAGGAAAATACAGTAGAAATGGCAAGAACTAAACTAAAATCTGAACTGGCTAAGCTCTCAATCTCTCACAATTCTGCTGAAAGAAAGATTACAGAAGAAATAAATGACAAGAACTTAAAATCTTAAAAACTCCAACTCTCCTCCATTGCTCTGCGAAAAGGAAAATACAGTAGAAATGGCAAGAACTAAAATAAAATCTGAACTGGCTAAGCTCTCAATCTCTCAACTCGTCTCCCTCACTGCTCTGCTCAAAAGTAAAAATACAGGAAAGAAATCTGAAAACCCTAAGAGTTTCTACTGGCGAACCAAGAACAAGAAGAAAGGAAATTACAGAAAGAAACAAAAAAAAAACTAAAAAACTCCGAACCAGCCAACCATCCTCTGCAAAATCTGGAAGAATGGAAAATACAGGGAAATGGAGATTAAGAATCCTAAGAAAAATTGTCGAACTCCCCTGAGATGAGGACCTTGGGGTCCTTATATAGGCCTTAGGCTTCCAGGTGCCTCTGCATGAACTTCTTGTGTCGCAAAGCCATCTGCCACTTCAGCACAGCCCAGCCATCGCCGAACCAGCTTCATCCGCGCCACACCCGGGATGCACCGGACCCAGCCCGCAGAGCCTCCATCGCCTAGCACACAACCAGATCTAACCAGCCCTGGCCCTCACAAGCCCCAAATCCTGACCAGCAGCCACATCAGGTATGGCCGCGCCCTGGCCCATCTCTTTCCCGCCATCTAGCATCTCAGCAGCTCAAACCTGGATGCCACATAGCTCGCCCAGTCGCGCAGCATCTGGCGCTCCGCTCCGCACAGGGTCTGCACACCCCAGCCCGCACCCAGATCCAGCCGCGCCGCACAGCACCACCGCATGCGCCATCACTGCGCATCGCACCAGACTTCAGCAGGCTCGGCCTCTGCACACCGCCAACCAGATGCTCCAGCTGCCTCCATCTGATCCGCACGGGAGATCCGGCCTCCTCCTCCTGCTGCGCACTGCCCTCAGCTCCAAACCGCCATGCCAAGCCCCAAATCGCCAGAGCAGCTTCCACTGCTTCAGGCTTCTTCACGAAGTTTCAGATGACCTGGTGGAAAAGAAGACAAAAGAAAAAAAAAAAAGGTATTATTAAATTGATTTAATGGGGTTGGATGGGTATTAAGTTGTTATTAAATACTTATTTGATGAATTTGGGAGGGGTATGTGTCGTGATTTGGTGAGATGAGAAAAATAGATGTGCTATGATATGATGGGATGGAATAGTGACATGGTTTATTTACAAGTAAAAGAATTATTAAAAGATATTTATGAAAATATAGAAGTAAATAAGACTAAAAAATTTATGTGCAACATTTATTTACAAAGAGCCTTGTTATTTCCCACAATGACTCTAATTAGTTAATCTAAAAGAAATGAAAACTAACATGTATTCTAACCAAATATAACTATCATGTTCTAAAAATCTAATTTTGAAAATTAAAATTACATGTACATTATTTATGGACAACTAATGTCTAAATTTAACTAAATGTATGAAATTTAACCCGAAAAATTATACAGTTATCAGTGGCTGTCACGATCAGTCTTGAGAACGCGGCCTATCAGGGTGTCGCGTTCTCAGGTTCTGCGCCTGAGTCCGAGCAGAAAAGGACAGGGCTTGGATTGCTGTCCAAGACTTCCCTGTTTTGAATAGGTCATTCAAAAATCAGAACTAATACAGACTATGAAAATTCATGAATTTAGTTTTAAAAAATCAAGACATGCAAGAGTATTCACATTAATAGAAATTTGAAAGTGGACATGGTCTCGGCATGTTTCAATCAAGTTATTCACGAAGAACATGGTACAGTGTAGAGTGAAGATAAAAGAACTAATTCGAGCAGTAGGATGGATGAAATTAGGGCTTCTAGGGGCAAAAGATTCCTAACATCAATCAGTATCTCCAGTAAAAATTTCGTAGCATGGTGTCAAGTATACATGTAGATATAAATTAAACTGGTGGTTCGAGGTCTAGTGATTGCAGAACTTCAAAAATATAGAACAAAAGATTGACTCAATGAAAATTATGAAACAAAAGGGGTTTTGTTCCTGATGTATGGAACAATCTACAGACGAAATTAATTGATTTTTGCTCATGAGAATGCCTACCTTTGACTCATTTGATCTTCTAGGGTTTAGAACTCGATGTGCAGAGGTTGGAGCTCGGTCCAGCCTTTTTCCCATGAGTTCCTCTTCTCCTTGGCCTCTTCTCCACGTCCCACAAGCCTCAGCAACGAGTTAGGGCCGACCATGGAGAGATTGGGGAGTATTTATGCTCCCTTGGTTTCCCTTTCCTATATTGACTCTAATTCCTCTTTAGTTTTAGATTTCCTAATTCCTCTCAACGTCTAAGCTTTCCACCTCCTATTTGGGTTAGGTTATGATGCAATTTCGTGGTAACTAATTGGGGTAAGGCTAGGAATCCAATTCCAACCCAAATTACTTATTTTAATGATTTAATAACTCTTTTTCTACTGGCAATATAAAAATACGAATTTAGGGTATTTTTTTATTATTCTCTTTTAAAACAAAATTTGTATTTTGGTCGAATAATTCTATATGATCCATTTAACAAAGCCCATCACTTAATGAAAATTAACTTAGGGAAAATTTTCCTTTCAATTAGGGAATATAAGTTTCAGATTTTATTATATTTTTTTACTTGAATTTATTCATGTGTTATGAGAGGTCCATTAGTCCCAATTCTTATCATGGACTATCAATACGTATTGTTTGAGTCTACCCTAATTTTTTTTAATATTTAATCCAATTTGGCTCATGTAATAATGGGTTTTCCGACTTATTCCTTAATTTCAATAATAAGTCATATAAATTCTAAAACTTGGTCCAAATGATTTTTCTATTCCCAAATTTCTTAATGGGTCATTAGAGAATATTATTTAAGGTATACTATTATTTTTTTACAAAATTTTTATATGAGTTTTTTACGCATGCAATAATGATGCGTATCTTTTTAACTTTTAATTTTATTAATTGACAAAAATTTCAATTTATCTAGAATTTAAATTAATGAATTTTCTGGGGTACGACATAAACAATATAACTAAGCCTGACAATATATAAAGGGCCCGGTCTGGTCGTGGGAGGTGCGCCCAAAAGTGCTATTTGCCCGCGGGAGTTAATTGACCAGAGTGTTTGGCATTACACTCAAGTGCTATCTATCTCGACTATCTAAATGGCAATCAACGTGCTATACTATACTCATTGTGCTATTGTTATACATTGCTATTTGTGCTATGGCCATCCTGCTCTGTACTATATTTGGAAACTTGTGCTATCTTGATCCTTGCTATTGTGCTATCTCGTACATTACTTGACTCTCTCCGTCTATCACTTAGTGACTCTGCTTTTAATACATTAATTGTTAAGTTGCGCACACCATGAGATATAAATCCTACTGGGCATTTTCGCTCACCCTACATTATTTGTCATTGTGTTCTCAGGTGAGGCTGAGTAGAATGAATACACTCACGAAGATGGGGAGGACTAGAGTGATCTACGAGTGCAATGATGTAACATGTTATCCTAGATTATCTTAGTTAGTCTTTTATTTCTTCTTATGTATTAGAGTTAATTGGGCCCTATGTTATGGCTCTGAGTTAGTTGATGTAATAGAGACATAATTGAATTATCAATGAAGATATTTACCTTCGCATTATTTAGTTGTCCAATGGTTTGTTGTCTATTAACGCTTATATACTCGCTTACTTGCAACTACCTCACAATCCGATATTCCGCGTCGGGGCATGACAGTTTTGTGGTATCAGAGCCTAGGGTATCCTTACTAGGATAATTAAGTCTAGGATGTTCTAGGACGGACTTCCATGCGACGTGTCTAAGTCAACTATCATACCTATGTTAGATTGGGTAGAACCTAGTGTAGACAGTGTTTCCTTTACTCGGAGACACGCGGTCCCACAACAGAGAAAATGACTTTAAAAGGTGAAGGAGAAAAGAGTTTTTTTTTGACGTAGATGAAAAGGAAGGGCGAAGATGGGTGGAAAAGTAGAAAAAAGTAAAAGAAAAGAAAATGTGTGCGTGTGTGCACGAGGATGGTATGTGTGATCGCCAGGTACACGAGGGTACCGAATGAAACTCGCAAGAGGAAAAGTTGGGGTACTTACCTTCACCTGGGGATCATGGGAGTTGATGTGCGGGTCCTTCTTCCTCCTTCCACTGGCTGCCGGTAAAGGAGATTTAGCTTTGATGGTTACCTTGCAAGAGCAGAAAAAAAGAAACAAGTGAAAACTGGATTAGACTGTGACGTGTAGTAAAAGGCATAATGGGGAGAGGTGAAAAGATGTTAAAAGAGGCATTAACAAACCTCGTGGGGGTGGTGTTAAACCCCTAAAATAGTGGGTAGGGAGGAAATGCTATGTGTGTGTGTGGAAATGTGAGATGAATGAAATACACGAAGAAGACTAAGATAAAAAGGAACGGAAGGGGGGGGGAACGGCGGTGTAGCCCTTTCTCGTGATGGATGCAATGGGGACGAAGCTCCTTCCATCTCACTGATTGGATGGAGGGGGATGGAGACTTCGAATCCCGAGGAGGAAGGCGTGGGATGATGGGCTTCACTTGTGCTCCTTTTCGGTTTCGAAACATGGGCCTCTAGTTCAGTAGGGCTTCACCTTGTGAGTTGGGCAGCTTAGGCTCAGAGGTCGAGGCACCGTTTTGGTAGGGCTTTGCCGTCTCTAGGGATTTCTTTTCGAATGGCTTCCCTCGGGTCTATATTTATAGGAAAAACATGCCCAAATCGCATCGGGTACAGTGGACGCCTCTATGATGGATCGCATCCTACTAAAGCGCCGTAATTAGAAGTGCCTTGATTTTTGATCGATTTGACATTCACATGATGAATATAGCCTAGCTACATTAAGATCGTGTCGGGCAAGACATCGCGTTTTCCTACGAATCGATCTTCTGACAGAATCGATCTTGATTTGATTGATGGCTTTGAAAACGCGGCGACACGTGCGGACGCGATTCTAAATTCGCCATGATTTAAAGCGGGGATTCTTAAATGCCACGGCTTGAGGGTGTACTTTCAGGTTTGACTTTTAATCACGTCGTCCTGGCCGACGCGTTTCTTGATTTCTCACAATTTGAAACGTGACCCCTCTTAAATGCCGCGATTTAGGTGGTACGACTTAGTTTCAGACTTTAAATCGCGATGGCTTTGTCGAACGCGATTCCAGATAGTAGGTATGGAAAAAGCAATTGTGATATGCATCGGTTTTACCTGCTGCAGATAACACCTCTTTAAAATACGTCCACTGTACCAAACGCGAATATTTTAGTTTAATAGACCCTTTTAGCACCCTTGAGAAAAACCCTAAAATCCTGAAAAAATTTGGAAAATCACTCAAGAGGTTACTTCAAGAGAGCCACTTTGAGGCATTATGAAATTTGCTCCATATGTTGCCAAAATGGCATGTCTACAGCTGCCTCGCCTTGGCATCTGCTTTGTAAGTTTGTGGAGTGTAGTGATGCAAAAGGAAAGCAATGGAATGGGGTGAATGAAGTGGAAGGAAGTGAAATGACTTAAAAGTAGATGCCAAGGTGTGATGAGACACGCCTTAACAACATGCTGGAGCCGTTCGTCAGTTCAAAGTGAAGCGGCTTTCAGAAAATCTCAGGAAAAACCCAATGTCTGGATGAAAGGAAAATGTAACGTGGGCACAAAAGTGAGAAAGATCAACTTCCAACGTCGGAGAAGTACCTAAGGACGCAATCCGTTAGTTTGCACCATCGGGGCATCTGCCACTGCCTCAGGTGGATCCTTGGGAGATTGGATGAAAAATAGGAATCCAAGGCAAATGAGTTTTTCAAAAGATGATCTTCAAACAACAACACAATGAACTGAGTACTTGGCTCAGAGTGGAATATTTCATGTTAATCGGCATTGAGGAATGAGTGGTCCTCTTCAATTAAAGACGAGAGTGATCGCCCATAATTATGATCAAAGTCCTATATGATGCATGCTGGGCTAAAAGAAAAAGATTAAAACAAAAGAAAGTATAAGATAATCAAGGATAATATTGTTACGGTGCGGAAGTCAAGATATCAGACAGAACCATCGTCCTTCTGCAGCGCAATGACCTATTCTCAAGTCATAAGAATTCTCTGGAATCATCATCATTTTTGTCGGAGGAGGGGAACTCAAATTCCAGTTTCATCAGAGCCTCAAGGTCGTTGATATGTTCCAATAAGGTATACCATATAGTAGATGCAATATATACAATACTTAGGTGATGGTCGCCGAAGATGATCATGAATTGCGCGGCGAGAAAGACTTCCAGATCCTGCACTCATAGACTCATTAGTATTGACAAGCAACATATAATATGGCAAAGCATGGGAATAATGCTACTTGTAAATCACAGCGGGGAGACTAGATGCCTTTTAATCACGTCCACTTCATCGGACGCGATTCAAGCTGTCAATCCGAGACTTGACATTTTGTCTTTTTCTCCTTTATTGCATGGGGAAGGGGGCTCCCGGACCAAGAGGTCACAAGGCACCCTTCCCTTGCCCATTTAAAGCTTTTACCTCCTTTCCAAGCTCTCTTCCCCCTCCAAAGGTGCAAGGCTCAAGGGTTTGAAGCAAGGAGAAGGAGAAGAGAAGGAGAAGAATAGGTTTAGGAGATGGAGCATGGTGGTTCTTCCTCCTCCAAGGGGTCAAGAAGAGATGGATTTCGGCTAAGTTAAGTGGAAGGACACATTTGCAAGCTTGTCCAAGACAAGTTGGTAAGTAGATTTGATCTTTAAGATTTGGTTTTTGGATGTGCTCTTCATGATCTTGACTTGCTTTTAACGTGTTCTTGTATTCTTCGTCTCTTCTTTTTGAGATACATTTGAATAAACAAGTTAATGTCTGTCCTAGCTCGGCCCCTTGCATACGAATGGTGTTTGGCTTCACAAACTTGTCAAGGGGCTGAGCCTCTATTTAAATAAGCAAAAAATAGAAGAACGATAGAATTTTCAATGCAACATGCAAGTAAGCAAATGCTAGCATGATATTAACAGATGAACATGCTCCAATGTACTCAGCAAACCAAAATATTTTTGGGTTTTTAGTAATTTCAATATTTTGGATTTTGAAAACATTCCATTTTTGTTTTGGGAATATTGACATTGGATTTTGGAAAATGTTCGCAAAATATTCACAATTTTTTTTTTGGATTTTTGGAGTATTCGAAAAATTTTGGATCCTTGGAGATATTCAATTTCTTTTGTTGGATTTTGGAAATTTCAATTTTGGGTTTTGGGGTATTCGATTTTTTTGGGTTTTGGAAATATTCAATTTTTTTGGGTTTTGGAAATATTCAATTTTTTTGTATTATTATTTTATGGTTAAAGGTCGCAACCCGGCATAGTCCCTTCTAAAAAAGATGCGCGAAATGAGGAGGGTCCGCTCTATTTGGGGAAACGTGGTGCCCGGACCCTTCAATTACTCGGTTGCCATTGAGAGTTCATTAACCATTCTTGGGTGTGCCAGACAGAGGTTGGACGTGTTTAAGCGGTGCCTTCACCCGAGGTGGCTTTTGGCGACGTCCTCTTTAGTTGATCATTGCCTTGCCTTGACTCTAGGACATACCTATGGGGGAAGAAGGGAAGAAGTGTTTAGGAAGTCTGCCAATAGCCTAGGAGACTGAGGAGACACTCATTCTTCTACCCTTATGCTCAGAGGGGTTCGGTTCTTTTTGGCTTTTGGGGTTTTGGCATGCTTACGACCGGGTCCATTTGGATCTCCGCGGGGACTTTGCCGCTCTTGACATGCTTTTTCATTTGATTTGATTTGCCTGTTTGGGCTCCTTTGCTTTGGATTTTCATTGATCCTCTTCTTTTCCCCTTGTTATGCCTTGACCTACACCCTTTTGAGCTCAGGTCTCCCTTGTCTACCGGCAGACCGAGTGGGAAAAAAATGGATAATGCCTAGACTCTTAGCTTGGCATTGATCTTCTTTAGATTTTGTGCTTCTAGCTTTCCAAAGGTGGGTGTGTAGGTGTGTGGGTGTCGATGCCTTGGGCTAACCCACCAAGAATAGGAAATGAATTAAGAATGACATCCTTTCATTTTAGGGTCCGTGCACCACATAAATCCGAACACCTAACTAGGGGTAGTACTTTTTGCGATAAAGCCCATTCCAAGGATGAGAGAGCTCCTCACCCTCCGCATTGACTAGCCTGTACGCGTTTCCTAGATATACCTCTTTTACGACGTACGACCCTTCCCAGTTTGGTTGGAGTTTGGAACGGGACCACCAGGTTTTACAAAGATTCTTTTTAGTACCATTTAACCGACTTTGAATTTTCTCTCAATCACTTTCTTTGGTAAAAACGTGTGAGTCTATTCTAATATGCTCGCGTGTGTTCTGCGGTGACCAGACGCTTCTCATCTAGGAGTTCCAGTGTGTGCTAGGAGTGATTCATGACGCTCGTCGATTGAAAAGTCCTTGTCAAGTTGGATCCTTAATGAGGGAATGAGAATCTCATATGGTACCACAACCTCCATTCCATAGGTGAGGGCGAACGGTGTTTGCCTTGTGGGAGTACAGATTGAAGTGCGGTAGGCCCATAGAGCTTCTACAAGCTTTTCTAGCCAGTCAGAGAATTGTTAGGCTCACATGTTTTCTTGATGATTTAAATCAAAGTTTTGTTCGTGGCATCCGCTTGGCCATTGCCTTGCGGATAATAAGGAGTTGAATGACGCGATGCAGTTTTATACCTGTTGCAGAGGTCACGTAGTTCTTGAGAGATAAACTGAGGACCATTGTCGGTGATGATGGTACTTGGGATGCCGAACCTAGTGATGATGTTTCTCATAATGAACTTGCAGACAGTTGTTGCCTTGATTTATGCATATGCTTCAGCTTCCGCCCACTTGGTGAAGTACTCCGTCGCTGTGAGGATAAATGATTTGGTTTTGTTTTGGGAGTTAGGATCACCACGGGGACCAATGATGTCGAAAGCCCACATAGAGAAAGGCCATGGGGAGGATATTGGGTGGAGTGTAGAAGATGGAGCATGAATTTTGTTGGCGTGCAGTTGACACTTGACACACCGGCGGACAAAGACAGAGCAATCCTCCTCTAGAGTGGGCCAGTAAAAGCCTTGCCTAAGGATCTTCTTAGCAAACATTTGGCTATTCATATGGCCACCACACACACCTGAATGGGCTTCCTGGACACCTTCCATACTTCATCATCATCTAGGCATCTGAGCAAAACTCCAGTGAGTCCCCTCTTGTACAGAGTATTTCCAACCACAGTGTATTTCTGGGATAGCCTCCTTATGGCTTTATTTTCCTCACTTGTGGCTTCTGAAGGATATGACTGATTCTTGCAATACTTAGCTATCTCATAATACCATGGTTTCTCCTCATCTTCCAACTCCTCTTCTAGCTCAAATAGCATAACCTCGACTTTCTTCTTCCTTTCCAACTTCTTCACCATCTCTTCCTTGATATGGAGAAAGACGAGGTTCTGAATAGCGTGTAATTTGAATACTGTCAAAATCTCTGGGATAACACATATTGAGAGTTGAAGCGATGGTAGCAAGGGCATCGGCTATAAGATTTTGATGACGAGAGACATGGACGAAGATCAGCTTGGAGAATAGCTTGGCGTAAGCTGAGGCAAGTTCTTAGTAAGGCTTGAGCTTTGGATCACGGGTGAGGTATTTGGTGAGCACTTGGCGCAAGACCAGCTGACTATCACCTACAATTTGCAGATGGGTGACACCATAGAAACGAGCGAGCTCCAGACCAACTAACAAAGCTTCATATTCGGCAATGTTGATGGTGGCAGGAAACTCTAATTTGTATGCTTGTGGAATGGTGACAACCTCAGGTGATAGTAGAGCAATCTCGACACCCTTTCCATGAGAATTCAGATCTCCATCGAAATATAATGTCCACATAGGATCAGATTGGCTAAGGGACATTAGTTCTTCATCTGGAAACTCCGAACGAATAGGATCGAACTGAGGAATAGGGTGATGAGCGAGGTGCTCTGCTATGGCATAGCCTTTGATGGATTTCTGCTGAATGTAGGTGATTTCAAACTGGGAAAGGAAGCTTTGCCAATGTGCTAGCCTATCAGTTAGAACAGATTTCTCAAGAAGAAACTTGATAGGATTCATGCGGGTGATAAGATAGACTTCGTGAGCAAGAAAGTAGTGCTTCAGTTTCTGCACTATACCCATACGAGTGTGGCACATGTCTTCTCCATTGCCATGTACCATTGCTTGCAGGGGTTGAGAAGCTTAGACAGGTAGTATGCTGCCCTTTCCTTGCCTTCTTCATCTACTTGTGCAAGGACAGCTCCTACCGAGTCATCCAAGATAGATACGTAGAGAATTAAAGGATTGCCTGGAGTCGGCGGCCTTAGGACGTGGGGATTAGCCAATATTCCTTGAGTCCGTCAAAAGCCACCTGACACCTCTTGTCCCATTTGAATTCAACTCCCGGCTTGGTGAGGTCGTATAAGGGTCTACACCTCTATGAATGTTGGGAGATGAATCGGCGAATAAACTGCAACGTCCCAACAAGTCCTCGAATTTCCTTCAAATCTTGGGCTTGGCATCTCTCTTATTGCCTTTGCCTTATGGGATCAATTTCTATACCCCTCTTGCTCATGATGAAGCCTAGAAGTCTACCCGATGAAACACCAAATACACACTTCTTGGGTTCCTTTTAATTATATTCTCTGAACCTTTGCAAGACCTTAGTCCATAACCCCAGGATGCTCAGCCATTGACTTTGATTTCACTACCAAGTCATCCACATACACCTCAATGAAGATGGGATCATGTCATGAAAGACAGCCATCATAGCCCTTTGGTAAGTAGCTCAGCATTCTTAAGTACAAACGGCATGACCACATAGCAATAAGTTCCCCAAGGTGTAGTGAATGAGGTCTTTTCCTGGTCATCCACAACCAACTTAATCTGATTGTACCCTGAGAAGCCATCCTAAAGGGGAGGGTTTCATTCCCGGCCATGTTATCTATAAGCACGTCGAGGTGAGGTAGAGGGAAATCATCCTTTGGACACGCGCGGTTGAGGTCTCGGAAATCGATGCAAATTTTGATGCTTCCATCCTTCTTCATACCGGGACAATGTTTATCACCCAATTTGAATAAAGTACGACTCTAATGAACCTGGATTTGTGGAGCTTATCGACCTCATCTTTATTTTCAAAGCCGTTCGGGGGTGGAAATGCCTCAACTGCTGCTTAATGCCAATGCATCCCGTCTTAAGGGTGAGACGGTGTTCAACTAGCGCGGTGTTCAAGCCTGGCATATCCTCGTAACTCCATGCGAACGTGTCCTTGTATTCCTTGAGAACCTCAATGATTGCCTCCTCTTCAGCTGGTGATAAATTACTGCTTATGAGGACGGTCCTAGGGTCTTCCTTAGTTCCCAAGTTGATCTCCTTGGTTATTTCCTCTATGACAGCTGACAGTTCATCGAACCTCTTTAATCCACTGCGAATGCATTAGCCTCGTCCTCGAATTCCTCATCGCCTTCCTCAATTGGGTCGTCATCATCCATGATTTCGTAGACTCCGAACCCGTCATCAATTAAGCACAGCGACTGCTCATACTCTATTTCCGACAACTGCAAAGGCTCTTCTACAATTCTGGAATCACTAAGCACGCCTTGCACCTACGGGCTAGATCAACGAGAAATCGGTGTGGAACCCTCCTACCCTTGGACTTCTTCTCAGAGACTACCCCTAGCTTATTACTACCTTGGCTAGACTGAGCTACCAAATCTACAACAGAAGGAGGAGTAGAAAAAGCAGTAAAAGAATCTCACGCGGGGAGAGATGGGGAAGGATTTAAAGCGGTAAAAGCATCCCACGTGGGGGGAGGAGGAAAAGCAGTAAATGATTTCCGCGTGGGGGAAGATAGAGATTATTTAGTAGAAGAACTCCCCTACACGGGGGAAGGAGGAAAAGTAAAACATCTCTTGCGTGGAGGAAAATGGAGACAGTATTTACAGTTGAAGAATCCCCTACACAGGGGAGGCGTGAGGGAGGAAAACAGTAAAACATCTCATGCATGGAGGGAGATAGAGAATTATTAAAAGTAGTAAAAGGATTTCCTTGTGTGGGGGAAGATGAGGAAATATTTATAGTAGAAGAGTTTCCCTGCGTGGGGGAAAGAGAAAAAGGATTCACAGTAGTGAAAGCTATAAAAGCAGAATCCTGTGTGGGGGAATTTTTGAAAGCAGTAAGGGTCCCCTGCGTGAAGGGTATAGGAGGTCCCTGCCTAGAGGGAAACAAAAGGCCGGTGAGGGACTGGGGAGGAGTGGTCCATCGGTCGGGGCACACTCGAAGGCAAGGAAGGAGGTCTCCTTGATTGAGATAACAGAGTCAGCCATTGTGGAGCAGACATTTCTGGGGCCCCCTCAGTGCTTAGCGTGCACGGAGAGGAGAGGGCGAGGCGAGATCGCCAACCGCGAGCAAGTAGGAAATGAGAGCAGGTTCGAAGGAAAAGGGTCCGAGTAGGGAAATCAGAAAATGATGTCTGCGCGGGAGAATGGACCGTGATGGCCAAATGGGGCGTCGGTGTTTGGGGAATGCTTAGGGAAAATAAGGAGGGCCACGCGGTGGCCTGCAGAGAGGGAGCGCGATGCTTGGAGAAGAGAAGAGGAGAGTGGGCACGTTCCCCGGAGCAAGAGGGGGGCTGAGTGCATTGCTCGGGGAGGGAAAGGAAGCAGGCGCATTGCCTGAGGGGAAAGGAAATCGAGCATGTCGCTCGGAGAAGAAGCAGGGAAATGGGCGCATTGCTTAGAGGAAGAGGGAAGTCGGGCGGTTTGCCGGAGGAGAGAGAGGAGTAGGCGTGTCATGTACAGAGAATTACACAGTGGATTAATAATGCAGAATAATTCTAGACGATTCCGAGACGTGAATAGTCGGCAAATAAGCCTCTAGCTAGCACGCACTAAATGTATAACAACATACATCATCTTAGGGCCAAAATATTGAACTCAACTAATCTTGTATTCAAATCTCAACTCATTGTATTCCATATGAAAACTAATACAGGACTAAGACTCAATAAAAAGAAAAGTATATTTATTCCTCACTTCCTACTACAAGAATCTAACACTCAAAGTAAACTACTTATAACTAGACTCATAGTTGGAACACTCATCACTCGGACGCATTCCCATCCTTGACTTGCTCTTCCTCTAGAATATCATAATCACCTAAAATGGTTTAAAGTAGGGAATGAGCAAAGTAGCCCAGTATGATTTATATCTCAATGTGCGTGCAACGATATAAGTGATAAAAAATTTAGAACTAGGTAAGCACGATGAATGTCATACATTAAAACATGATACACGAAACAAGCTAGATAGAGTGATCATGATAGAACAAGTTCTAGAAGGATATAACGAGATAGAACTAGCATAATTTCACTTTGCACAAGCACGTAAGATTTCACTTGATGTCAAGAACGCAAGATATCACTAATTGCAATAAATGCAGGATGGCCATATCACGCAAGCAAGTAAGAACGCATGAGCACGATCATGTAACACTAATTAGGCACGTAGACACTAATGTACACCAAGAAAAGATCCATCAAGAATGTACACTAGGACACGTGTATGTGGTTATTGTATGTATCATTCAACACGTACGCACGACTCCCAGTGCAGATGCAACGCCAGTAATCATTATACCCTATGGTTAACAATATATTTATGACTCTCTGTCATTGGGGCTAGACTGGAGCCCCTGGACACTCGCCATTCACGGTCAGAATGTAGATACCCACAGTCATTAATAATGGCCAATGAGAGTTTCAATAAGTAAGCATGTGAATGTCATGTTCATGATGATGATAGAACAAGTAATAAGTAATTGAACATGATTTCATGATAACAATGGTCAAGAGATAAATTTGGCAGCATAACGTCATGATTTATACTTTAATTCAATCTTTACAATAATGGCTTTAGTCTAGATTGTAAATCACACTCATGAGAATAAGATGAGAGAGAAAGTGCACGCTATCTATAGGGAACATCAATGGTACAACCAACTCAGCCTCCATGTGGGAATCCACGGAGAGTGGAGATTTACGGAGGTCTTAGAGAAAAGGTCGCTAGTCTTAAAGACTCTGAATGACCGATAGAGAGCTTCCAATCCCCAAGAAAGGGCTTCCTAACAGTGCTAGTGTATAGTGATGTACGCATCTCAATTCACAATCCACCGGTTTCAAACTCGCGGAAAGCACTTAACATGGTGGCATGATATGAAACTATGCACTTAACTAATCATGGTTTACAAGATTTTAAGATAACAAATTATCATTTTAATCAATCTAGAATAGTAATAAGAGCGAATCACAAGTTTCATGAATGATCATATCATTAAGAAAGCAATTTGAATATATTCATGTAATTAAGGCTTTTACAATGGGTTAAAAATTTTAAGCCATTAAACAGATATCATGTAATTATCAGACCAAGATATGCAAATGACACACTGGATACCATGTTAAACAGACCTCGAGTATGCCTTGAAATATGCGTCCAACACAGTGGACAATTTTCGGAACACATTGCAAAGTGAAAACCAGCGGAACGAGGAAAAGTCAAAATCGCGTCCAAGAGGGTGGACTCCTTCATGCTTGAAACGTGTCGGGGGTCCTAGATGCGTCTATAGGAAATCATAAAAAAAACACTTAGGTGGGAAAAACCTCTGAAACACATCGGGGCATCCGGCCGCGATTCAGACCGGCCCGGACTCCAGGCGGCGCGCAGACCCACGCGGGCCGTTGACGGGTCAACGCCTTAATCGCGTCGGGGTCTTCGGACGCCTTTCATATGGTCGCGTCGCCCATGCGCGATGCGACACCAGGCGCTTTAAAAGCATCCTCTGAACTGGATGCGGTTCAGAGTTCTATAGAAAACGTCGAAAACGCAAGAAACACAGGGTGCGATTCATGCAATGCTTATAACCCCTAAACTAGGGCTTTTTGGACAAAAGTTTCAACGTTAAAGTTGTTGGAAACATGACAGAGGAGAGAACTATGGTTTTTAAATAATTTTAATTGGCCTCAAGATACATGATAAATTGACTTGAACAGGAAAAGACCCTAACATGCATGACTTTGCAAAACACTTATAATTCAAAATCTACTCATTGGAATTTGATGAAACCAACTGGACATGAAACTAGACTTGCTGCTCTGCACATTGGTATAATATTTGTTAAGGTTTGGCCCTAGAAAACCTACCTTCTGGGTTGATGAAGTCTCATTCTTCAGAAATCCCTTATTCAAACCACTGTTTGAAGAACGCCTAATACTCTGTGTATACTGCATGCAAATTGGGCATTCCAATTGGGTTAGGAAGTAGACTTGACCCGCTTTCCAGGGGTATAAGCCTTGCAAGGTTTGGTTATGGTTTGACTCACCTTTGGTCGACCATAAGAAGGGTTGTTTGCATAGGTTGAAGCAGAACGCAGCAGGGAAGAAGCTCCAAGTTGGGGTGGTTTCCTCCTCCGTTGGGTGTTTTAGACCAGCCTCCCATGACCCCAACAATGTATATTTTCATCCCCTAGGGTTTGGTGGAGAGTATTTAAGCAACCATGGGTTTAGGAGTCCTATTGTGACAAGGAAACTAGGGTTGCAGTTTTGACATATCACTTTCCTAATTTGGGGATTTCTTTCTCCATTAGAGTGTGTGAGGCTTTAGGAAACCTCCCACCATAGTTAAGCATGAATTTGGGTTGCCAAGAATGCATGTTCTCATCCCAATTCAACTCTAAATGCCTCTATCTAATTTCAGCTTATTTAAGCTACGAATTTTCATGCTTTTCTTGCTTCATTTAATTTTTGGGTCAAATGTTGTTCATTGGCCCAATTATTATATTGGGTCATAATATATAATGTTGGAAGTCTCTCCAATATTTCTATTTAATTTATTATTGCGTCGTATTTCCATTTTAATGGTTTTCCCACTTGTTTCCTAATTGGATAGTCGATCACAATAACTCTTAAACCTAGCCCAAATATTTTTATTAACCAAATTTCTTGATGGATCATTAGAGGATATTATTTGATGTCCGTATATGATTTTTATTAAATTTTCTTACTCATCCAAGTACGTGTGATAATGATTTTTCGACTTACTCATAAATTACGATAATAAGTCGTAAAACACATTAAACTTGGCTAATCCGATTTTTCTTGGCACAAATTTCTTTGTGAAACATTTAGTAATAATGTTTGGGGTCAATTTATAATTTTTACGAAATTTTTCGATGTGTTTTAGCACATACGAAAGAGGTACGTATATTTTAAATACTCTGATATTATGAAATTATTTATTTCCATTTATTTAAATTTTTACTTATTAAATTTTTTGGGGTGCTACACCCTCCCCCACTTAGAGAATTTGGTCCCCAATTTCATAGATCATTATTGGCTTTTGATAGTTATGATTCTTGAGCTCGTTTCGGATTTAATTTCCCTAACTTGTTTCGACATCGTGGATGCTAGTCCAACATCTACACCTATGGCCACCCCACTATTCATTTTGTTCCTTTCACTCCTGTTTTCTTTCACGGTTGTTATAACTCCATCTTAATCCACTAGATGAACTATGGCATAACTACTACATTATTCCTTTCTAATTTCTCCTTAATGATCTCCCCCACTTAGAAATGTACTCATAAGAAAAGCATCTTAAGATCAGTCTAGGGGTTTAACAATCATACCTCCTTCTGAAGCTCCTCTTGCGTTATTGCATTCACACATCCTTGACGCTTTACCACTCCTTGGTTCCTTCCAGCTTGGTCTTTTAGCTTGGGATAGTTTGGTATACGATGTTCATGACTACCACATCGCAGGCAAACCCCGGCCTTCTTCTAGCACTTGTCTGCTCGGTGCCCAGGCTTGTTGCAAAAGTTACAATATTCCACCGTCATTGTTTCTTCTACTTTGATCTTTTTCTCCATGCCATAGTCCTTCCCAGTGGTTGGCCTTTTGTTGTTTTTATTGTGGAAAGTCCCAGTTGTGTCGACTAATCCCCTTTTTATGAAGGTCGGCTTTGAGATGTCTTTCCCCTTTATACCTTCCACCTTAGCCATAGTGTCTTCTACCAGTTGAGCTCTTTGGACCATCTCAGTGTAGGTTTAGATGTTGTGTGGTCCGAGTGTTGCGCAACTACCCCTAAGGAAATTAAGTTTTTTTTTAATTTAGTATATATAATGTTTTGATATGACAAAACTTTTAAATAGACTTTCTACAAGGCAAACATATCCAATACATATCACAAAAATTATATAGATATATACTATAGTCAATAACATGACAAAAACTCCATCTCAGAAAATTGTCTAAGTCCACAGACTCTCCCTATAGCATACTGAATCTGACTGTAGACTCCGACTGTTGACTCCGACTCCTTCAGAATCGAAGTCAAAACAACCAAGAAATTTTTTTAAGTGCACACCATTATACATGATTCGACTATCGACTTCGACTCTTACAGTCGAATGCTTCATAATCTAACTTCATGATTCAACTGTCAACTTCGACTCTTACAGTCGAATGCTTCATAAAATCTAACTTCATTATCCGACTATCATCTTCAACTGATACAATCGAATGTTTCAGAACTCCAAATTCTCTGTATATGTCTGTCTAAGTCGAATTGCATTATTTTTCTTATTGAAGTCAAATCACTCCTATTCTATCTACAACTTCTACAGTCAAATTGAATGATCTTATGAATTCGACTTCACTGTCAGTTCTGTACTTAATACTTTTCTGTCACTAAGGTTAAACAATTATTCTAAACTTTTTTCCTAATCATCTTAGACATATTTTAATGATATCTTCATTGATTAACTTTTATTAATCCATCAAATTATTATAATTTTACTATTATGTCTCTGACAAGACAAGTAATTCTATACTTAAATATTCATCTGAATCCTACGGAGATTATTTCTAAAATATTTTTTAAACTGAGCTGTGTGCTCTCATGTCTTTGTTCTGGATTTTCTTGGATACAAAAAGATACAGTGCATTTTGAAATTACAGCGCATGGCATGTGACAAGACTTACCTACCACTGGCAGACCCACGCCCTACCTTTTTAGCATATCTTTCTGACTACTCTTTCTGTCTGAAAGCACACCTATATGAGTTTTCCATGCCTTCTTTTGTACTCCTCTGACTTACCTACCTCAAAGGTATGGAGATGTTCTTCCTTTTTGTCTTGTCTTTGTTGCAAACATTTATTGGAGCACGTTTATAGCATGCTACCTTCACAGTCCACCTGTTGAGAGGATATCTGTCTAGCTATCTGACGACATTGGAAAGAAGTAAAAACAGAAGAACCATTGGATAACAAGCCTTGCAATATCCAAATGATTTTAAAGCTCTCTTCAAACGGGCAAATTCCAACGGCCATCTTTCAAACAACTATATTCTGAAGCTATTTAACAGAAGCTGAAGTTTGAAAGAAACTACATTATTCAGTGAAAACACAAGTCTTTGCAACTTCTGTGAGCTTCACACTTCGAATTCTCTCAAGCCAGAAAACACACAAGCCTTCTTGCAAGCCAAGTTTGAGAGCTCCCCTTTTCAGCAGAAATTCTCTGATGCTCTCTAAGTTTTCTTAGAAGTCTTATGTTTGGGTGGCAATTGTAATTGCTCATTCTCTGAAGTCCACCCTGCACAATCAGATAGGATTTAAGTCTAATTTCTGATCTGTTAAGATCCTTCTGAATTTAGTGTGTGTTTGTGCTCAGCTCTGAGGCAAACATACAAGTGTCTCTTTATTGTTTTCTTGTGTAATTCCTGCAAAAGGTGTTCTGCATTTCCCTCCAGTGTAGGGAAGGCCTTTGTGTAAGGAAGTTGTGTACCCCTATTTGGGAAGACTTGCTTGGGAGCAGTGGGATTGTATTTCCTCTCAAGGGTGAGCGAAGGCCAATTTATTGGCAGATTAGTGGAAATCTCAAGTGGTTGGTTTAAGGACTAGATGTAGGACTTCTATGTAGGAAGGGCCGAACCAGGATAAATCCTGTGCATACTTGTGTGATTGTTTCCGCCTAGTTCACACTTGAATCACACACACCACACTAAGCACTAACGAATTTATTTAGTGTTGTGCAATTTCAGAAGAAAAATTTAAAAGCAAGAAGTCCTATTCACCCCCCTCAAGGACATCTATTGTGTCATTTCGATCCAACACCGAGCTTTTCAATGAACATGGGCCTGAGCCAATCCATGAAACGGTTTGCCTTCAGTCATTCAGTTCTCACCAGGTGTGGGGCATACACAACCAGATGCGGGAACTGAGCCTCATACTCAGCAAAGGACATTCCTTTCTGTTTTAGTGCGGCAAACTCCGCTGCCTTCTTATCCTTGACCGTCTCCGAGAAGTACTTTCCTCAGAAAATCTCGAGGAAACCTGTCCATTCTAGTTCGCCAACATTAGGCAAGTGGGCCGATGTGGCCTTCCACCATGCTCGGGCATCCTTAGTGAATTGAAAAGTGGCTAGTACCACCTTCTCCCTGTTAGGGCATTGCATGACTTGGATGATCCTTTCTATGTCCTCCTGCCAGTTCTCTGCTTCATATGGTCAGGGGATCCAGAGAAACGAGGAGGGTTTAAACTCCTAAAGTTACGGTGTAAATCACCGGCTCCATTCCTAGCTGTCGTAGCCTGATTTCCAGCCTGAACTACATTTTGTAATGCTTGGGTCAGACCAGCCATGGTGTCTTGCATAGCTTGCCACTAGTTGCGAACCATTGCAGTTGAGTGTAAGAGTTATGAAAGTTCCTGAGAAAAGGATGGAAACCAATTATTGTCTCTAGATACATTATCAGAGTCAATGGGTAGGAGTATTTTGTTCATTATATCATATTCCCAGTCTCTACCCATTCTCACCAGGTTCTATATTTAATTTCCATGACCTCGGTTCCATAGGTATCTCCTAATCCTGAGACATATATCCTATTTGGTATTCCTAGGCTCTGATACCACTAAACTGTCACGTCCCGAGAATACGCAGTGGATATTAATAATACAGAATAATTCGAGACGATCCCGAGACGTGAACAGTCCGCAAATAAGCCTCTAGCTAGCACGCACTAAATGATAACAACATACATCATCAAAGGCCCAAATATTGAACTCAACTAATCTAGTATTCAAATCTCAACTCATTGTATTCTAATGGAAACTAATACAGGACTAAGACCCAATAAAAAGAATAGCACATTTATTCCTCACTTCCTACTACAAGAATCTAACACTCAAAGCAAACTACTTATAACTAGACTCATAGTTGGAACGCTCATCACTCGGACGCATTCCCATCCTTGACTTGCTCTTCCTCTAGAATGTCATAATCACCTAGAATGGTTAAAAGTAGGGAATGAGCAAATAGGCCGAGTACGATTTATATCTCAATGTGCGGGCAATGATATAAGTGATTAACAATTTAGAACTAGGTAAGCACGATGAATGTCATGATATGCATGTACGAATAAAACTCATTAAAACATGATACACGAAACAAGCTAGATAGAGTGATCACGATAGAACAAGATCTAGAAGGATATAACGAGATAGAACTAGCATAATTTCACTTTGTACAACACGCAAGATTTCACTTGATGTCAAGAACGCAAGATATCACTAATTGCAATAAATGCAGGACGACCAGATCATGCAAGCAAGCAACGCACCGAGCACGATCATGTAACACTAATTACGCACGTAGACACTAATGTACACCATGAAAAGATCCATAAAAAATTTACACTAGGGCACATGTATGTGGTTATTGTATCTATCATTCAACACGCACGCACGACTCCAAGCACAGATGCAATGTCAGTATCATTATACCCCATGGTTAACAGTATATTTATGACTCTCCGTCATTGGAGCTAGACTAGAGCCCTTGGACACTCGCTGTACCCGGTCAGCATCTCACTTAAATTTTAAATGTAGATACCCACAGTCATTAATAATGACCAAATAGAGTTTCAATAAGTAAGCATGTGTAATGTCATGATTTATACTTTAATTCAATCTTTACATTAATGGATTTAATCTAGATTGTAAATCACACTCACGAGAACAAGATGAGAGAGGAAGTGCATGCTATCTCTAGGGAACTTCAATAGTACAACCAACTTGGCCTCCATGTGGGAATCTACAGAGAGCGGATATTTACGGAGGTCTTAGAGAAAAGGTCGCTAGTCTTTTCGATTCAGAATGACCGATAGAGAGCTTCCAAATCCATAAGAAAGGGCTGCCTAACATTGCAAGTGTATAGTGATGTACGCATCTCAAATCACAATCCATCGGTTTCAAAGTCGCGGAAAGCACTTAACATGGTGGCAGGACATGAAACTAAGCACTTAACTAATCATGGTTTACAAGATTTTAAGATAACAAATTTTCATTTTAATCAAGCTAGAATAGTAATAAGAGCGAATCACAAGTTTCATGAATGATCATATCATTAAGAAAGCAATTAGAATAATATTCATGTAATTAGGCTTTTAAAATGGGTTAAACAATTTTAAGCCATTAAACAGATATCATGTAATGATCAGACCCAAGATATGAAATGACACATTGGATACCATGTTAAACAGACCTCGAGTATGCCTTGAAATATGCGTCCAACACAGTGGACGCACTTCAGAACACACTGTACAGTGAAAACCAGCGAAACGAGGAAAAGTCAAAATCGCATCCAAGAGGGTGGCCGCCTTCATGCTTGAAACGCGTCGGGGGTCCCGGACGCATCTACAGGAAATAATAAAAAAAACACTGGGCAGGAAAAACCTCTGAAACGCGTCGGAGCATCTGGCCACGATTTAGACCGGCCCGGACTCCCAGGCGGCGCGCAGACCCACGCGGGCCGTTGACGGGTCAATGCCTTAATCGTGTCGAGGTCTTCAGACGCCTTTCATATGGTCACGTCGCCCATGCATGACGCGACACCAGGCACTTTAAAAGCATCCTCTGAACTGGACGCGGTTCAAAGTTCATGTAGAAAAACTCGAAAACGTAGGAAACACAGGGTGCGATTCATGCAACACTTATAACTCCTAAACTAGGGCTTTTCGGACAAAAGTCTCAATATGAATGTTGTTGTAAATAACAGAGGATAGAACTATGATTTTTAAATAATTTTAAACGGCCTCGAGATACATGATAAATCGACTTGAACAGGAAAAGACCCTAACATGCGTGACTTTGGCAAAAACCTATAATTCAAAATCTACTCATGGAATCGATGAAACCAACTGGACATGAATCTAGACGTGATGCTCTACACATTGCTATAATATTTTTTAAGGTTTGGCCGAGAAAACATACCTTCTAGGTTGATGAAGTCTCATTCTTAACAAATCCCTTGTTCAGACTACAGTTTGAAGAACGCCTAATACTCCGTGTATACTACACTAACATTGGGCATTCCAGTTGGGTTAGGAAGTAGACTTGACCCTCTTTCCAGGGGTATAAGCCTTGCAAGGTTTGGTGTGGCTTGACTCACTTTGGTCGACCACAAGAAGGGTTGTTTGTACAGGTTGAAGCAGAACGCAGCAGGGAAGAAGCTCGGGTTGGGGTGGTTTCTCCTCCGTTGGGTGCTCAAGACCAGCCTCCCACGACCCCAACAATGTATATTTTCGTCCCTAGGGTTTGGTGGAGAGTATTTAAGCAACCATGGGTTTAGGAGTCCTATTGTGAAACAGGAAACTAGGGTTTGCGATTTTGACATATCACTTTCCTAATTTGAGGATTTCTTCCTCCATCAGAGTGTGTGAGGCTTTAGGAATCTCCCACCATAGTTAAGCATGAATTTTGGTTGCCATGAATGCATGTTCTCATTCCAATTCAACTCTAATTGCCTCTTTCTAATTTCAGCTTATTTAAGCTATGAATTTCCATGCATTTTCTTGCTTCATTTGTTTTTTGTGCCAAATGTTGTCCATGGCCCATTATAATGTGGGTCATTAATATATAATGTTGGAAGTCTCTCCAATATTTTTGTTTAATTTATGATTGCGGCGTATTTCCGTGTTAACAGTTTCTGACTTGTTTCCTAATTTGGATAGTCGGTCACAATAACTCTTAAACTTAGCCCAAATAATTTTTATTAACCCAAATTTCTTACTGGGTGATTAGAGGATATTATTTGAAGTCCGTATATGATTTTTATTAAATTTTCTGACTCATCCAAGTACGTGTGATAATGATTTTTCGTCTTATTCATGAATTACGATAATAAGTCGTGAAACACTTTAAACTTGGCTAATATAATTTTTCTTGGCATAATTTCTTTTGAAACATTTAGTAATAATGTTTGGGGTCGATTTATAATTTTTACAGAATTTTCCAATGTGTTTTAGCACATACGATAGAGATACATAAGTTTTAAATAATCTGATATTATGGAAATTATTATTTCCATTTTTCAAATTTTTACTTATTAAATTTTATGGGGTGCTATAAGGCGTTGCTTGGAGTGGAGTTGAGGGGGAATGAGCACGTTGTTCGGAGAGAAGAAGAAAGTGGGCGTGTTGCACGAAGAAGGAAGGGGAATAGGCGTGTTCCTGGTCAGAGGAGGAGGTCGAGCGCGTTGCCCGGGGAGGAGAGAGGAGCAGGCGCATTGCCTGGAGGAAGCGAGAGGGGAACGGGCGTGTTGCCCGGAGCAGAAATTAAAGCGGGCGCGATGCCCGCAGCAGAAATGAAAGCGCGGGTGATGCCCAAAGCAGAAGTTAAGGCGGGCGCGATGCTCGGAGCAGAAATTAAAGCGGGCGCGATGCCCGGAGAGACGGGGCCTGTCCTGAGCCTCATTGTGGCTGTGGTTTCTTGTATGCATTGGCCTGCTTCGTCCTCCTATTGCCCCTTGTTTGTGGCCATTGCTAGTTGTCCTACTTCTTCTGATGCGAAGAGTTGGTCCAAGGAAGCGGTGATGTCGCCCATGTCAAACCATTTGTTCCATTCTACCTTGGACTCGCCCTTCTTGACTTGATTTGGTGGCCTGGAGTTGTTTACTGCCCGATATGTGGCCGGGGTGAACAAAGAATAGGTTCTACAGTGATGGTGGACGTCTGTCATTCCCCGGCTGTAGAGGTCCTCTCTTAAAGTGTTCATGCAGGATCCCGTAAGAGGCTGCCTTAGTTACGGCTTTGCCCTGCCTGACCGGTAACCCAAACCTGCCTTGGGTCTCATCTTGCAGTCTTTCACCGCCTCCGTCGTTCCCAGCAGCTGTGCCCCAAGCCCTATGCCTGGCTGTACGCCATCTGCGTCATAATGTGCCAGCCCTTCTTGTGATTATCTTGCTCCTTCCAACAGTGTTGACGGATGAGCTAACGGGCCAGGATACATTGGTGCCTCTAGTACCGACATCAGCGGTTGATTGCTGAGCCAGATATAAGGGACTGAGTTATTAGTCATAGCGTCCACTTCCATAATTGCAGGTTTTTTGCCAACCTTGACAACCCGCCCCTTGTAAGGGAACTTGAGGCATTGATGGACGATTGATATAACGGCACCAAGGGCCTGGATGAAGGGCCTGCCCAGAATCAAGTGGAAACTTGGGTCCATGTCCAAGATGTGGAAGTCCATTTCAGTAACAGACGGACCCAATCTTATTTTCAATGTAACGACCCTTTTGGCGGCCTACTGGTGTTGTCGTAGGCCGTAACAGTGATGGCAGAGGGTCAGATGATTATAGGGAAACTCCACAGAACTCTAGTGTGTCAAAGGACACAACATTGATTGATGCTCCGGAGTCCACAAGCACCGAGATACATGGACCCCATTGATGTTGACTGTGAGGCATAGGGCATACCGCTGGGACTCGGCTGGTGCTAACTCATCTTCATGAAATTCTATGGTCGGGTGCAAGCTTGTGGGAGTGAGGACAGCACTAATTTGATTCACTGGAAGTCCTCATTCACCATGGCTTTCTGCAAATACTGCATAAGGGCCTCCTGGTGCACCACTGACCTCTTGATTAATTCTAGGATGGATATCCTAGTCGGAGTCTTGTCCAGGTGCTTTAGCAGATCATACTGGGTCCTTGGGAGGGACTCCTCTTGCTGGGCTTCTTCCTCCTAGGGCACTGATGTTTGTTCCTACTGTTGGGGGAATATTCTGTTAAATATGCACCCGCTTCAGAGCACCATGGTTGCCTCTAAGCTTTCCCCACTATTGATGCCGCGGCCGGCAGAACGAAGGTGGTAGGGAGGTGGAAGCCTAGGGGGTGAATATTTGGTGTGGTAATTGGATGCTTGCCGTACTCGGGGGTGTGGTGGTGGTACGGAGAAAGGGAGCTTGGTGATTGGGGGTAATGAGAGGTATGGTTGATGGTGTGCGGAGAAAGGTGGGTTGGATGACGGTGGTGGATGCGGGGCAGTGATGGTAGGGACTAGCGGTTTGGTTGCGGTGGTACGGTGGAGGTGTTGCGTAAGAAGGGGGCTTGTGCATTGGTGGGTGGTGGTGTTGTGGTGATGGTGTGGTGGCAGATGATTGGCGAGTTAGATGGTTGGTTAATGGTGTGAGACGATGGGTGGGGATGCGTAGGAAGGAGGGTAGTGGGTTGTCAGGGGTAGGTGTACAGATGAAGGGGGGTAGGGTAAAAGAGGATTGGGACGTGGAGGCTACTTTTGTAGGCCGACCTGGCGTTCTTTCATTGCTGGGAGACGTTGTGAAAGCATTTACTTGTTGGTTCGGAGGCTGGTGCTTCGAGAGAGGGTTTTGGATAATGCCTATGTTGGGGCTGGCTGGGGTTCCTAGGGCTGCTGCTGCTGTTGTTGCTGCTACTGGTTCTGCCTGGGCGGCATTCTTGCCTTCATTTCCGCTATATACTTCCTCATCTCCTCCCAATCTATGGCTCCATTGTCATTCAGATTGTAGATATAGTCCTTGAAATGAAAACATGCCTCCAGAGTATGGCCTGGTCCTCGATGAAATTCACAGTACTAGGAGGTGTCGACATTGGGAGGCCATTGTAGCCTTTCCGTGGGCAAGGTGAGTGCGCCGGCGGCCATGAGGGCGTTGAAAATATCTGGTATGGTCTCTGGCAAGGGAGGATAATGGGTTCTCCTCGGGCCAGGGGGGTGTCGAGGCTGTGGGGCTCGTAGTTGCTTGGAGGGGGTACTTGGTTGTATTGGGGAGGTGCAGGAGCAGGTTGTTGTTGTTGGTATTGAGGAGGGGCAGGCTGACGGTATTGAGGTAGCTAAGGTTGGCGATATTGTGGAGGCTGGGGTTCCTGATACTGTTGGTTGGCGGGAGGTTGTTGGTACTGGGGCCGTTGTGGCTGTTGATATTGTGGCTATTGAGGTTGGCGGGGCTGTTGAGGTGGTGCCTAAAGATTGGAGGGTTGTTTGGCCTGGGGGCATGATGGTGGGGCTGTTGGGCTCGGGTATTGGCATTATTGTTGGGGCGGTAGGTGGAAGGACTAGTGTCACGCCGAGAATTACGCAGCGGATATTAATTCGAAGAATTCGAGTCGATAATTCGAGACGTGAACAGTCGGCAAATAAGCCTCTAGCTAGCACGCACTAAATGTGTATCAACACCACATCACAATAGGGCCCAAATGTTGAACTCATAAATTGTATTCAATTGTATAAAAATGAAAACTATTACAGGACTAAGACTCAATAAAAGCGAAAGTACATAATACCTCACTTCCTACTACATTGTTCTAACACTCAAAATAACTAACTATAGATAGACTCATAATTGGAACGCTCATCACTCGGACTCATTCCCATCCTCGACTTTCTCTTCCTCTTGAACTTCATAGTCACCTAGATTGGATAAAAGGTAGGGGATGAGCAAACTAGCCCAGTAGGATTTATATCTCAATGTGCGGGCAATGATATAAGTGATTAACATTTTAGAACTAGGCAAGTACGATGAATGATATGCAAGTACGAATAAAACTCGTTTAAACAAGATATATAAGACAAGCTAGAGAGAGTGATTATGATAGAACGAGATTTGTGAACAAGATGACAAGATAGAACTAGCAATAGATCACTTTGTACAAGCACACAAGAATTCACATGATGTCAAGAACGCAAGATATCACTAATTGCATTAAATGCAGGATGGCCATATCACGCAAGGAAGCAAGCAAGATTTCACAAGCACGATCAAGTAACACTAATCAGGCACGTAGACACCAATGTACACCAAGAAAAGATCCATCAAGAATGTACACCAAGACAGTGTATGTGGTTATGTATCTAACATTCAACAAGCAAGAAAGTACTCCCAGTGCAGATGCAACGCCAGTAATCATTATACCCGATGGTTAACAGTATATTTATGACTCTCCGTCATTGGGGCTAGACTGGAGCCTTGGACACATGCCGTGCCCGTCAGCCATCTCATGAAAATTTTAATGTAGATACCCACAGTCATTAATAATGGCCAATGAGAGTTTCAATAAGTAAGCTGGTGTAATGTCATGTTCATGATGATGATGGGAAGAAGTAATAATTAAATTGAACATGATTTCATGAGAACAATGGTCAAGAGATAAATTTGGCAGCATAACGGTACAATTTATACTTTTGTTCAATCTTTACTTAATGGCTTTAGTCTAGTTTGTAAGTCACACTCACGAGATCAAGAAGAGAAAGGAAGTGCACGCTATCTCCAGGGAACTTCAATGGTACAACCAACTCGTCGGCCATGTGGGAATCCATGGTCAGAGGAGATTTACGGAGGCCTTGGTGAAAAGGTCGCTAGTCTACCGATTCGAATGACCGGTAGAGAGTTCCAATTTCCCAAGAAGGGGCTACCTAATAGTGCTAGTGTGTAGGCGGTACGCGTGTCACAATTCACAAACCATCGGTTTCAAATCGCAAGAAGCACTAGACATAAAATATGGAATAAAACTATGCTCTCTAACTCATCATGGTTTGCAAGATTTTATGATAACCATTATCATTTAAACGTGGAAGAACAGTAGGAAGATTTAATCACAAGTAGCACGAAAGGATCATAACATTTAAGGAGCACTTAGAATAGCATTCATGTAATTAAAGCTTTTAAATGAGTTAATAAATTTTAAGCCATTAAATAGCAATCATGTAATGATCAGACCCAAGACAGGCAACTTACACAGTAAATATCATATTTAAACAGATCTTGGTATATGCGGAAAACTATGCATGAAAACACATGGTTTCAGGTAAAGTTCTGAGATCGCGACATATCCTATAAGGAGGCAACGGGGTCGTCAGATCAGGCAGGCAGAAGGCGACATGGGTACTGTCGCAACCAGAATGCGACAGAGGTACTATCGCGACCCGACCTCAGAATGCGACATATCGGGCCGTCGCGTTCACAGGTCTGCGCCTGAGCCCGACATGGATCTGACATGCTCTTGGTTCAGACTACCATGATTTGACACAGGGTGATATTCATGAAAAGCCTATCCTCTCTATATGCTGATCTTTAGACAAAACTCACAACATAGAAAATGTCAAGGACATCTATTGAAGAATTTTGGTGTTGTGGTCTGGGTCTGAATCGATCTCTAATTGTATGAAATACAGGAAGAATGTGGGAAAGCCCTAAAATGCATGACTTCATGGCGACTTACATGTTAGACTTGTAACATGAGATCTACTGACATTTGGACAAAACGTCTAACATAAAAGATGACAAGGACAACTAGTATAAGATCTTTGTTGTTGGGGTTTTAACCTAATTCGGTCTTGAACCTTGTGAAAAACATGAGTAAGTGAAAGTTAAATGCAACCAGAAAATGCAGTATCATGCATGACTCTATTACGAAGTTTATAACTCTCTAAATAATGATATTTAAGCAAAACATTTAACATAAAAGATGACCATATCGACAAATACAAGAACTTTCATGTTCGAGGCTTGACCTACTTCGGTCTTAAATCTCGAGCAAAACAGGAAGAACCTAAGGCTAACTGCAAACCCGAAAACACAGTATATGCATGACTCTCTTACGGGGTTCATAACTCTCTAACTAAAGGGTTTAGACAAAACGTTGAACATGAAAGATGATCTTGACTATAATTATAAGAACTTTGATGTTGATGATTCAGTCTAATTCGCTCTCAAATCGTGTGAATAATAAGAACAACGGGAAAAGCTCTAACAGTGCGCGACTTTGGAAAAACGCTTATAATTCAAAATCTACTAAAGAAATTCGATGACCAGTGGGAAATGAAAGTTAACTTGATGCTCTACACATTGGTATAGGATATGTTAAGATTTGGCCCGAGAAAACCTACCTTTGGTCGACTTCAAGAGAGTGGTTTGTGCAGGTCGCAGCAGATGAGAAGGGGAAGAAGAACGGCTTCTTGTGGTCGTTCCACAGCTCCTCAGCCACCAAGAGCTCCTCCATACGACCCTAGCAAGTTCTAAATTCGTTCCTAGGGCTTGGGTGAACAGTATTTAAGTAACCATGGTGTTTAGGAGTCCTATTATAACTAGGAAAAGAGGATTTCGGGATTGGCATGTTTGGTTTCCTATTTTTGATGATTTCCTCCTCCCTTTGAGTGTGTGAGGCATTAGGAAACCTCCCCTCATAGTTAGGCACAAATTTAGGTTGCCATGAATGCATGATTGCATCCCATTCAACTCTAATTGCCTCTTTTTAATTTCAACTTATTTATGGTTACGAATTTCTATGTATTTTCTAGCTTCATTTGATTTTTGGGCATATGTGTCTATTGGCCCACTATGATATTAGGTCATTATTTATATTGTTAGAAGCATTTCTAACATCTTTATTTAATTTATGATTGCGTCGTATTTCCGTGTTAACGGTTTTCCGACTTGCTTTCTAATTTGGATAATCGGTCACCATAACTCTTAAACCTAGTCCAAATGATTTTTATTTACCCAAATTTCTGGATGGGTCGTTAGATGATATTATTTGAAGTCCATCTATGATTTTTATTTAATTTGCTAACTCATCCGAGTACGTGTGATAATGGTTTTACGACTTATTCATGAATTACGATAATAAGTCACGAAACACTTTAAACTTGGCTAATCTGATTTTTCTTGGCACAAATTTCTTTGTGAAACATTTAGTAATAATATTTAGGGTTGATTTATAATTTTTACGAAATTTTCCGAAGTGTTTTAGCACATACGATAATGATACGTATGTTTTAAATACTTGTTATTATGGAAATTATTTATTTCCATTTATTTGAATTTTTATGTAATTAAAATTTCCGGGGTGCTACAACTAGGGTTGCCCATTGCACTCACCTACTCATTCTGTATGACCCCCTCAGTCGTGGGACCATCTGTAGGGGGAGCACCACTACCCTTCTTGAATGTTCGAGCCTTAGGCTCAAACATGGCCATGATCGGAGAGTCCTTTAGTTGAGTCTGGATGTACCAGGATCTCTCATATAGTTCTTCCATTGTGGTTAGCTTGTTCATGGCCAAAGTGTGCCTGAATTGCGGCGTGGCATTCGTCGTAATCATCTTTACTTGCTCTGATTTAGACAATGGATCCCTCAACCGCTCAGCCAGGGCTCTCCACCTATCAACATAGTGCATGAAGTCTCCATCAGCCTTCATCTTCAGCCATTAAATCGGTGATTGATAGTGTAGGACCAACCCTATCTTTGTACCTCTGCAGGAACTTTCTTCGCACTGCCTACAAATCTTCGGCATCTGAGGGCTCCACAGAGTAGAACCAATCAAGGGCGGGCTCGTCTAAAGACCAACGGAATAGGAATGCAAGAGTGCGGCTATCATTCTGCCAAAAGGAAGATTCGTACATGAATTTTTGATATGTATGAATGGGTTGTCGGTGCCATTGTAACGACGGTAGACCGGCAGCTCAGAGGGGGGAAGATGAAAGACTGGCATGGAAGGGAGTGTCAGTTCAAAGGAATCCTTGGGTGCGGACACTCTTTTAAAATCATGTTCCAAGCGACTCACCTACGCCAGGAGGGCTTGGGTAAGTTGGTTGGAAGATGGTTGGAGGGTGCCTCCGAAGGAAGGTGGTGGGGGACATCTACCTGAGTGGAATAGTGCATGGGAGGGGCACCGACAGGCGCGGAGGCATGGGCCGGGGTTCGAGGAAGGTAGGTGGGCCTTGCCACGTTGGGGCTCGGCTGAACATAAGAAGGCCCCTCAACGGGGCTGTGGGGGCGAGAATGGCTAACTGAATAGCCCGCGAGGGGTTAGGAGAGACTCAGACCGTCGGTTGCAAGCAGATTGAATATGAACACCCGCACTTGGGTGGAAAGCTTGAACTGGGTCGGGGACAGACTTCCCCTTCAGGGCAGTCTGGACCTTCTGAAGCTGGGAAGCTTGGAGGCTCTGGAGGATGTCCACGAGTTGGGACAGATCAATTGGGGAGGAGGTGTTTCCAGCGTCATGCCTTGTCGAGACGTGGGGAGCCTGAGTATCCATCGCATTAACATGCGAGGTGGCTAGACCATCATGAGGTGCATCGGGAAGGCGTGGGAAGGGACCCAGGGAGTCATACATATCTTCATAGGTATCATCATGAAAAGCCATATCTTCGTATTCAGCCATCGAAAGAGATCGGCTTGAATGAAGTTGCATGAAATTTTCAACCAACAAATGTGTTTTAAAGGGCACTTACCAGACAACTACTCAAACAAGTTTGAGAGAAGAGGTTAATGTCTTTTAATTCACAGACATGAATAAGCTTACGTCCACTTTAAATGTTCAGTATAATTCAGTGTGGGTTTTAATTGCAATATGTCACTCCAAGTGGTTATGGGCCTAAATGGGTAAGATGATAACTTCGGGCCCACTAAGCAATCTCCCTTCCATGCAATAGGTATTCTAGCACGGGTCTCCGGAAATGGGTACAATCGGCTCGCTCCACCGTAAGGGAATCCACGGGGTACGGAGACTTATGGAGGTCCCGATGAGGATTCTCTAGCCCAATGAGACGGAATGCCTAATGGGGAGATAGTCCTCACCGAGAGAGGTGTGTGGATCCTAGGAAAGGAGGGAAGGAGGTCCCCCAGCCGAGAATATGCCGTGCAAGTGCGAAATACAAAGAAATGACAGAAACCCGAGCTCTCTGTGACAGGCTGAATCGCATCTAGTACAGTGGACGCGCTTTAGTTTTAATCGCGTCTATTCAGTCAGCTGCAGATCTGACAGCTCGCAGAAGCTGTAAGAGCCGAGGCGACTCCCTCTGGACTCTGTCACAAATCGTGTCGGGTGTACCCGCCGCACAACAAACACAAATCGCATCCTCTGTATAGGACGCGGATCAAAGATACACCCGAGCAGTTATAAAAAGCTGTAAATCAAAGGAGCATGCTTTCAAACAATCAAACAGGAAGAAGTAAAGACCAATTAGGATGCTTTCTTCAGGTGAATGTAAATAAACATGGAAGGGAGCAGGATGGTGATTTTTTTTTCTTCTTTTCTTTTCAAATCAAATTTCTACGACGGGAAGTGCAGAGAAAAATGACACGAATACAAGTTGGTAATGGAGATGGGAATCCCAAATAGCACCGCGTGGGGTGCGAAAAGAGGGGTGTACGGCATGGGGTACGAAGGAGGGGCACACATGGGTGCCGAAGGAGGGGCACACGTGGGTGCCGAAGGAGGTAACCGAGCTAAAAGTAGAAGATGTCCCACCATGATCGCCAATTTGTAGACGGTGTTTCCTTTCCTCGGAGACACATGGTCTCACAACGGAGAAAAAAGACTTTAAAAGGGGAAGGAGAAAAGGGTTCTTTTGACGTAGATGAAAAGGAGAGGGCGAAGATGGGTGGAAAAGCAGAAAAAAGTAAAAGAAAAGAAACTGCGTGCATGTGTGCACGAGGATGGTATGTGTGATCGCCATGTACACGAGGGTACCAAATGAAACGGGCGAGAGGAAGAGTTGGGGGTACTTACCTTCACCCGGGGATCGTGGGAGTTGACGTGCGGGTCCTTCTTCCTCCTTCCACCGGTCGGCCGATAAAGGAGATTTAGCTCCGATGGTTACCTTGCAAGAGCAGAAAACAAGAAACAAGTGAAAAGTGGATTAGACTGTAACGTGTAGTAAAAGGTCTAATGGGGAGAGGTGAAAAGACGTTAAAAGAGGCATTAACACACCTCGTGGGGGTGGTGTTAAACCCCTAAAAGAGTGGGTAGGGAGGAAATGCTGTGTGTGTGGGGAAATGTGAGATGAATGGAATGCACGAAGAAGACTAAGATAAAAAGGAACGGAAGGGAGGGGGAACGGCGATGTAGCCCGTTGCTCGTGATGGATGCAGTGGGGACGAAGCTCCTTCCATCTCGCCGATTGGATGGAGGGGGATGGAGACTCCGAATCCCGAGGAGGAAGGCGTGGGATGACGGGCTTCATGCGTGTTCCTTTTTGGTTCCAGAACGCAGTCCTCTGGTCCAGCAGGGCTTCCACTTGTGAGGTTGGGCAGCTTAGGCTCAGAGGTCGAGGTGCCGATTTGGCAGGGCTTCACTGTCTCTGGGGATTCAAATGGATTCCCTCGGGTCGGTATTTGTAGGCAAAACATGCCCATATCAGGTCGTGCGCAATGGACGCCTTACTATGATGGATTGCGTCCGACTAAAGTGCCGCAATTTAAAAGCGCCTTGATGCATGCCCGATTTGACATTTGCATGATGATTGTTGCCCAACTACATTAAGAATCGCATCGGGCGAAGACACCATGTTTTCCTACGAATCGATCTTCTGATGGAATCGATCTTGATTTGATTGATGGTTTTGAAAACGCGGTGACACATGCAGACGCGATTCGAAATTCGTCATGTTTCGAAGCGTGAGAGCTCTTAATGCCACGGCTTGAGGGTGTACATTCATATTGACTTTTAATCGCGTCGTCCTGGCCAGATGCGTTTCTTGATTTCTCATGATTTGAAACGTAACCCTCTTAAATGCCGTGACTTTAGGGGTAGGCTTAGGCTTTGACTTTAAATCGCGGCGGCTTTGTCGGACGCGATTCCAGACAGTAGGTACAGAAAAAGCAAGTGTGATGCATGTCGGTTTTACCCACCGCAGATAACACCTCTTTAAAATACGTACACTGTACCAGACGCGAATATTTTAAGTTCAATAGACCCTTTTGGCGCCCTTGAAAAAAACCCTAAAATCCGGAAAAATTTAGGAAAATCACTCAAGAGGTTACTTGAGGAGAGCCACTTTGAGGCATTGCGGTATAACATGAAATTTGCTCGATATGTTGCCAAAATGGCGTGTCTACAGTAGGGTTAAGATCTAAATGATAATCACACACATACGAATTAAACTCCACACCAATGTCTTAATGATAAGCGACTTTTGTAGGAACTTAAGAGAACTAAGATGACTGTTGAATGTGCTCAAATGAGGGGCATGCAATAGACGATCCAAGAACTCACCTGTGTGCTTCTGCAAGCTGCACAAGGTGGAGGGAATCGCGGCAGTGTAGGCGAGCTACATCGTACTTTAGGAGCTTGAACCCACCTAAGTTCAGTGGTTCCACGGATCTGGATGAGGCCGAGCACTGGCTGAAGGAGACAGAAAGAATTTTCCATGTCATGCAATGTGCAGCTGGGGACAAGCTGCTACTAGCTACATTCCAACTAAGGAAGGAAGCTCGTGCTTCGTGGGAGTTTGTGGAAGCAACCAGGGCGAATAGTCAATTCACATGGAATGAGTTTAAGGAAGCTTTTAATCCAAGTACTTGTCCGAGCGTGTCCAGAAGAAAACGGCCACGAAGTTTGCTACTCTTAGACAAAGGAGCCTATCTGTGGCTGAATATGAAGCACAGTTTTCAAGACTGCCCCGCTATGCTGACCATCTGGTGAACACAGAGAAAATGAAGGCTAGGCGCTTCCTCGATGGCCTTAAGCCTCAATATATTACTGAACTGGCCCCTCTTGACATGAAGACATAGTCGAGATGGTGAAGAAAGCTAAACTACGGAAGATGCCATAGACTTCAATGATTGTATCAGAGGGAAGTTCGTGAAGAAAGAACTGACATCTGGTCTATCATCTGCCAAGCCAACTAAGGGAAGAAGCGTCCTTTCAGCATCACGAAAGGACCTAGTCAGGAAAGGAAACCCAAGGTCTTCATCCCCAATACTCCAGCAAAAAGAAACTGCAAGCACTATGACAAGCCACGTCACACCGCTAACGAGTGTTGGAGGATTGTTGACGCATGTCTGCGTTGTGGAAGCCGCGAGCACCGTATCCCCGAGTGCCGCTACTGAAGGAGGATGAGAGGACACTAATGTGCTTAAGAAATAGGGGAGACTGCAAGCCCTGCATGATGAAGAGCACACTGAGGAAGGTGGCATGGTAGAAGGTACCCTACAAGTTTTCTCCTTATCAGCATTTGTTTTATTGATACTAGAGCAATCATCCATTCATATCTCAAAATTTTGTTGATACTCTATATGTTAAACCAATATCTATGGGGTGTGAATTCTCTGTCACAACACCATTGGGGAAGAAGGAGAAATTGAATAAATACTTTCCATCTGCTGATGTAATGATCAGAGACATAACCTGAAAGCCGACCTGGTATGTATGCTCATGGAAGGCTATGACGTGATTCTGGGAGCCGACTGGTTGTCCACTTATGGGGCAAGTGTCGACTGCTAGAAAGGGAAAGTTACATTTAGTGATGCCCTAAGTTGTCATTCACTGGGATTAGACATAAGAGACAGATGTCTCTAGTCTCTGCCATAAAGGCCCACAACATGATAAGGAAAGGTTGCTTCGCTTTCCTTGCGGCCATGATAGTTGAAAAGAAGTGGTCTAAGATAGAAGACGACACATAGTCCAGGATTACCCAGATGTGTTCCCTGATGATCTACTAGGGATTCCCCCAGAACGTGATGTCAATTTTTCTATCGAGTTAATCCCTGGAGCTGCCCCGATATCGTGTCAGCCGTACTGGATGTCACCTGCGAATTAAAGGAACTTAAGATACAACTGATGGAGCTGCTAGAGAAGGGGCTCATCAGACCAAGTACTTCCCCATGGGAAGCACTTGTGTTGTTCGTTAAAAAGAAGGAGGATCGATGAGGCTATGTATCGACTATTGACAAACTCAATCAGCTAACCATCAAGAACAAGTACCCATTGCCTCGAGTCGATGAACTATTCGACCAGATATTTGGAGCTCAATATTTCTCCAAGATTGATCTCCGGTCTGGCTATCACCAAATGAGGATCAAGGATGATGACATTTTCAAAACAGCTTTCAGGAATAGGTATGGACACTATGAATTCATTGTAATGCCTTTTGGTCTGACCAATGCTCCTGTAGCCTTTATGCAACTCATGAACAGTATATACCGACCATATCCTGATAAGTTTGTGGTCGTCTTCATCGATGACATCCTCATTTATTCAAAGACCAAAGAAGAACACCTGAAGATCGCACTGCAAGTCTTGCGAGACAACAAACTGTATGCAAAGCTGAGCAAGTGCGAATTCTGGCTCAAAGAAGGGTCCTTCTTGGGCCATGTTATCTCAAAGGAGACGGCATCTCTGTTGATCCCTCCAAAGTCGAAGCGTACTCAATTGGGAGAGACCAACCAATGTCACAGAAATCAAAGGCTGCTAAGACTAACTGGATACTACAGGCGGTTCATAAAGGACTTCTCCAAGATCGCCGTTCCTCTCACGCGTCTTACATGAAAGGAGAATCCCTACTCCTGGAGTAAGAGTGTGAGAAGAGTTTCCAAACTATAAAATAATGTCTGACCTCAGCCCCTGTTCTCTCTCTTCCAATAGAGGGAGAAGGTTTCTCTGTCTATACCGATGCCTCAGGAATTGGGCTTGGCTGTGTTTTGATGCAGAAGGAGAAGGTCATTGCCTATTCTTCGAGATAACTGAAGACGCATGAAGTCAACTACCTTGTGCATGATCTAGAGTTGGCTGCTGTGGTCTTCGTCTTGAAAATCTGGAGACATTATTTATATGGTGAGCAATTCACAGTCAATTCAGACCATAAAAGTCTGAAGTACTTATTCTCACAAAAAGAACATAACATGAGGGAGAGATGGTGGCTTGAATACCTAAAGGATTTGATTTCAACATCCAGTACCATCTAGGAAAGGAAATGTTGTGGCTGATGCTCTTAGTAGAAAGCCGATGGCATCTTATCGCGTCTAGTTCTTGGCGAGATGCAATTACTAGAACAATTCGCAAGTTTAGACTTGAACATTGAACATAGGGATGATCGAGTCTTAGTTGTCAATATCAAGATTCAATCTTACATGCTAGAAGAGATCAAAGCACAACGGGACATTGATCCATTCTTGGCAAGTATCCAGGAAACCAGCTGAAAGATGTGACTTTGCTATGACCGAGGATGGAAAGCTTGTATTCCAAGGGAGAACATGTGTTAGGACAATGAAGAATTGAAGAGGAAGATAATGGATGAAGCTCACTAGACAAAGTATACAATTACTGGAGGGTACCAAAATGTATCAGGACATGAAAAGAACGTTTTGGTGGCCGAACATGAAGAGAGAGGTTACGAGCATGCTGCTCAGTCTTACTTGTCAACAAGTAAAGGCAGAACACATGAGCCCTGCTGGCGTACTCAGACCATTAGATATTCCGAAGTGGAAATGGGAAAGTATTGGCATGGACATCATCATGGGTTTACCAAGACCGTGGTGGACTCAATGCTATATGGGTCATTGTCGACCGGCTAACCAAGTCCGCACATTTCCTACTATAAATAGTAAGTGGTTTGTGTAGGTACTAGCCACATTATATGTCAAAGAGATCATGAGACTTCATGGAGTTCCATCATCCATTGTCTCGGATCGAGATTCGAGATTCACGTCCATTTCTGGAAAGGATTGCAAACTGCACTTGGTACTAAGCTCAATTTTAGTACCCCATTTAACCCGCAAACTGATGGGCAGATTAAGAGAACCAACCAGATTATTGAAGACATGTAAGAGCCTGCACCATAGATTCCAAGGCCACTGGAATGAGCATTATTTTGATTGAATTTGCCTACAACAATAGTTACCAGGCGAGTATTAAAATGGCACCGTTCGAAGCTCTCTATGGAAGAAGCTGTAGATCTTTGCATGCTGGAATGAAGTTGGGGAACAGCAATGGCTAGGCCCGGACATGATACAAAATACAACCAGGGATATTCAGGTGATTCGAGATCGACTCAAGATTGCTCAGTCTAGACAGAAGAGCTATGCTGATAAGAGGAGGCAAGATTTAGAATTTCAAGTAGGTAACCATGTATTCTTAAAGGTATCAACCTACTCATGGCATCCAAGATTTGGTGTAAAACGAAAGCTCAGTCCTAGATTCACGGCCTTTTGAAGTGCTCGAAAGGGTTGGTGAGTTGCTTACCGGCTGGCGTTGCCAAGAATTTGGCATGTGTACACAATGTGTTCATATCTCTATACTTAGAAAATATGTGTACGATCCTACGCACATCATTCGCCATTGGAAGTTGGTGCTGAACAAGGACATGACATACAAGTAGAAGCCAATTATGGTACAAGAACGAAAGGTGCAGCAACTCAGGAACAGTCCCATCCATGTGGTTAATGTTTTGTGGAATAACCGTGGAGTGGAAGAAGCCACATGGGAACCTGAAGGGATCATGAGGCGAAACTACCCCGATTGTTTCGGTAAGAAATTCTCTCTTTGTGGTCATATGAATTTGGGGACCAAATTCTATTTAAGAGGGGGAGGATGGTGTAGCAACCCATTATTTTTAAAATAAAATAAATAATTTCTAAAAGTAATTAAATGAATTAAATAAAACCAAATAAACATTAAAAAGTAATGGCTTGTTATATTAGCTCACTAAAAGGTTAATGGGTCAATTAGGAGTGGATTATGGGTTAAGAGGAAAATACCCAAGAAATTCATGCCTATAATTATAGGGAAAATAGAAAAGGGTAAATCAGGGATTTAAACCATGGCAGTTAGCCAAGGAAGGAAGTCAAATTCGTGACCCACCATGGCAAGCATCATCTAATGGCAATTCCACTCCAATTGGGAGGGGAGATCATCAAAACAAGGAAGGGAGCTAGCTAGAACTAGAACCCATGTTCCTAGTTATGATAGGACATGGAATAAGCTAGAGGGAAGGGAGCTAGCTAGAACTGGACCTATAAGTATTATCCTAAGACTAAGAGGGAAGGTTCTACATTGTGTTGGGGTCGTGGGAGGCTAACCTAAAGCACCAGGAGCAGAGGAGAAAGGCTGGAGAATGTAGCTTCTTTCCCAACTGTGCTCTGTTGCATCCTATGCAAAACCTGGAGTTAGACCTTCACAAAGGTAAGTATTTTCGGGCTGAAGAGAAAGTAAACTCATACCATCTTGTAGTGCTGCATGTCTAGTTCATATGTGCAAGTGATTTGCCCAATTTTCATCGTGTATCCATGGAGTTATAAGTGTTTTCCCATCGTCGCGCAAGTCTATCCCATTTCTTGTTCATGCTAGTTCACACACCTAATGAGACCAAATTGATTCAGTCCAAAGGCGTAGATCTCTTCTACTTGATGTCCCCTACAAGTTTCATGTTCAACACTTTTCCGCATGTGCCCTAGTTTGAGAGATATAAGTGTTGCATGATGTTCGCCACATGTTTCCTGTGTTTTCGGTTTGAACATTGAATAGAGACCGTGATAGGAAACGCGTTTAACTGACTGGTATCGTGTTGGCCTTGGCCGTCGCAATTACTTGAAAAGCGTCAGCCCATGTCGACGCATTTTGGCGCGTCCTGCGCCTAAACTGTGCGCCGTTGACATGTCAGAAGACCTCTGAAATGCGACCCCTAAGGTTGTCACGTTTCACTTTGTTTTCCCACCGTTACGGAACTGCACCATTTGAGCAATTAGGGTCATGAACGCGACGGTCTTCGTTGTCGTGTTTCTGCCCGCCTGTTAAACGCGACCATCACCGGTCGTGATTTACCTGTAATATTCCAGCAGCGTATATTGTCTTATTTAAAGGGTTTTTGGGCTAATTAAGCATGTGTACATCTGTAAAATTGTGTAATGAACAATAAACCATCATGATATTAAATTTTGATATATGTTACATAATTTCTTAATTTAAAAGTTAATATGCACAATTATTTCTTGTCTCATGATTTCATGCACATGGACACACTAAATATACATCCATTGCCATAAAATAATGCAGAAAATACATGAAAATAAATTATTTAAATAACTGCACATTATTCACAATATTAATAATGACATTGTTTCCGCTTTATTACAGTGTTTTGTATCACCGATATCACCGCTCCACTGTTCTAAAATTCCTCTAGAATGTCAAGCACCTCGTTTTCTCTACACACTACTCTCTTGACAAGTGGAACCTCTCTATTGGGCATTCCATTCTAGTAGACAATGGACCTTTTCTTAAGACCTCCTTAAGACTCCGAACTCTGTGGATTCCCTCATGGAGATCGAGCTGGTTGTACCCTAACGCCATAACACCTTTAGGGGTCAATATGATCCAAACGGCTTTAGAAGTTCTCTGTCTTATCTTAAATCGCACCGGACCTCTGTACTGTGCATAACATGGCAGTGGAAGGGTAGTGAATTCCACCGACTCCCAACACCAATTGCGCGTGTTGTGCAACTGATACTATCGCCCGTTTAATCCATATTTTATGTGCAATGACCTTTAGCCTCTCATATATATCTACTCGCTCAACTATTCACACTCTCTCTCCTGCTATCTCGTCTATTCATCTCGTACTACTCATCTATTTCTTGGTACTCTCTATTGGCGATTGACTGATTGTCTAAAGAGAAAAACAATATAACTAATGCCTGGCAATATATAAAGGGCTCGGACTGGTCCTGGGAGGTGCGCCCAAAAGTGCTATTTTCCCACGGGAGTTAATTGACCAGAGTGTTTGGCATTACACTTAAGTGCTATCTATCTCGACTATCTAAATGACAATCAAAGTGCTATACTCTACTCGTTGTGCTATTGTTATACATTGTGCTATTTGTGCTATGGCCATCCTGCTCTGTGCTATATTTGGAAACTTGTGCTATCTTGATCCCTGCTATTGTGCTATCTCGTACATTACATGACTCTCTCGCTCTATCATATAGTGACTCTACTTTTAATACATTAATCATGTAAGGTTGCCCGCACCATGAGATATAAATCCTACTGGGCATTGTCGCTCACCCTATGTTAGTTGTCATTGTGTTCTTAGGTGAGGCTGAGGAGAATGATACACTCACACGAGGATGGAGAGGACCAGGAGTGATCGACGAGTGCAATGACGTCACCATGTTATCCTAGATTGTCTTAGTTAGTCTTTTATTTCTTCTTATGTATTAGATTCAATGGGCCCTATGTTATGGCTCTGAGTTAGTTGATGTAATAGACCTCATTGAATTATCAATGAAAGATATTTGCTTTCGCATTATTTAGTGTCTTCTGTCAAAGTGTTTTTATTAACAGAATATTTATAAATAAATTTTTAGCAATCCATTAACCCCCCGTCTGGCTTGCAACCGGGTCACAATGGTTATGTTTAGTACTCTGTAGGCATCTGTCATAAAGAAAGAAGCCCATATGGGCAGTTGGACCTACAAGCGTTTAAGGTATGCAGATGTAGTTTGTAAAAAGTGTGGATAGTGGTGTGAGTAGGATGGAACGATTGAGAGAATATGAGATAGGGATGAGAAAGAGAGATGACACCAAGATGATAAAGTGAGGAGAGTAACAAAAAAACTTGTAAGGCTAACTAGAGAGTTGGGAATGTCCTCTTTCGAAAGGGCGAAGCACAGAGCAGAACAAGCGCGGGAAGAGGAATGATCGGATTGTGATAAAGAGATGTAGGGTCTTCGACTTTTTGGGTTTATATAATGAAATTATTTTTATTCTGAAAAGTGAACTTTGACTGTCAACATAAGGATATATTTATATTTTGACTGAAATGACGGAGTTGTTAGTTTCGACTGGGACATGAAGGCTATCGGATGTGGAATCTCAGAATAAGCTTAGTACTATGATTTAAATGAGATTTGACTTCAGATTGTTTAGGAGAGAGAATTTTCACTATTGTGAAAGGGGTAGTGTAGAGTTAAATATATATATATATATATATTTTTTTTAATTATAAATTGCACATAACAATTTATCTACGAATGTTGAAAATCTATCTTCAGTTAATAGTTTGGTAAAAATATAAGCTAATTGATGTAAAGTGTCAACAAAATTAATAACAATATTTCTAGAACATACATGATCTCGGATGAAGTAATGTCTGAGCTCAATATGTTTGGTGTGCGAATGCTGAATAGGTTTTTTTGTTAAGTTGATGGCACTTGTGTTGCCACACATGAAAGGAATGTTTTTGAGTTTATGGTCGTAATCCTCTAACTGATGTTGTATCCACAGAAGTTGCACACAATAGCTCCTTGCTGCCACGTACTTAATAGCTACAAGTCTAGTCACAGGTGCATAAGTTTCATCATAATCAATTCATTCTTCTTGTGAATAACCTTGAGCCACAAGCCAGTCTTTGTTCCTTACAATATTTCCAGACTCATTCAATTTGTTTATGAACACCCATTTGGTGCCAATAACTGAATGATCATGAGATTTATGAACCAAAGTCCAGACTTCGTTGCTGTTGAATTGGTTTAGTTCTTCCTGCATAGCCATAATCTAGGAGGCATCAGTAAGGGCTTCATTTATTATTTTTTGGTTTTATTAGAGAAACAAGTGCACTATATTCAAAGGATTTTAACATATCCCTTGTTCTTACCTTGTCCTCTGGCTGTCCTAGAATATTGTCTTGAGGATGATCTTTGAGAAATTTCCATTCTTTGGGTAGATCAACAGGAGTTGTCCTTGTTTGTTGTAGATCTTTTAGTTTTGTTTCTTCAACGTCCAGGGATGTGCCTTCGAGTTCCTTGCTTAGATTTTCTACATCACTATCATGCTCTTTTTCTTCCTTAGTGGAGAGGTTAGTTTCATCGAAAATTATATGAACCATTGGTTCTATGGTTAGAGTCTATCTATTTAAAACTCTAAACCCTCTTGGTTTAGATACATAACCTATAAATATTCCTTCACTATTGTGTTCATCAAGTTTGTCAAGGTTATCTTTTCCATTATTCAAGATAAAACATTTGTAGCCAAAGGTTTTAAATGAGATAAACTGAGCTTTTTATCTTCGAATAGTTTGTATAGAGTTTTCTTGAGTATGAGTCTTACCATGGAATGATTGATGATATAGCATGCAGTGTTGATAGCTTCAGCTCAGAGATATTTTCAAACAATAGTCTGGCAGCATAGTCCTTGCCATGTCAAGTAATGTTCTATTTTTTCTTTTTGCCACTCCATTTTGCTGAGGTGTTCTAGGAGCTAAAAAGTTTTATGGACTCCGGCGCGATCTCCCTAAAGTGAGACACTGGAAACAGGACTAGGTGGGGACCAATACGTCTACTGGTGTCCATCCCCCAACCACGAGCGCGCTACAAGCGACCGCACACCCACCAACACAAGTCACTGCCCCCTGCAGTCTTTCCCTTAGCCAGACATACAACTCAAACTTAGGAGTGAAGGTGTCCAAGAAGAAGATAGAAACCTTGACAGTACTCACCGTACTGGGACAAAACCCGAGCACCCAGTCCCTGGGCAACCGATTGAGGAGGTAACCACGGAAGGCGTTACAACCCAACTTGTTATGCACACATTTCCAAGCAAAACCCATAGTTATCAACCACGGTATAAACCAACACAACCCATACAGACCCTACATTGCATAGCCAACATAGCCCAAGCAATGTACAATAGAAACCAGATAGACTGGCCACAGAACCCCAGAGCTCGAGTGGCCACATTATAAATCGCGACCAATACAGTGGTCGCCATCGGTGCTTGAATCACGACGGACCAACCCGTCACCTTACGACCTGAATGGCGACGAGCCAGGCCGTTACGTTCACACAAAACGCGACGACTGGCTCCATCGCCTTTCATATAGAAGAAATCTACCTTTAGTTCTCATTCCGTAATTCACACCAAACCATCATACATGTTAATAAAGCAGGAAATAATTGTTCATATGAAACCCTAGGCATGCTCTCTATCATGTTCATGTGATTTCCAAATCAAAATCCACAAACCCTAACCTACACAGTCCATTCAAAAGAAAACAGTGAAGAGTTCCCCTACCAACAGAGGAACACACAAATCCAACACCGTCCGGACATTCCCGCACTCTGAAGCCCTCCTCGGGCCGGAACCACGTCGAACGGACAACAAATTAGTAGAAATCACCCTAGAATCCTCCAGCAAACCTCCTCTATCTGAACAGTGCACTGCACTGTCGACCAAGGGCAAAAGCCCAAAATATATAGAGTTTAAATTGCGATGTATCGAGCCATCACATTTAGAAACGCGACGTACCCTGCGTTGCGATTAAACTCTGATGACTCTGCATGCGCCACGTAGTGCGTATGGATAGCCCACATGCGTCGTTAAACACATGGCTAACAATCTTAAAATTAACGGTTTACACTAACGATTTTAACAATAGTTAAGTGGTGAGAGCCGAGTCAAATCCACGGGAAAAAAGATTTATAGATGAAAACCTTGAGTTTTTGTTTAAGAAAATAACGTGGTAGTATTAAGACTAAGTTGCACGAAATAAATTTAAACTACGCTAAATAAGTAAAGAGAGAGATAAGAGAGAATGAGAGAGAGAAGTCTAATTAACAAAAGGTAAATAACATTATGACATAAAATCTAAGAGTTTTACAGAGCGCACAAATCACTAAACTAATTTACAAAGAGAAAGAGAGAGAGAGAACGAGAGAGAAGAGAGAGAGACAGAGAGAGACGAGAAAGAGAAAATGAGAGAGAGAGAGTGAGGCGCGAGAGAAAGGAGAGAGACAGGATAGAAGAGAGAGAGGAGCGACGTGAGAGAGAGAGAGAGAGGAGAGAGAGAGATAAGAAAGAAAAGAGAGAGAGGAGAGAGAGAGAGAGGAGAGGCAGCAACGTCGCTTCACGTTGCATGCAAAGAATGCAACGTGAAGGGCGCGGGCGTGCGGGGCGGCAGACGGGCAGTGCACGTGGGCGCGGACGGCGGTGCGCACGGGAGGCGGGCACTGGCGAGGCGGTGACCAGTGTGCGGGGCAAGCGGGCGCACGCGCGGGCACGGACGGGCGGTGCACGCAGGCAGGCGGGCACTGGCGGGGCGGCGGCAGGACTGGGCACGGGCGGGCGGCGGCAGGCGCCTGTGCTGCTGCTGCTGTGACAGAGAAAGAGAGAGACCGAGAGAGAGGGAGAAGAAAGGCAGAAGAGAGGGAATAAGAGGAAAGGAAGAAGAAGAGAAGGTGTGCGCTGGAAAGGGAGAGAGAAAGTAAAAGAGAGAATAATAATCCCATGAGAGAGAGAGGGGGGGAGTTTATAAAGTGTAGATAAGAAAGGAAGGGGGAGAGATTAAAAGAAAGAGAGATTTTTGAAAAATAAGAGAGGGATTTTAAAAAATGAGAAAGTGTTTTTGAAGAGAAAGGGAGAGAGGGAATATTAAAAAAATAGAATCTCTCATTGTTCTCTCTTGATCCACTCAATTTATTGGCCCATTTGACACTTCATTTCTTGGCCCATTAATCCGCAAATACAACACAACAGATATTTAATCAATTATCGTCCATGTAATCTAATGATAATAGAAATTTATGAATTTATCAAGTATTTGTCAATAATGACACAATTATTCATAAAAATTCTTAGATTATCAGTATGCATCCGCGCTCATGTAAAAGCGGTTCCAAATCGCGATGGGGCAGGTGGACGCGTTCCTGTAAGAATCGCAACGACTGTGTTGGTCGCGTTCTTAATGAACCCATCAGAGGTCTGTTTGGGCTAGAACATCCAACCCTCCAGCCTCCCAACCTGCCACACCAACCTGTAAAAACATGTTTTAACCACACTCACACAATGAATGGGCCACACACTGGCCCCCAAACCTAGTAAACTATGATCTGAACGTACCGGTTATTGCATTACTATTACCTAAAAGGACTTTCATCCTCGAAATTAAAGAAGTAAACACATTAACAATGCAACACATATACGACTATCACCTAAAAGAATTTAACGCTTACGCAAACAAGTATGGATACGTCTTGTACATTTCATCGGCCAACTCCCAAGTATCTTCTCCACCCTGTCTATTCTCCGATCTAATCTTTACCAGCTCAATGTCCTTATTCCTCAACCTTTGAGTTCGGCGGCCTGTAATCATCACTCGGTAGTCTTGCATGGATATTTCTAGTTTCAAATCATCTCGTGTGTAGCTGACAATCTGAGAAGGATCCCGAATGTATCTCCTTAACATTGCAACATGGAACACATCGTGGGCATCTATGAAATCTATTGGAAGCTCTAGCATGTACGCTGTCTCACCAATCCTTTCCAAAATTTGGAACGGACCCACATACCTCGGACTCAACTTACCCTTCCTGCTAAACCTCAAAACACCTATGGTTGGAGAAACCCTTAAGAATACATAGTCGCCGACTTCTAACTAGAGGGCCTACGTTGTGTATCAGCATAACTCTTTTGCCTGCTTTGTGCTATTTGAAGCTTATCCTTGATGAACTTGACCATCTCTACACACTGTGCACCAATTCTGATCCCATTACTTGCCTTTCACCGACTTCATGCCAATTTAACAGTGTTTTGCAAGGTCTTCCATAAAGTGCTTCATATGGTGACATGCCGATACTTGTGTGATAACTGTTTTTGTAGGCAAATTCAACCATACCTAAATGCTGCTCCCATCCCGCTCCCCAAACTAAACAGTAAGCTCGTAACATATCTTCAATAGTCTGGATTGTCCTCTCCGTCTGCCCATCAGTTTGGGGATGGTATGTTGAACTATACCTCAACTGTGTACCAACAACCCTCTGCAAACTCTTCCAAAATCAGAAAGTAAACCTGGGATCCCTATCTGAAACAATAGTGACTGGAATTCCATGCAATGGCACAATTCTATCCACATATAACCTTGCCAATCTGTCTACTGTCCATGACATACTCACGGCTAACAACCTGCACACCTTTGTCAACCTGTCAACAAAATCCCATATACCATTATGACCTGTTACTGTCCTGGGCAAACCGGAAACAAAATCCATTGCTATGTCATCCACTTCCACTGCAGTATAAATAATGGCTGCAATAAACTATCTGGTCTTTGATGCTCTGCCTTAACCTGCTGGCATACTAAACATCTTGCTATGAATTCTACTATCCCCTTCTTCATGCTCGGCCACTAGAAATATTTCTTCAAATCTTGATACATCTTTGTGCTTTCTTGGTGTATGGTGTACCAGGACCGATGTGCTTTCTCTAAGACCTTCTACTTCAGACCAGCTTCACTTGGGACATATAACATGTGCCTGATCTAGAACACACAATCATCATCTATGGTGCCATCTTCCATCTTTACAATTTTAGACAAGTTCTCATCTACCTTTTGTGATTCTACTATCTGTCAATACAAAGATGGCTCCATTGTGCTGCTAGCTAACACTGCTCTTTGCTGGCTACTTGGAACAATCAAAGAATTTTTTGCCACATCTTCATACACTTCCATTCTCTCATCATCAATGGCTCATACTACTTTCTGCTCAAAGCATCTGCAACCAATTTGCCTTGCTTGGATGATATGCTAAGCTGAAATATAATCCTTTAAATACTCTATCCATCTGCGCTGCCTCAAATTCAAATCCTTCTGTGAAAATATGTATTTCACTCTTGTGGTCCGTGAAAATCTCAAATCTTTCACCATACAAGTAATGCCCCCATATCTTCAATGCAAACACAACTGCTGCCAATTATAAGTCATGTGTGGGATAATTCTCCTCGTGCCGCTTCAATTGCCTAGATACATAGGCCACCAGTTTTCCATGATGCATAAGCACTGCCCCAAGTCCTCTCCTAGATGCATCTGTATACAATACAAAACCACCTCGGCCTGACAGTATTTCCAATATTGGTGCTGAAGTCTGCTTCTTCTTTAATTCCATAAAGTTGCGCCTGTAATCGGATGACCATACAAATGGTACTCCTTTCTTGGTAAGCCTTGTCATTGGTGTTGCAATCTTTAAGAAGTCTTGGATAAACTGCCTGTGGTAACTTGCCAACCCAAGGAAACTTCTAATTTCTGGCACTGTCTTTGGTTCTTCCCATTTCATAACGACTTCCACCTTTGCTGGATCAATTGCAACACCTTCACCTGAAATAACATGCCCCAAAAACTGTATCTCTCTCAGCCAAAACTCACACTTACTGAATTTTGCATATAGCTGGTGCTCCCTTAATGTCTGCAATGTAGCTCTCAAGTGTGTTGCATGTTCCTCTTCAGAAGCTGAATACACTAGTATATCATCAATGAACACCATAATAAACCGATGTAGATATGGATGGGAAATCTTGTTCATCAAATTCATAAATGTTGCAGGTGCATTGGTTAGCCCAAATGGCATAACCATAACTCATAATGCCTATACCTTGTTCTAAACGCTATTTCATCAATATCTTCTTCCTGAATCCTCAACTGATTGTAGCCCGATCTCAAATCTATCTTGGAGAACACCTTTGTTGATTGCAATTGATCAAACAAATCATCAATTCGTGGAAGTGGATACATGTTCTTTATTGTGACCTAATTCAACTGGCGGTAGTCAATACACATTCTCAAGCTCCCATCTTTCTTCCTAACAAATAAGACCGGTGCAACCCATGGTGAGTGACTAGGCTGAATGAAACCTTTCTCCAACAATTCTTGTAACTCTTTCTTCAACTCTTTCAACTCTGCAGGTGCCATCCTATATGGTGCCTTGGAAATGGGCATACTACCCGGCTGCAACTCTACTATGAAGTCCACCTCTCTATGTGGCGCCAAACTCGGTAACTCATCCGGGAATACATCTACAAATTCTTTAACTACTGGTACCATATCTACTCTCTTTTATGCCTCAACCAAACTAGCTGATGCCAAATAAGCTACACACCCTGCATTGATTAATTTCCTAGTCTTAAGAGCAGAAATAATGTACATAGGGGTATAGAATGACATACCTTGGAACTCAAACATATCCCCTCCTGTATGGCTGAACCTTACTCTCTTCTTTCTGCAATCAACAACTACCCCATATGCTTCCAACCAATCCATGCCCAATATCATATATATTCCTTTGACTGTAGTGCAAACAATCTGGTTGGCAACTGATTACCTTGTATCATAATGGGAACCTCATCCAAATAACAAGTAGTAAGCATGAAGTCACTGGAAGGAACCTCTACCACAAGCTCACACTGCCTCTCCTCAAATAGATGTACCAAACTATCCATAAAGTCTTCAAAAATGAAGGAATGTGATGCACTTGGATCAATTAATGTTCTAGCAGAAAATTCAAGGAGTGGTATTACACCTTCAATCAGATTTGATGCCTCTGCTTGAGCCCTTGTGATTGCCATCACTCGTCCTCATCCTCGTCCTCTCTGGTAAGGAGAACCTCTATCTCGCTCAACTGAAGGTTGCTGCTGCCGTGGTGCCCCCCTACCATAATTACCTCTTCTTAGATATGGACAATTTCTTGCCAAGTGCTCCGGATGATCACAAATTGTAGCATCTAAACTCTGCGGGCTGCCTAGCTATGCTTTGTTGTGATTCCTCCGTCTCCGGCCTATAGCCTCGCCCTTGCTGAAATCCTTGCTGCTCACCACCTTCTCGGTCTCAAAATATCTTCTTTATCTTGTTTCCCCACTTTCCAATGCCCGATGTAGATGCTCCTCCCGAAGGTGCCGTGCCTTTGCTAACACTCGAAGACTGTTGTGGAAGTCGGAAACTACCACTACTTGATCCCGATCCGCTGGACGGCCTAGCTTGCATAGTTCTTTCAAGTATTTCTGCTCTTTAGGATGCCTCTTCCACTGTCCCACACATCAAAGGGATCATTGCATCTTGCAACTCCGGCCCCCGAATAAAATACTCAACCATCATAGCACTATTAGTTACCACATAAGGTGCATACCTTCCCAATGCCATGAACCTCATTTGATACTCTAGCACCAACAAATTTCCTTGCTTTAGTGTTTTGAATTGCTCCCTCTTGGCTTGCTGAATTTGTACTGGAAAGAAGGTGCTGTTGAATTCTTTAAGAAACTCCGGCCTTGTGATGGTATCCTCCGCTCGTTCTGCAAACATGGTTTGCATCTTGTGTCTCCACCACTCTTGTGCAAATCCCCTCAACTGGTAGGTAGCCAAGGTCACTCTATCAGCCTGTGGACACCTCATTGTAACAAAAACCCTTTCTATCTCATGCACCTAATGTTCAGCTGTGTCTGGGTTCGGACCTCCCTGATGATCAGTCCATCTGCATATAATTTATTATTAATTATATATTTATTTTTTGGTGATTAAAAAAACCTTGAAAAGTATTTTCCAACACCCTTTCTAAAGTTCATCCACAAAAAATAACTCTAACAATATCTGTAAGTTCTCCTCACACTGCTATCTGAAGCACAATACATTTGTTTTGTCTAAGTGCACATTGACTTCATAGAAACAACGATTCAATTGCAAACAACGATTTCCATCACACAACGTTTTCTAAGTACACACGATTTGCTCAAACCAACGATTTGCTTTCACTTAAAGAACGATTTGATCGCAACAACGATTTTCTTTCACTTAAAGAATGATTTGAACGCAACAACGACTTGCTTTCACTTAAAGAACGATTTGATCGCAACAACGATTTGCTTTCACTTAAAGAATGATTTGATCGCACAACAATTTGCTTTCACTTAAAGAACGATTTGATCGCAACAACGATTCGCTCTCACTTAAAGAACGATTTAATCACAACAACGATTTCCTTTCAGTTAAACAACGATTTGGTCGCAACAACGATTTTCATAAGTGAAACAATGATTTACGTCTCATACTATTTCATAAGTAAAACAACGATTTCATTGATACATCGATTTCACATCACATAAAAAATGATTTCTTCAGTTAAACAACGATTTCCTTATCGACTTCACTGAAACAACGATTTCATCATCGATTTTAGTTACACAACGATTTCTGTACAGAACAACGATTTCACTATATTCATACATGTATTATAATCACATCGACTTTATTTCAACATAGATTTCATTCATATATGGATCACCTTTATGACATCAATTTCATGAATGAATCAATTCTCTTCACAACGATAGTGGTTTAAAATCAGTTGACAATACTATCATTATCTTCTTTGATAACTTTGAAAATATTTATCCTTCATGATATTCAAATGTAATTTTCAAATCTCTGTGAAGTTCAAGTTTTCCCATGTACCATTATATATCTTGTAGTCTTGAGTATTTATTATTACAATATATCCTTGCTTCCCTCATAGTATCACATAAATTCCTGCCTCATATGATGAAAGAATAACATTTCCTTTCTGGTATATCTTCTTACAGCATGACTACTAATATTAATTGACAATTTAGACAAAGAGAAGTTGTTTATGTGTCAGCATTTATTGTGTACAAGAATTTTGTAGAAACACACGTCAAAGATGTACCTGTCAACCTGACAAGAGTATAGAAAATTTAGACAATCATTCCTTGAAGGTGTATATGTCAATCCAAGCATTAATGGTTGTGGGCTTACCTGCTCCTTGCTTCGAACCAGTCTTTCTAATGTGCATTAAGTTGTGAGACAACGGATATTTTAATAGATACTTCAACAGTCAAATTATTACAAAGATGATAAATACAAGACTTGTGACTCCATCAAATATAGCTCGAATACTTTCCAAGCAGAAAATCTTGAGTCACCTGAAGAACAAGAGCCAGCTCATTCACTCTAACTTTCTATAGCTCTTAGGTCTCTGTGAGAAATTTGTATTGCCTTTGAGAGCTTGCGTAGACCTGAGATAGAGTTCATCTTGAGATAGTCTTATGTCTCTCTATCTTCGCCTCAGATCAAGCATTGTCTATAAGCTTGGTCTTGGGGCCCTTCTCAAAAATTCATTTTTCTGTGAGCTTTCCACTTCAGGTGTGAAGAGAAGACCTATGGTATCAGGTGGTGTGATTCCTCTTCTAGTAGAGAAGAGAAGGCCAGCTTCTGCTGGATGTGTAAGTGTCCTTAAGGGGGACTGTAACCTTGCTTAGTGAAATCCCAAGTGGTTGCTTGGAGACTGGACATAGGACTCCTTGGGATAGGAGATCCGAATGAGGATAAAATTTCCTGTTGTCTGTGTGATTGTTCTCTTTCTTTTGATTAACACTAACTCTAACTATCGAACTTAGTGTTCACTGTCAAGCGTTTTATTTACAGGTAAATTAAGGCAAAGATTTTTTAGCAATCCATTCACCCCCCCCCCTCTGGGCTTGTTATCTGGGCAACAAGTGGCATCAGAGCCAAGTCTCTACAAGTATGTAGATGTCACAATCTTTAGAGCAAGGATAAATGGCAGCTCAAGGTTATGCAGAAGGTCAGTCTGTCAAAAGACCTCCTCTATTCGACGGTGAGGATTACAACTACTGGAAGACTCGGATGGAGTTCTTCCTTCAGGTCTCAATTTCCAGCTTTCGTCAATTATTGAGAAGGAGACCTAGTGGTACTCAACAACAGAGAAAATTGGACAGATGAAGACAAGAAGAAAATATCCCTAAATAGTAAAGCTAAAAGTATATTGTGTTGTACGCTGAGTAAGAAAGAATTCAACAAGATTTAAGCATGCAAGTCAGCTATGGAAATGTGGGAAAAGCTCAGAATCACATATGAAGGAATAACAGGTAAAGGAAACAAGAATAGACATCCTGGTAGCTCAGTATGAAAGATTTCAAATGCAGTCAGGAGAGTCCATCACCCAAATGTACAGTAGATTTACAGATATCACCAACGGTTTGGCTGGGCTTAGAAAAATCTATGAAATTGGAGACATGGTAAGAAAAATATTAAGATCTCTACCAACCTCATGGACTCCAAAGGTGACAGCCATAGAAGAAGCCAACGATCTTAGGAGAATGTCTCTTGAAAAGCTCATTGGGTCTTTAATGGCTCATGAGATAAACATGGAAAGGCTAGGAGAATCCTCCAGCAAGAAGAAGTACAACAATGCTCTCGAGGCCACATAAGACACATCTGATGCCGAATCAGAAAATGACAAAAGCAATGAGGGCAGTGAAGATGAAGAATCCTTTCTCTCTAGAATACTGCAACGTATACTAGCTAAAAAAAAGTACCAATCAAAAAGAAGATATTTCAAGAAAGTAAAGACTTCAAAAGGTCTGAAGGCAAAGAAGTCAAGAGACCTGAACCTATATGCTACGAGTGAAAGAAGCATGGACACATCAAAGCCGAGTGTCCAAAATTAAAGAAACCTGAGTTTAAGAAGGACAAAACAAAGAAATTCAAAAGATACAAGAAGAAAGCCATGGCTGCTGCATGGAACAACGAAAGTGACTCAGACAGTGAGTCAAGCTCCAGCGAAGGAGAAGAAGAAAAGGCCAACTTGGCCTTCATGGCAAATGTTTATGACAAGGTAACTTTTGACTCATCCTTTACTTCGTGCAATGAATCAGATTCAAATAGTTTAGAAGTTGCATTTAACGAATTATACAGCAAGTATAAAGATGTCTATAAGTTGTTAAAAACAACCAAGAAAAACTATGCATTGTAAGACCCGGCCCTCCTGGGCCCTTGGCCCTATCCTCAGGGTTGCGGTAGGCCCTGGTCGAGACATGGTCGCGCCAGGGGAGCCCGTCACGACAAGCTTTGGGTTGCACCACCCTGGCCGTCGTGACATGGTCGCGACGGGGGTGGGCGTCGCGTCCTTATCATGGCGTCTGGAGGCATCGTCACTGTGTTTCTAACAGACGTGACCATTGTCCTCTCTATCAAAATGTCGTGTCAGGTGGCAGGTGTGTACAACGTTGACGCGACCTAGTCAGCCGTCGTATTTGCTTTTCCCGATCTCGAGGTTTGACAGTTTTGGGGTTACATCAGGTGTGGTTGTCGCGCTGGGCTGACCCGTCACATCTTTGAGGCCGTCGGTTTAAAAACCGAGGCTGCACCCCATTTCCCCCTCTCACCTTCTTTTTCCTTCTTCTTCCCCTCTCGAGCTCCCTTGCATTTTCTCAGAAGTTCTTGGTGCTCATGGCCCTCGTGCTGAGGTGATGTCGTCCCATTCATGCAGGTGACGTGCTCGTGGTGCTTGGAGCGAGGAGGAGGTGGCCATTCCGTTGTGAAGCCCCCAATGGTCGGCTCTACTCTTGGAGTAGGGACCCTTGTTCTCCCCTCACCTAGCATGCTCCCCTCCCCTGTGAGATGGTGTTTTCTCGTGGTTTGGGTGTGGGATTCTGTGAACCATGCTCGTGGTTGAGTGAGTTTCCTTCGAGCGTAGATTCTTGTAAATCCATGTTTGTGGGGTTTTAAGGGTGGTTTGCATGGTTTAATGGCTTTCCTACATGATGAGCATGCTCCCTCCCCCTGTGGAATGTTTATATCATTTTTTTTGGGGTGGTCTCCGGAGGACTGCACACCAAACCCCCCTCTGCTGAAGACGCGACCACTATAGAGGTCGCGATGATGTCGCGACGGCCTTCCGATCTCGACACTCTTGAGCATTGTGACGGTTTAGGCCATCGCGACACTGCCGCGACCAGTCTGGGTGTCGCGACAAGGTTACGATGGCCTGATGCGTCACAACTACAGTAGAGAGACAGGTTAAGGTCTTGCGAAGTCCCATGTTCTTGTGGAGTCTTCGTCGTTTCCGCTTTTACTGTACCTGTGGCACCTGTGCTAGTTTCCTAGTATAGTCCTACACTAGTCTTCGTCCGGTGCTCAGCACTTGAGGGCTTGTCCCATGAGAGAGGTTGTTAACATTGCCTGGGACCCCTGTCCCCACGTGCCTGTTGAGGGAGTACTCCAGGCGGCGGCGTTCTCGAGTCACGGACATTGGAGCGGAGGGGGAAATGGTGTTTAGGACAGCGGAATTGAGTCGTTTGTAGAGCTATCGTAGTTGGTCTCGGACACCGAGGTCGTTTTCAGGAGTTCTTCCCGGCGCAGTCCAGCTAGTCCTTTCTTGCTGCCTCGCTCTTTTCGGCCCTCGAACCACTAGAGAGGTCAGGCGTGGGACCGTAGTCTGGCCATACTATGGCGGTTACTGTTGTGTTACATTGTGTCCTACCTCACTTTGACGAGATGTGGAGGTTTGGATCTGGGTCGAGGATAAGTCGTTATTGGGCGCACCTGACCGGTTGACTAGTGGTAGTGCTTTCCGTAGCTAGTGTTTCTTGTCCAAGCAAAGTTCCCTCTATCTGTGTTTGCTAGCCGTGTGGTTGTCACGACGAGCAGTCATACGGAGTTTCCGACCGTGTTGTACTTCCGTAACGTTGCTAGTAGTAGCTTTGCTTCCGCACATCGTTTGTAGGTAGAAGATATAATTGTTGTTATTCAATAATTATATATTCTTCTGCCTATTAGAGCCAGTAGGAGATTGGTAGTCCCTACTGAGCTTCTGTTGTGAAGCTCATCCCTCCTTTTCTTAGGTGAGACTTCTCAGCAGCGGCAGGGCACGCGCCGGGCAGAGGAGACGGGGTGGTAGTCGTGGGCCTCATAGCTAGCAGTGGTTCCCCCTCTCAATGTACGTCACCCTCGGGGTATGTCCAAAGGGACTTGTTATCCCCATGCTTTTACTTGTACTAGTTTTGTGTTGGGACTGTACCTAGAGCGATACGCAATGGTCTTGCTCTCTTTTCTGCTTCCGCGTGTGTGCTCCTAGTTAATAGTTGACATTTTCATCCTTTACATATTCTATTGGACTCATATTATAGTCCTTCTGGGTCTCCGGATCCATGGGCGGCGACTGTGAAAATCGGGTCCTCGGCGTGTGCCGATGGTCGGGTTCTCGGGGTCGTTACAGTTGGTATCAGAGCGAGAGTCTAACAGGACTTGTAATGGAATTAAACTGCTATAGGAAGTTCCAACAGTAGTACAAGTGCACTGCTAGCCGCCCGAGTTAGTATTGTTAACCTTGTTAGTTGTTTGCCGCGCAGGCGTAGGCAGGCCGGAGACCTGATAGAGCAGTAGGATGAGTCTGATATGCCCGCGCAGGGGCTGGTGCAGGAGGGGTTGTGTAACGGACCGGGGTATTTATGCCCATTAAGGCTCCATATCCAGATCCGCCTCCCGCGAACGCACCAAAGTGTCGCAAGGGATATCTCACACACTAGTCCAGTAGTAAGAGTATAAAAAGACAAACCACAAGAATATAAGGCACAAGAAAGTTACTGTGCTCATTTTTATTCACAAATTTGTACAACTGTCCCATTACATTAATACATGTCCAATTAAAAGAGTACAACTATCTGAGGCATACCCGAGGGAGCACAAGCTCACACAACACTAACTACTAACTACTGCTGGTGGTACAAGTCTGACGCAACGCCACTACAAGCCAAAACACACGCAAAGCCCTGAAATGAACTGTAGGGGAGTGAGCCTCAACAAGTCACTGGCTCAGTAGGGGCTACCCAAAACAACACTGTAACCACAGACAGCTCGACCCCAATGGGTCTCACTGGCAACAACAATAGCCAAACCATTTCATGCTCACATCATTACAACAAATACAATTAAACATGCTTATGATAATAAACATAACGTCCTCAGAAAGAAAAGTAGGACTACAGGACTAACATAAAATCATTAGTTAGCCCAAAACCAAAGTGCCTAAACCACAGTCTCACTGGCACACTACCACGACAACGGGTTGCCTAAGCTAAAAGCCATACAGGCAAAGTACTGCCCAGACTACAAGCTTTATAGGCAAAACTCAAACATTGAGTAATAGGACGCTAACAAAGAGTTGGTCCTTTATACTCCAAAACACACTACATCGGAACTACACACAAGGTAACGGAACTGGCTACCACGAAGCCAATCCATAACACACTAAAGTATAATTGGAATCATACCCAAGAAGAGTAAAACTCAACAAGTGGAAGGTCTCACGGCCTCCACGGAACATAGCTTAACTAAACCACAATATGCCTAGGCCATAAGCTCATCGGCAATTACCCACAAAGGTAACATAATTAATAATCACAAACTAATCCACAATAAAATATAAACAAAGATCTACTTAAAACAATAGGATACAACAAGTGGCAGGTCAAACCACAAGACCTCCTCAACACACAAGTACCCGGAAAGGTTAGTACACAATGTACCACCACAAAACACAAAGTAACCCACGAAGGGAACAAGTACCTGCTACTCTGAGGTACCACAACACAACACCCGAACAAGGTACAAGTAGGTGATAAACACCACACTGAACCATAATTATATTATACCTTTAATTAGGCACAACATTACAGGTGAAACCTTAATCGACGAGTCACACAAACCACAACTGAGTCACACTGTGCCAACACCAGGGCACATCTCGAACAAGTCAAACCTCAACCACGAGTCACAAACTCACAAACCACAGTCACTGGCAAAGCACGAGTCAGAAAGAACGACGCCACCACACGGGAACGGACTACTGGCTGATCAGGCCAATATCCAACCGGACAACACAACACAAGAACTACCTCTCAGCCTCGCAGTCACGGACGAAAGGTCCAACTGCTGCTCCACTAGGAAAAAGTCAAACAACTGTGGAGACCAACCAACACCACACCTGCAGACACACAACTGCAGGCCCATGCCTGGCACCTCTAGAGTCTCTGGCCGGAGCACTCTAAAGTGAGGCACTGGAAAACAGGACTAGCTGGGTACCAGTGTCGACTACTGGTGTCCGTACCCCCAAATACGAGCGCGCTACAAGCGACAAAAGAACAAACTCTGGGAAGTCGCTGCCCCACTGCCGTCTATCCCCCAGCTAGACGTACAACTCAAACTCAGGAGTGAGGGTGTCCAGGAAGATGACACAGACCTCAACGGTACAACACACGTACTGGGACAAAACTTCGAGCACAACAAACACACGTGTCTGGCTCACAAAGAACCTGGGGTACCCGACTAGAGAGGCATTCCAGAATAGGCGCCGGACACCACACTCGGCTAGCACAAACCACGATACTTACACATATAGCCTTTATTATAATTCAACATACAAGTGTTAGGATTAGCTTAACATCGGTCACCGTGTGACCCCAAAGCTATCCCACACCAACACATACCTGAACCACTAACTTGCCTATCATTGGTCACGAGATGACCTTCGTGGCACACACCACTGACATAAATCATATAATGTTATTCGAAAGACAACAACGAACAGGGCTAGGTCGATATAGACTTCACTGCCCAAACACCACATAGTCATGGCTAGGCTCACACAGGAACCTCATGCTCAATTACTACGACAAATCACCAGAATTACATTACAACAAAGTGTGTAGTAAACACACACTCAAACCACGTAGACAATACGTGTATATTACACCCTGGATGGTGTACCACATGTCTTCCACGTAAACCACATGCCCAACATATGGACAACGCACTCCAAGAGTGCCACGGGTGCCAACGCACCACACATACCACGTAAAGCGATTACGTACATCATACATCATTCATGTAAAACTTGCCATTACATGAGCAGTATGCTCCAAGAGCATAACAAGTGCACTGGCTCACACCGGTCATCGCCCTGCACACACAAACACGTAATATTTTAAACCAGAATAGCTACGTAAACCACACTGCATGAATACATGCACAAGTTGGCGGGAACATCGACTGCCGCTTAAAAGAAATAGACGGCAAGCGATCTAGCCATTTACATCTCGGCTGGTGAGCTTGGCGACAAGCGATCTTGACGCCAAGTTCTCCGGCTTAAACCCTGCAGAAACCCTAATCCGGCTCTACAGATTTTACAACCGTTTAAACTACAGAAAAACTATAAAGCAGTTCCTTTAACATACCAGAACCCAAAACAACCCATTACAACATGCTTCATTTGCTAAATTACTCAAACCACCCATTAACCTCACATGGTGCAACTTAATCTGAAAATACAACAAAATGCTGGTTCAAGTGATTTAGTCGTGTTTTAATGTTTCTAAGAAGCTAACAGGGCTCGACCCCTACCTCAGAAACGCAATTAAACTCCTGAAGAACCTCGAATCACGCCGAAACTCGAGAAACATCCCACGAACACCGCGCTCCAATCCGTCATTCCCGCCGATCTGCAGCTACCACGCGCACCACGCCTTCCCACGAGCTCCCGCCGACCGTCAGAACTCGCGAAGAAGCTCAAGGGTGAAGGTGGGAGAAGAGGAAGGGAGAAGGAGGAGAAAGAACAGAGCTCGGGTCTGCCATAAAAACACAGGCATGTCAGGTTAACGTCAACCTGGGCCGTTTAACCAGACCGCCACAACTAGACGTCCACAAAGCTTGACGCCAAGTTCAACAGTCGACGTCCTCATCGATGGACGCCACACACTGCTGGTGTCCAGCAAGTTGAGCACCAACACGGACCAACCAAACCCGGTAAGGATCTAGCAAGAAACACACAACACTAATGGGCCTCATATTGGCCACCAAACCCACTAAACCTGGATCCACGGGGATCTGGAAAACGTGCGACGTTACAGGTTGTCAGTAGAGGAGTCAGTGGCACAGCCTCAAGGTACAGCAGCAGCAGCAGCAGCCGGTGGGCAGCAGCAGCAGGAGCATCAGCCTTAGCCACAGCAGTATGAAGATTGGTTCCCCTAGCTGAGCAGTTCTTCAAGAACTTGTACCAGGGAGCATGCAGCCTGGCGGGCAGGGGGCAGTGGGAGGTCAGCCTCTAGTACCTCCCCTAGTGGCACCGGAGCAGCAAGCCGATCCAGAGGTGGAGCAGCCAGCAGTTCAGCAGGCATCGGGTACTGGGAGTACCCAGGCTGGTCAGAGGAGGACAACTGTCACTAAGGACAGGACCACCCTCTTGGAGAGGTTCTTGCATCTCCGACCACTGATGTTCTTAGGTGAGTATGATCCAGACAAGGCAGAGAGTTGGACGCACGAGATGGAGTGCACGTTCGAGACTATGGAGTGCACCGAGGAGGACCAGGTCAGACTGATAGTGTACTAGCTCAAGGGAGCAACCATGAGTGGTGGAGAGTTCAGCGACAGACTCACTTCCATGGGAAGCTTTTGGATCAGATCACTTGGTAGTGGTTTTTGGAGGTCTTTCACGGTGAGTACTTCTTCGACTATGCTCGACGTGAGAGACGAGACCAATTCCATGAGTTGGTTCAGAGCAATCGTAGTTACTCAGTACCACTAGAGGTTTGTTCGGTTGTTGAGGCATGTTCCACATGTTGTAGGCAGCGAACACGCTTTTGCAGAGAGATTTATTGCAGGACTGAGGTCAGATTTGAGGTGGGGCGTGACTACTCACATGTGTACCACTTTAGGAGAGGCCGTGGCTAAGCCACTGCCTTGTAGAGAGAGACCTGGCAGCCCCAGCAGCAGCAGGGAGGAGCCTCTTCCAAGTCCTTGCCGTACCAGAGTCCCTCAGGAAGTCGCGGTAGCGCGACTTCTTCTTCTTCGAACTCAGGCAGTTCCAGCAGTTCCAGAATTCACTCGAAGTTTAGGCAGTTGTCTACTCGCGGGGGGACGGAGCTGGCAGCAAAGGCGTCAGTCGAGGTTTGCGGAGCAGTCAGTCCAGCAGGGAGCTAAGCAGGGCAAACCGGAGGCAGTCTATTACACTTGTGGTTTGTCGGGTCACTTCAAGAGGGATTGCCCGATGGGGCCAGTTCAGCAGCCTCAGCAACCAGTTCAGTACGGGCAGTAGCTACCGTAGTACCAGTTCCCTCCCCAGCAGCAGGCACCCCGTTAGTAGTAGCATGGGTAGTACCAGCAATAGCCTCAGCAGTACCAACAGCCTCAGTAATTTCTGCAGTACCAGCAACAACAGTAGTTTGCACAGTACTAGCAGCCGCCACAGTAGCAACAGCACCAACAGGCGCCGCAGCGTGGGCATGGACGTGGTCATGTGATGGCGCTTACCAGGGGCAGGCCGAGGCGTCGAACCAAGTTATAGGTACCCTGCCTAACCTTAGTAGAGCTGCTCGTGTTTTGGTTGACCCTGGTGCTTCTCTTTGTTTTGCTTCCAAGGAGTTTTACGAGTCTCTGGTTCATCACACCCCTGAGAGGCAGTGTGATGTGGTGGTCTATCTCTCGTCTGGTGATTATATGTGTTCTTTGGGTTACCTTAAGGGCGTCACAGTTGAGGTCCAGGCACACCAGTTGTCGGCTAGGTTGTACACATTGTAGCTTCGTGACTTTGACGTCATCCTGAGCATCGACTGGTTGGAGGCTCACTCAGCTGTGGTGGATTGTCAACGGAAGATCATTTGGTTTGAGATACCTGGAGCGCCTGTTCTCTGCTTCCGAGGTATCCGGTCTACCCGTCGACTGTTTATTTCCTTTTGTAGAGCACGTCATTTGATTCGTGATGGCTTTGTAGCATATCTTGCTTCCGTTTGTTCCTTGGAGCCTAGTGGGTCGTCGATTTCTCATCTGCCTATTGTTTGTGAGTTCTCTAATGTTTTCCCGGAGGATCTACTTGGTTTGCCGCCTACACGGGAGGTAGAGTTCTCCATTGAGCTTTTGCCCGGTATGATGCCTTTGTCTAAGGCACCTTACCGGATGGCTCCGGCTGAGTTGCGTGAGCTAAAGTGCCTGTTGCAGGAGTTGTTTGAGCTAGGCTTCATCCATCTGAGTCGTTCGTCGTGGGGAGCACCAGTCCTGTTCGTGAGGAAGAAGGATGACAGTTTGCATTTGTGCATTGATTATAGGCAGCTAAACTATGTAATAGTAAAGAATAAGTATCCGTTGCCGAGGATCGATGATTTTTTACCAGTTGCAGTCAGCCAGAGTGTTCTCGAAGATTAACTTGAGGTCTGGTTACTACCAGTTGAGGATCAGAGAGTCAGATATTCGCCTGATAGCTTTCCATTCGAGGTACGACCACTTTGAGTTCGTCGTGATGCAGTTTGGGCTGATGAACACACCCCCAGCTTTTATGGATTTGATACATAGGGTGTTCAGTGAGTACCTAGACAGGTTTGTGGTCATCTTTGTAGATGACATTTTGGTCTACTTGGCTTCTGAGGAGGAGCACGAGGAGCATTTGAGTATCGTGCTAGAGACGTTGCGGAGTCACCAACTTTATGCCAAGTTCGACAAGTGTGAATTTTTGCTGAGGGAGGTGCACTTTCTCGGGCACATGATCTCAGGTTCTGGTGTGGCAGTGGACCCTGCCAAGGTTGAGGCAGTGTTGTATTGGGAGCAGCCCACTTCAGTATCAGAGGTTCGTAGCTTTCTGGGTCTAGCTAGCTATTATAGAAGATTCATCCAGGATTGTGCCAAGATTGCAGAGCCGTTGACCAGGTTGACGAGACTAAACGACAGATTTGTTTGGTCATAGGACTATGAGTAGAGCCTTCGGGAGCTAAAGACGAGGTTGACTTCAGCACCAGTGTTGGTCTTGCCATCAGGTAGGAGAGGTTTTATGGTCTACACTGACGCGTCGAGATCAGGTTTGAGTGTCGTGCTGATGCAGCATGGTGGGGTCGTTGTCTATGCTTCTCGGTAGCTAAAGAAGCATGAGGAGAACTACCCTACCCACGACTTAGAGTTCGTAGCAGGGGGTGTTCACTCTGATGTTATGGAGGCACTATTTGTACGGAGAGGCATTCGAGATCTTCACCGACCATCAGAGTTTGCGGTATATTTTCACTCAGAGGGATCTGAATTTGAGGCAGCACAGATGGATTGAGTACTTGAAGGACTATGACCTTGTTGCCCAGCTAGCTAGCCCAGAGGGGGGTGAATGAGATTTTAAAATTCTTTTCGATTTAAACCTGTCAACAAAAATGCTTTAAAGAAGATCACTAGAGATGATGGTTAGTGTAGTGTTAATCAAGATAACAAACACACAAACCAACAAATACAGGAAATTTTATCCTGGTTCAGACCTCCTATCCCAAGGAGTCCTACGTCCAGTCCCCAAGCAACAACTTGAGATTTCACTAACAAGGGTACTGTCCCCCTTAAGGACCCTTACACATCCAGCCGCAGCTGGCCTTCTCTTCTAACCCCGAAGAGGTATACAACCACCGTGATACACAGGTCTTCGTTCCTTACCGAAGGGAATACTCACCACCTGTTTTCAACAGGTCTTCTCTTCACAGCCCGAAGAGGAATACACACATAAAATGTGTACAAGGTGAAATGCCCCTAGACCAAGCTTACAACAAATGCTTTATCTGAGAGAGAATGATTTTCACTACAAGAAAACTCTCAGACCTACAAGGCTCTCAAAGAATGTCTAGACAATGAAGACTGAGAGCAAGAGCTGAAGAAAATTGTTGAGTGAGGGAAGAAGCTCTTCATCGATGATGAACACTTTTCTTGAAGGCTCTATCACACAAATGTTCAAGTTGTTGAACTACTTCAGCTTAGAGTCTTCAGTCTATATATATCCTCTCTTGAAAAACATAGTCGTTGAAGTATCTGTTATCTCTCTTGTTTGAAGCACGTTAGACATCATGGTCAATCGTGCGCGACAGGTAAGCTTGCATCTATTTAATGCTCTGTAGCCATGCACGCAAAGAGGATTCATCCAGATATCCTTCAACTTCTTGTTGTCCAACGTTGTATGTATTAACAAATACCTCCACACAATAAATGTTGAAGCACAGACAGCTGAACTATCTCTATGCTTGTCATTCAACGTTAGAAACCATGTAGTAAGAACGTACACTAAAATATTAATGCCATTCTGCTATTCTGAAAAGTGTTTGCTATAGAAATATAGGAATAGAAGGCACCCAGATATGTAACATGTAGAGAGGTGTACAATCACCTAAATGCAGAGATATTAGTGATGTACGCAGGAAGACTTTGACTTTCAGTATATTTGAAAATATATTTGAATAAATGTATGAAATCGATGTGCTCCATGAAGTCATTGTTCTACTTATGAAATCGTTGTGTGAACAAGTCATTGATAAAGTAAATCGTTATTTGAGACAAATCGTTGTTCAAATATAAACAAATTGTTGTTTAAGCAAATCATTGTTCAAACATAAGCAAATCATTGTTTGATCAAATCGTTGTTCAAACATAAGCAAATCGTTGTTTGAGCAAATCGTTGTTCAAACATAAACAAATCGTTGTTTGATCAAATCGTTGTTCAAACATAAGCAAATCATTGTTTGAGCAAATCGTTGTTCAAACATAAGCAAATCATTGTACAAACACAAACAAATCGTTGTTTCGCAAACTTATCAAATGTTATGCGATCAAATAGTTATAGCGATGGAATCGTTCATCTACAAACTATAACAAATCGTTATGCGATCAAATCGTTGTAGCGGTAGAATCGTTCTTCTACAAGCTTATCAAATCGTTGTTTCACTTATCAAGTCGTTGTGATGACCAAATCATTGTGAAACTTATCAAATCGTTGTGAGACCGAAATCGTTACAGCGATAGAATCATTCTTCTACAAACTTATGAAATCGTTATGCTTATAAGGGAAATCGTTATGCGATACTTATGAAATCGTTATGCTTATAAAGGAAATCGTTATGGACTTGGAGGAAATGCATGCTATGAACTTCAAATAATATAGTGAGAAAATTACTTACAGATTTAGCTTGATTTATTTCCTGTAACTGAGCTTCATAAAAACTTGTTAGAAAATATTTGTTAGAGTTTTGTTAATCACCAAAATTGTACATAATTAGATAAAATTATGAGGATGGACTGATCATCAATCTCCCCCTTTTCGGTGATGACAAAATCATAACAAAACATAATCTATAATGTGCTAAATGAACTTACTATACTTAAGTAAATTGTTGACATGTATTTCAGAATGTTTTATTTTCTCCTCTTTTTGTCATTAAGCAAAAAAAGATACTAAAGCAAGACAAAGAAAGAAGAGAAGAAAGATAAATGGAAGCCGAAGAAACCACTATATTCAAGACTATGGGGGTACAGGAAGATTGAAGGCAGGGGACGAAACAGAGGCATAGCGAATAATAATCGGCCATGCCTTGCATTCCTGCTCTTCAAAATATTACTGAAAAGCTCCATAGACCATAGAGTAGGAGGGTACTATAACAAGAACCATCCTCTGGATGTGCAGTTGCCTCTGAGCTTCTATAAAAGTGCCATATTCGTTTCTGCCAAGAGAAGATTTGTAGAAGGTAGAGGTGCCAAAGATGGCATGCTGGAGGAACTTATCTATGGTTATGGGGTAGAATATTTGTTGCTGCTTTAGTTCCTTTTTCATAGCCACATACACTTGTATCTCTCAACCCATGCATCATAAGGGTCTCGAACAACGTGAATGGAATTAAGATCTAGAAATTCTGTAGCAGACAAAAGAGGTTGTTTTGATGAGGCCTGAGAAGCATTAAGAGTAGTAAGCTGCTGAGTATTGAGGGGGTAATGCTTTTCCCAATCTGACAGAGATAAGTGCTCACATTCAGATAAAAGAGGGCCAAGAACATCAGACTTGATGTGGCCCTGATGATATTCCCTGAAGACAAATCTATGGAAAGAAAGTGAACCGCCTTTCTGTACTGAAATTCTGCCCATTACCCTTGCAAATCTTTCAAAAATCAATGATCCCACGGCAGATTCCATGACTAGGGAGTGGAGTGGAGGCAGAAACACAACATCTGGAATCTCCAAAGTGGCAAAATCTACCTGGATGGATGTGGTATGAGCATCATCCGAACCAAGAGCAAAAATAGCTTGCCGGAATTGGCCAAGCTAAACTTCAGGTAGATTATTGAGGTAGCAATAATCAGTGAACATCTGGAAGTAGCGGATGAGCTTGATTTCCTTTTGAATAAATGGACCCCAGGAATTTTTGTGATGAACCACAAACCACTCAGAGAGAGTGAGTGGGTGATCCCTGGGTGGGAATCTGGTAGAGCGGGCAGATAGGAATTGCCTGTATAAGGACTGATGCCCCCGAGCCCAATGAACTTCAGTTTTAGCTTCAGTTATAGAGAAAATTTTTGACTGTTCAGCTTTTGAAAGAGAAGAAAGATGGAGAACAATATTGAGGTGGTCGGTTAGATTTAGGTGAGGAGGGCCAAAAATTGTGGCAAATGTGCATTTCTGTAGGAATTCACAGTAGAGTGACCTTCTTCGATTTTCAACAATGAGAGAAAACAAAGAGGTGGAAAACGAGACTCAGAAGAGGTGGCAAGGGTGGAAGATAGTTTTCTGTTTTTAGGAACATGGCTGGAAGAGTCTGTCCTATGAATGTCAGTGCCAACTAACAGGAATGAGCGAAGTATGGCTACTTCAAACTCATCTTTAATGTTCAGGATATCATGACCTTCAAGTTGGACATCCTCAGGGATGATTGTAATAAAAGTGGGAGGAGTAGGAGGATGAAGGAATGAATGAAAGGTAGATGGAGGTTGTAAGGATGGTTCAGCTGGTGAAGGACCAGAGGAGAGCTCCACCTGACGAGGATGAACTGGAGGTGCGTCAGAAGGAGGAGGAGGGATGAAGGTGGAGGAAGGAAGGGAGAAGTGGAGGATTGTGTAGGAAATGGTGTAGGAGAAGAAATGTTTTTGGGAAGGGGTTGCTTAAAGGTGGCAGGAGCCAGAGGAGGATGGTGGAGAAGGAGGGGCTGGAGTCTAAAGGGGAGAAGAGATAGGGGTCTCTGGGGGCACAGCCTGTTCGATAGGAGCATCTTCTCTTACTTGCTCAGCCTGACAATCCACTGGCCCGGATGGCCTTGACTGCTCATCCATAGCTGGCCCTGGTGGCCCTAATTCTTCTTGTGCTGCCTGACCTGATTCCGCAACTACCTTTGGCCCTGATGGCCCTGAATTCTCAACAGCAACAGATGGCCCTGCTGGCCGAACTTCTGCTTCCTCATTCCTTGGCCCTGAAGGCCCTAAACTGCTCTCTGGCACTACAGAAGTGGGAGCAGGTGGGACAGTAGAGTGTGCTCACCACATCTGAAAGACTTGACATTCGTGCCTTCATGCTTCCTAACTCACTTCTCATCCATCTTAATGTATTTCTGACCATTCCCATTTCTTTTGCTGCAGTGCTCTGGCTCATAAAAATAGATGAAATATTAGCCTGCACAGAGCAAAGAATTTGCCTTGAGAGTCCAGTCTATCAATCACTGGCTTCATGTTAATCTTGAGCTTCTTCCTTGATATACGGTGTGCCTTATTTGAAAGAAGTGGAATTGAAGTGGTCACACCTTCACTTTTATCTTTTGTGCCATCAACTGGCTCCACATTATCAACAGGAGCATCATCTTCATCTGATTCAGAAGGGCTTGCAGAAACACCTTCTCTAAACTGATCAACATGGGGTCTAGCCACAGGCTCCCCCTGAACATCTACTTCCTTCTCGACTGAATACTCCCCCTGAACAGGAGCATCTTCCATAGGAACATCACTGTGGCCTGGTGCCACAACTTCAGGAACATCCTCTTCTTGCTTACATTCATAATAACTTCTTATGCAAGAATTTGATTAATTTCTTCATGAGACTTTTCTAGCTCCCCCTAAATTTTTGCATCCTTTTCAGCTACATGCTCCCCCTGAGTGCTGGTGATTGATTCCAGCACATCTCTAAGCACAAATGCTATAATTGAGGTGGGGGTTTCAGCCTCTAATATTTTCCCAAAGGGCTCAATATGTTCTGGAGGTATTTCTTCAATTCTTCTAGGACTGCTGTAAGACCCTCGAATTTTGTTGCATTATTTTAATTTCGTGTAAATAATTCATGTTGTGTTTGCATAGATGTACATATCTACGTATGTATTAACTATTTTATATGCATGTGTATAAGTTAGTTGTAATAATGTATGAATGGTATGATGGTAGTGTGTACATGATAATACATACATATGGCATGTATATATGTATAGGTTATGCATGGTTTCCTGCATGTTTTTGAGTTCTGGCCGAAGGCCAGCTTGGCGTCAATATCAATGGACGTTTGTGTTGTGTAGGCGTCAACCATATAGACACCAACACTAATCCCAGCGTCCAGCGATGTGGACGCTAATTTATCTTGCTTGCATGCGTTGCAGAGCCAGAAATCCCGGGAACAAGCTACCCCAACCATTGGGGAGCTGTCCCCATGGTCTGAAAGGCTTCTTGTCAAGCCTGCGTGAAAGGAAGCCCCCTCTCCTATTTACCAAGCCTTTTGGAACCTCAACAGCCCTCTCTTGGCTCTCTTTCCAAGTGGAGAAGAAGGAGAAGAGAAAACTGTGTGAAAACCCCACCCTTTGCAAGCTTGATCTGACCTTCTGAGGTTCCTGGCCATCTACCACGACAAGGAGCTAGCTGAAGTGAAGGAGAGACTTCCCCGACCTCGTCTTGGAGTCATCTTCATCCTAGAACCCGGAGGAGAGCAATTGTGGAGCTTCTTGGGACTGCCCAAGGAGAGCTTCTCTGGCCATTTAGATCCGTCTGGAGTATTTTCTAGAGGCAAGTAACCTACCCCTATCGTCCTTGTAAATGTCCAGTAGGGTCCTAAACCCGAAATGTGAAAATTTTCATGTGGGGTCCTAAACCCGAATCAGCATGTGGTTAAATTTTCAGGTCGTTTGGACAACTATATACTGAAATATGAATTTTTCCTTGCGAAAATGTGAACAATGCATGTTAATGTGGGTATAATTTGACATGTGTGTGCGATCTGATTTATGCAAATTACTGAACATGTGATCCCTATAAATTGTAGAGTCATGTTAGGAAAAATAGAGCCCTTGTGTGAATGAGAAAATGAATGAGAGGTAAGCGACATGTGTAAAGATATGCGTTAAAATCGGTAAATGTGTAAATCGTGCCAAGTGTGAGACTGCTTCCATTGAGGGCAGTGGAACCGTATCATAGAAAAGTCTCCCTGAGAAGGTTCAATGTGTTGTGATATAAGGGCATTAGGATGAAATCTTGGAGGTGCACAGTACCACTGGTTAGGGTGGAGACTTGTTCTCCCGGTCTGCGCAGTCCAAGTCGTCACTGTATGCCTAGGTGACGTCTATGTGTATGTGATGTGATGTGTCCTTCTATGGTGGTTTGGACTATATGTCATGGCACTAAATGTGAATGTGAAATGTGAATGTGTCATGTGTAAGAACTGTGGATGTGAACAATGTAAATGTGCATGTGCAAAGTGTAAATTATGTGAATGAGAAATTGTGTAAATATGTGAAACTAAAACGTGGGGTTGTGAATTTGTGATCCATGTTGTGGCAATCTGAAATCATGATAAAACAGCAACTAAATGTACTTATGATCATGCTTTACATGTGTAAATTGCCTAGAATCCATGTTAGAAATGATTCTTAGTGGTGTGTAAGTAATCCATGCTTGTTTGCCTCATGTTGTGATTTAAATTGATTAAGTAGCTCTTGTGTGTTGGGATATGCTTTCTAATCCATGTAAAACCATCAAGCTTAAAGAAGATGAAATGGTCATGAGCATGTATAGGAATGTATAGAAATTCATGCTAAGTGCGTTCTTTTACGTAGGCATTGCAATCATGCTAAACTTGCTTTCATGTTTTAGTTTAATTGAAAGTAAACCTTTCATGTGTTGGAATGATTAGAGAGAATGTGATAGGATTTTGATTTAGAAAATCTGAAAGCATGAATCATGTGTTCATTAATAGAATTACCATGATAGGTTGTTAATTTCAATGACAAGCATGCTACATGATTGTGTCTTGTAATGTGTATGTAAAACCTGCTATGACATGTACATGTATGATAGATGTAGTTATTTGCTGAGTCTTTTAGACTCATTACTTGCTTCGGCGTACAGGCGTAGTTGGTGACGACACACTTGCAGAGGAGGCAGTGGAGACCGCTCCGAGCGTGGAGATTAGATCGTTGGTGTACTTTGCGATATTTTGATTTCATAAGTATGTAATTGCAACATTGTTCTAGCATATCATGGAAAAATGTTTAAGTGTGGACAATTATGTATTTGATTTTCAGTAATTTAATTATGTGAACTTTTAGTTCTTTAAATGTTATTGCAATCATGTATGTAAAATATGGATGATGAATGAATGAAGACAGTGGTTCTTTTACTTCCGCTACTCTGTTCTTATATTCACGTGTATCTCAGATGAATGTTATTGTTGGGTAAATGTCCCACTGTGGCAACGTTCCCTATACCGACGTGGGTTGGTATAACCGTACCGGTATATGAGGGTCACTATAGAGATTGTATCAGAGCAACCGGTTGAGATTGTACATGAATATATATATAGTCATCATCCCCATTACATGCTAAGTCTACATAGGAATGTCCACATGTGTAGAATTGATTAATAATGAATGAAAATTGATAAGAAAATGGTAGAAAACCTAGTACCTAGCTCTAATGGTGGCTGAAATTTATTACAGCCATGGCTTCGAGAGGTAGGTGGCGGAGCGCCGGCCCGTGAGGACGAGCCGAGACGTGACGAGCGGGCGTAGCAGTAGGCCCCGGCACTGCAAGGTCCTGTACTTCCCCCACCGCCGCCTGGGATTATGGAGTATTCATGCAAGTTTGGTGCAAGCCATGCAGACACAGGCTCCTACCCAGGCAACACTCCAGCACAGTTGGAGGCTCAGGTTAGACTAATAAAATGATTAATAGTCTATTTTATTTAATTATGCGATATTGTGTTGATTGTGAATTGCTTGCTGTGTACTGTAGCAGGCTCAAGTACCAGCTCAGGACCATGGTGAACCTTCTACCATGGAAAGATTCAAGAGGATGTGCCACCCTCTTTTAAGGGGGAGAGCGATCCATTGTTGGCTGAAAGCTGGATGAGGAGATAGAAAAGATCTTTCGAGCCGTCAGTTGTGCAGATGAGGATAAGGTCACATTAGCCACCTACATGCTACAGGTATGCTTTAGTTTATATGCTTGTATGTTCTGTTAAATTAGATTTGTTTAGATGGTGCTTATGAGCGTGTACTGCAGGAAAGAGCTGATGTATGGTGGGCTTCATTGCTGCGTACCAGTTTGAGGACGGAGCTATTGATGTTGCTTGGGATGAGTTCGTGAGGCTCTTTCGGGCCAAGTTCGTCCCCGAGCATGTTCAAGATCGGATGGAGCAGGGTTCCTATCTTTGACTCAAGGCTCCATGACCGTGCTAGAATATGAGGCAAGATTTTCTGAACTCTCTAATATGCACCTCATATCATGGCAGATGAGCGTAGGCAGACAAAGAAGTTCGTGATGGGCCTGAAACCATCACTGAGACGAGGCTCGTGGCGTTCGACCACCGCACTTTGGACGAGGCCCTCAGCGCTGCTTGTAGGCAGGAGGGTGAGATGGAGCAATACTTGAAGAGAAGAAGGCTTCGCAGAAGAGACCTCTAGCTACGTTCCAGCGACAGGACAAGAAGAAAGCGGTGTACCCGACACAGCGTGATCAGTGCAGTCGGCAGTTCTCAGGTACCTTCTGTACGTTCCCCTGGTGTGAAGAAAGAGTGTCCCCACTGCGGGAAGACACATGGTGGTACCGAATGTTGGATGATTACGGGAAAGTGCTTGAAGTGCGGAAGCAGCGACCACAAGATCAAGGATTGTCCGAGACTTCAGCAGGGAGTCCAGCGCGGAGGGCCAGCCCCAGTAGTAGCGGCAGCAGCGCCAGCTACAGAAGACCAGGAAGGCCTCGAGCCCCAGCTCGAGTGTTTGCTTTAGCTCGCGAGGACGCCGAGCAGGTGGAGCATGTCACCGAAGGTACGTTTTACTTTTAGGTGTGCACGCTCGGGTTTTGTTTGATACGGGTGCTACTCACTCGTTCATTTTCGAGCGGTTCGCTAGGCAGTTAGCCCTAGAGTCAGGTGTAGAGTCTGAGGATTTAGAGGTCCCTTTGTCTGTGCACACCCTGCGGTACGGTATTGACTAGAAGTGCATTCCGTCGCTACCTGTGTGCATTGAGGATAGATCCTAGAAGGGTGTTTCTTCTTGCTAAAGATGAAGGACTATGATGCTATTCTTGGTCTGGATTGGCTAGAGGAGCACTATGCTTAGTGGATTGTCGTCGGAAGAGGATTGTTTTCCGCATTCCTGGTGAGGACGAGTTCTCTCATCCCTTGCCAAGGAACTTGGCGGGAAAGTTAGTCATCTCTGCCATGAAGGCGATGCGCATGGTAAACAAGGGTTGTGACATTTTCTTGCCAGCGTGGTGTTTGCCAGAGGCTGATGAGTCACCTACTCTTGCGGAGATTGAGGTAGTGCAGGATTTTCCAGATGTCTTTCCTGATGACTTGTCTGGATTGTCCACCGGATAGAGAGATAGAGTTTACCATAGAGTTGCTTCCAGGCACCTCTCCTATCTCGAAGGCTCCATATCGGATGGCACCTGCGGAGTTAGCCGAGTTGAGGAGGCAGTTGCAAGAGTTGCTTGATAAGGGATTTATTCGCCCTAGCGTTTTCCCCTTGGGGCACCTGTATTATTCGTCAAGAAGAAAGACGGGTCACTTAGGTTATGGATTGATTACAGAAAGCTGAACCAAGTGACTGTGAAGAACAGGTATCCCTTACCTCGTATTCATGATTTGTTTGACCATTTGCAAGATGCATCAGTCTTTTCTAAGATTGATTTGCGATATGGTTATCATCAGTTGAGGATTCGGAGTGAGGATGTGTCCAAGACGGAATTCAGATCCCGTTATGGACATTATGAGTTTTTGGTCCTTCCTTTCGGATTGACCAATGCCCCTGCAGCGTTCATGGATCTCATGAACAGGTGTTTAGGCCTTATTTAGATAGCTTTGTCATAGTGTTTATTGATGATGTGCTGGTCTACTCTCCGGACGAGGCCACACACCGTCAGCATTTTGGGTAGTGTTAGAGGTTCTTCGTGAGCACAAGCTGTACGCTAAGTTCAGTAAGTGCGATTTTTGGTTGCGCGAGGTTCATTTCCTCGGCATGTTATCTCCGGTGCTGGTGTTGCAGTTGGATCCAGCAAAGGTCCAGGCAGTTATGGATTGGGAGATTTCCCAGACCCCTTCGGAGATTCGTAGTTTTATTGTTTAGCTGGTTACTATCGGCGATTTATTGAGGGATTTTCATCCATCGCCGCCCCATTGACCCAGCTCACCAGAAAGGGAGTGAAGTTTTTTTGGTCCGAGAATGTGAGAGTAGTTTTCAATTGTTGAAGACTAAGCTCACGACAGCCCCGGTGTTAGACTTACCGAGCGTGTACAGGTTTTGCTATATACATGGATGCGTCTCGGATTGGTTTAGGCTGTGTGCTAATGCAGCAGAAAGGGTAGTGGCTTATGCTTCTCGTCAGTTGAAGGAGCGTGAGAAGAACTATCCGACTCATGACTTGGAGCTCGCAGCAGTGGTTCATGCACTAAAGATCTGGAGGCACTATCTTTATGGTGTCAAATTTGAGGTGTTTACCGACCACAAGAGTTGAAGTATCTTTTCTCCCAAAGGAACTAAACCTGAGGCAGAGAAGATGGATTGAGTTCTTGAAGGACTAGGACTTCGGCCTTCAGTATCACCCTGGGAAGGCGAATGTCGTAGCGGATGCTCTGAGTAGAAAGAGGCCATCTCTAGCAGGATTGGAAGATGTTGGAGGATGTGGCTTGCGCGTTGACTGAGTTAGAGCCATCGCTATGCCAGGCTTTTGTAGCTCAGTTATCTCTTAGGTCCTCGGTATTGGATGAGGTGATCGAGCAACAGAAAGCCGACCCTAGACTCTTAGAGTTAGTGGTCAAGGCAGGCATTGCTCGGATGAGGACGGTGAGATTAGATTTCATCACCGTGTTTGTGTCCCTGATTTGGTAGATGTCTGTGAGTATGTGTTAGCAGAGGCTCACAGATCGCGATTCTCTATTCATCTAGGTAACACTAAGATGTACCAGGATCTGAAGAGTCCTTTTGGTGGTCTGGCATGAAGGAGATGTAGCGGATTATGTGTCTAGGTGTTTGGTGGTCAGCAAGTGAAGGCCGAGCGACAGCGACCATCTGGCCTTATGCAAAGGATGGAGATTCCAGTTTGGAAGTGGGAAGCTGTCACTATGGACTTTGTTTCGGGTTTGCCTCGATCTAGAAGGGCAATGACTCGATTTGGGTAGTTGTAGATAGATTCTCGAAGACTGCAGATTTCCTGCCTATGAAGAAGAAGCAGTCAGTAACAGTTTAGCTAGATTGTATGTTAGCAATATCATTAGATTGCATGGTGTGCCGAAGTCGATCATTTTGGATCGAGATCCGAGATTCACTTCGAGGTTGTGGAAGGGTCTTTAGGATGCTTTAGGTTCGGAGCTGAAGCTCAGTTCGGCGTTTCATCCCCAGACTGATGGACAGTCCGAGAGGACTATCCAGACGCTTGAGGATATGTTGAGAGCGTGCGTATTGGATTGGAAGGATGATTGGGAGCGTCATTTACCTCTAGTGGAGTTCGCATACAACAACAACTTTCATGCGAGTATTGGTATGGCTCCATTTGAGGCGTTGTTGTATAGTAGGCCATGCAGATCTCCTTTATGTTCGGAGGAGATCGGTGATAGGCAGCTGATCGGTCCCGAGTTAGTTCATGAGACTTCGGATAAGATCCAGCTTATCAGGAGAGGCTTGTTGCGGCTCAAGATAGGCAGAAGAGCTACGCCGACAACAGAAGGAAGGATTTGGAGTTCGAGGTGGGTGATCATGTCTTCTGAAGATATCACCTACTCGTGGTGTTGTCAGATTTGGCAGGCATAGTAAGCAGAGCCCTAGATTCATTGGCCCATATGAGATTCTCAGACGTTTGGGCAGCGTGGCATATGAGCTAGCATTACCCCCCCTTTGGCTAGTGTTCATCCCGTCTTCCACGTTTCGATGCTCAGGAAGTATGTCCGATCCGTCTCATGTGATTAGTCATGAGCCATGGAGATTCAGCTAGATCTTCGTATGTCGAGCAACCATAGCTATTCTTGACCGGAAGGTTCAGCATCTCTGGAACAAGAGTATTGCGTCGGTGAAGTTCTATGGTGGAACTTCTCATGAGAGGAGGCTACTTAGGAGCTTGAGGATGCGATAAAGAAGTATCCCCTTTTGTTTAAGTAGTGTCGTTCTAACTTCGAGGACGAAGTTTCTTTAAGGGGGAGAGGGTGTAACCCTCGAATTTTGTTGCATTATTTTAATTTCGTGTAAATAATTCATGTTCTGTATGCATAGATGTACATATCTACGTATGTTTACTATTTTATATGCATGTGTATAGTTAGTTGTAAATAATGTATGAATGGTATGATGGTAGTGTGTGAGATATACATACATATGGCATGTATATATGTATAGGTTATGCATGGTTTCCTACATGTTTTTGAGTTCTGGCCGAAGGCCACCTTGGCGTCAATGTCATGGACGTTTGTGTTGTGTAGGCGTCAACCATATGGACGCCAACACTAATCCCACCGTCCAGCGATGGGATGCTAATTTCTCTGGCTTGCATGCGTTGCAGAGCCGGAAATCCCCGGAACAAGCTACCTCAACCATTGGGGAGCTATCCCCAATGGTCTGAAAGGCTTCTTGTCAAGCCAGCGTGAAAGGAGAGCCCCCTCTCCTATTTACCAAGCCTTTTGCAACCTCACAGCCCTCTCTTGGCTCTCTTTGCAAGAGGAGAGAAGAGAAGAGAAACTGTGAGAAAACCCCACCCTTTGCAAGCTTGATCTGACCTTCTGAAGTTGTTCCTGGCCATCTACCACCAAGGAGCTAGCTGAAGTGAAGGAGGAGACTTCCTCGACCTCGTCTTGGAGTCATCTTCGTCCTAGAACCCGGAGGAAGCAATTGTGGAGCTTCTTGGGACTGCCCAAAGAGAGCTTCTCCCGCCATTTAGATCCGTCTAGAGTATTTTCTAGAGGCATGTAACCTACCCCTATCGTCCATGTAGATGTCCAATAGGGTTTTATAATTTTTATGCATTTTTCCTCGTGTCCTGGATCCCCCATTCACCCCTTTATTTGAAGTTCGGTCTGTGTTTCTGCACAGACAGGAACTTGGCGTCAATGCCTTGACGGCAAGATTCCCCGTGCGCGTCCAGCGATCTTGCCGTCCACTCCTGGAACGGCCAGAGACCGCCGCCAAGTTCGTCTAGACAGAACAGTGAACTGTTTCTCCTCCTTATATATGATTACTTTCGATGTGTTTGCGATGAGGATATAATGTAAACCTATTATGCTATCTAATATGAATGTTGAATGTGTGATAGATGCTTGTAATTTCTGTGATTGGCATAAATGGTTTATTTATGGAGAATGTATGCATGATGAGACCTAGACCATGTTCGTTACCCATGTATGAAATATGTGGAATTGGATGCCCTAAATTTTTCTAAAAGAATGGGTGAATCAGTCGATGCTCTAAATTTTTGGGAATTTCTCCATGCTCCTGATTTATTGAGTTTTCTGAAATGAAATTAGAAAACCATGTGTAGGATTGCTAAATTTCCAGTAAATCGTATGTAAATAAATCCCGGGAAATTCCTTGGTATTGTGTATATTGGATTCAGGGTTATGCTGTTAAACTGAACTTTTATGTTATACACCATGATAAATTGAATTTCGAATAATACATGAATTTATATTAAATTTTTCTGCAATTGCATTTCGGATCAGAAATGTGAAACTTTTCATGTGGGGTCCTAACCCGAAATCAGCATGTGGTTAAATTTTCAGGTTGTTTGGACAACTATATAGTGCAATATGAATTCTTCCTTGCGAAAATGTGAACAATGCATGTTAATGTAGGTATAATTGACATGTGTGTGCGATCTGATTTATGCAAATTATTGAACATGTGATCCTTGTAAATTGTAGAATCATGTTAGGAAAATAGAGCCCTTGTGTGAATGAAAATGAATGAGAGGTAAGTGACATGTGTAAAGATATGCGTTAAAATCGGTAAATGTGTAAATCGTGCCAAGTGTGACACTGCTTCCATTGAGGGCAGTGGAACCGTATCAGGGAAAGTCCCCCTGAGAAGGTTCAATGTGTTGTGATCCTAAGGGCATTAGGATGAAATCTGGAGGTGGACAAGTACCACTGGTTAGGGTGGAGACTTGTTCTCCCGGTCTGCGCAGTCCAAGAGTCGTCACTGTAATGCCTAGGTGCGTCTATGTGTATGTGATGTGATGTGTCCTTCTATGGTGGTTTGACTATGTGTCACGGCACTAAATGTGAATGTTGAAATGTGTATGTATTAATGTGTAAGAACTGTAGATGTGAACAATGTGTAAATGTGCATGTGTAAAGTGTAAATTATGTGAATGAGAAATTGTGTAAATATGTGAAACCAAAACGTGAGGGTTGTGAATTTGTGATCCATGTTGTGGTAATCTGAAATCATGATAAAACAGCAAACTAAATGTACTTATGATCATGCTTTACATGTGTAAATTGCCTAGAATCCATGTTAGAAACGATTCTTAGTGTGTGTAAGTAATCCCATGCTTGTTTGCCCTCATGTTGTGATTTAAATTGATTAAGTAGCTCTTGTGTGTTGGGATATGCTTTCTAATCCATGTAAAACCAGCAAGCTTAAAGAAGATGAAATGGTCATGAGCATGTATAGGAATGTATAGAATTCATGCTAAGTGCGTTCTTTTACGTAGGCATTGAAATCATGCTAAACTTGCTTTCATGTTTTAGTTTAATTGAAAGTAAACATTTCATGTGTTGGAATGATTAGAGAGCATGTGATAGGAGATTTTGATTTAGAAATCTGAAAGCATGAATCATGTGTTCATTAATAGAATTACCATGATAGGTTGTTAATTTCAATGACAAGCATGCTACATGATTGTGTCTTGTAAATGTGTATGTAAAACCTGCTATGACATGTACATGTATGATAGATGTAGTGTTATTTGCTGAGTCTTTTAGACTCATTACTTGCTTCGGCGTACAGGCGTAGTTGGTGACGACACACTTGCGGAGGAGGCAGTGGAGACCGACTCCGAGCGTGGAGATTAGATCATTGGTGTACTTTGTGATATTTTGATTTCATAGTATGTAATTGCAACATTGTACTAGCATTATCATGGAAAAATGTTTAAGTGTGGACAATATGTATTTGATTTTCAGCAATTTAATTATGTGGACTTTTAGTTCTTTAAATGTTTTGCAATCATGTATGTTAAATGTGGATGATGAATGAAATGAAGATAGTGGTTCTTTTACTTCCGCTACTTTGTTCTTATATTCACGTGTATCTCACTGAATGTTATTATTGGGTAAATATCCCACTATGGCAACATTCACTATATACGTGGGTTGGTATAACCATACCGTATAAAGAGGGTCTCTACAACTGCTCACTGGACTTCAATGCTGAGTTCTACTGCGCTCTTCTTCTTCCTCTTCTTGAATCATTGGAATTTCTGATCTGGCCTCTTCTTGCTGTTGTTGGACTGTTGAAACCACTAGGGTTTCTGCAATAGGGGCTTCATTCTTACAGCTACTTCTTCCTCTGCTTCTGGAATATGAACATCTTGAGCTTCACCAATGATTGCTTCACCTTCAGCAACTGAGGTTTTTGTCCAAACTCTTGTGACTAGAGAAAAGCCTCTCTTCTTCAAATTTCTGCCTCTGATAGCCTGACCCATCTTCTTCGAAACTTCACCTTTAAGTCGATGTTGTAATGCGGAAAATCTTTCTCAGTAGGTGAGCATAGGGAAGGGACACTTGAGTTTGACCTTTTGTCCCAAATCATTGCAATCGCAAACTTCATCCTTCAATAATCACCTCTGCCATATTGATATCTTGGTTCTGAATTGCCTAAAACATCATATCTGAGTCTGCTTTCATGCAAGTGGAGAATGTAGCACTTCTGGGCACTAGAATTGGCAATAATGAAATGAAGAATTCTGTTGAAGGCATTTAACTGGTTGATGTCGATTTTACCATCCTTCAGCTTGTATTCAGTACCAATGATCCCTAATCCTTTGGCATGGATATCAACACTATCTACCCCACTGCGACTGACTGTAGACACTCCAAACAAGCTTGCTAACAATCATATGTAATATGAATGGGGGTACCTTTGACTGTGAAGGTCAAGGACCCGTCTTCTCCGGATTTCAAACAGACATAGAAAGCTTTCACTAAGTCCGGATAACTTGCCTCAGAAATGGTTGCCATTTTCGACCACTTCATCCTCTACATAGCTGCCACTACACTGTGCATGCCGTTCTTCTCCAAATCTGCTACATCTACTGCCTTGTTGCCACAGACTTTGGTCTTCACCACTGCAAACCTCTCTTGCTGCTCTACTATGAGGAACACGGTGCTGTAACTGCCAACAGTGCCAGAGACCCCAGAAACTGCCATGGAGTTGAACAAGGAAGGTTCTAGATGATCGTGGAAGGAGTAGAGCAAAAACACTCAATAGACTTTGCGGGAGAAGAGGGATTCTTTGAAATCTCTCAGAGAAAGAGAGCCAGAATCGATAGGGCTTATTGTTCCAGGTAAGTCGAAAGAGGTGAGAGAGAACGTGAAATCGGTATGGCATAGATTACAGGATTTAAAGAAAAAGGTAAAGTTGCTTTTGAAAGCGCTGCAATAAATGCGGAAAATGACAAACGAGGAGACTATTTCGCAAAGGATAAAGTCTTATAAAATATGAACTGTCAAAGCAATTTATGAAGCACACAATTAAAGAATTCACTTAATCCACGAGAGAGAATAGACATTATTCTAAAGATATTATTATTTCAGTTGTGTGCAGAAAAATCTATCACAAATTACACATGCCTAATTCCCTTCTAAGAGACATAAATCTCTCTTCTTGTAAGGCCTTTGTGAAGATGTCTGCTAACTGATTTAGAGTATCTATGAAAGAAATATTTATATTGCCATTTGCTACATGATCTCTAATAAAATGATATCTACCTCTATATGCTTGGTTCTTGAGTGCTGAACTGGATTCTTGGTAAGATTTATTTCACCGGTGTGTCGCACAATAATGGAATTGTCTTGATGTGCAATCCATAATCCTCAAGTTGTTGTTTATATCCATAGGAGTTTGTGTACAACAGCTTCTAGCAGTCACGTACTCAATCAGCTGTTGACAGTGCTACTGAAGTTTGCTTCTTTGAGGACCATGAAATCAACATCCTACAAGAATTGACAACTTCCACTAGTGCTGTGACGACCCTCATTATACGGTACGGTTATACCAACCCACGTCGGTAAGTGAACGTTATCATAGTGGGGCATTTACCTAACAATAACATACGATTGAGATGCTCATAAATATAAATAAAGTAGCGGAAGCAAAAGAACTACTTGTCTTCATTTCATCATCCACATTTAACATACATGATTCAAATAACACTTTTAAGAAAACTAATCTACGTAAATAAGTGCTAAAAATCAGATTACATAGCTTGACCACAATTACATATAGTTTCATTACAATGCCTCAATTACATACAATGAAAACAAAATGTCACGATGACGACTCCACCAAGCTACTCGCCACGCTCGGAGTAACTCTCCACGGTCTTCTCTAACGATGTAGGGTCACCAACTAAACCTGTACGCCGAAGCAAGGAATGAGTCTAAAAGACTCAGCAAATAACACCACACACTCATACATGCATATATCACAGTAGGTTTTCTTTTTCATTTCAATTTACAAAGCAAAACACATAGCATGCTTGGACATTGATAAAAGACAACCTATCATGACAATTCTACAAAATTTAAAACACATGGTACATGATCTAAGCCATTCCAAAATAAATATCCTATCACATGCTTTCTACTCATTCAATCACATGAAAGCTATATTTCAAATCGAGCTACACATGGAAGCAACGACACATGGGATTCTTGCCTACATAAAAGAAACATTCCTATCATGGCTTCTACACATTCTTGCACATGAAATTTATCATTTCATACACATTAAGGTTACTGTTTTGATATACTTTAGCAATTCCATCCTATTGCATGAGAGCTACAATTCCAATTGATTACAACACGATAGCAATTAAACATGGAATTGTTCACACATATGAAAGAAATGCTCCTAGCATGGATTCTACGCATTTTTACACACATAAAACATTCTTATAAACACCTTTAGGTTGCTGTTTTATCATAATTTCACATTAACATATCATGGACCACAATTTTACAATTTAACATAATGGTTTCACATGTTTACACAATTACTCATTCACATAGTTCCCTTTTTACACATTGCACATTTACACATATTCACACTACACAATTTACACATAATCTCATTCACATTTCACAATTTAGTGTCATGACACATAGTCCAAACCACCATCAGAAGGACACATCACATAACACATACACATAGACGTCACCTAGGCAATACAGTGACGACTCTTGGACTGCGCAGACCGGGAGAACAAGTCTCCACCCTAACCATTGGTACTTGTCCACCTCCAGGATTTCATCCTAATGCCCTTAGGATATTAACACATTGAACCTTTCCATAGGGACATTTCCATGGTACGGTTTCACGGCCCTCTATGGAAGCAGTGTCACACATGGCACAGTCTTAGACATTACACATTCCGATTTTGAACACATATATTTCACATGTCTTTACATTCTCTCACTTACACACATGGCTATGTTTTCCTAATCATGATACTATGTTGACAGAAATCAAACATTCAGTAGCTCACATTAATCAGGTTGGCAAACACATCATCAAATCATATTCATGATAGCATGCATTTATCACATGTTTCACATGGAAATTTCATAATACACTTTACATTTATCCAATCATCATGAAATTTAACCACACACTAATTGAAGGTTCATGACCTCACATACAAATTTTGAGATTTTTCTGCATCATATTACATTTACATAAATTAAAACATTCAGTTGCATGCCATTCATAATTCAATTTGTCATGGAACATAACATGAATATCTAGTTTGACAGTTCACAGCCCTGAACCTAACAAACACATCATTACAGGAATTTTCCCCGGATTTATAGCACATCACATGATTTACTGTAAATTTTACAAATCCTACGTAGCTTTTCTATTTTTAAAACAGAAATTTCAGTAAATCACATGCTCTTAGAAAAATTCCAAAATTTGCAGGGCATAGACTGACACATACATACATGGTTTATAAAAATTTAGTCACTTGAATTCTTCACGAATCATGTGAACAGTAGATAGATATGTACAACCATTTCTTCCAACATGTATTTTAATAAAATTAATAACTCCTTCTATCCACAAATGCACAAGAAATTCCCTCGCACATCACTGTATCTTTTCACATATCATACAACAATTACTTTATATCCTCATGCGAAAACACTTCGGAAAATAAATCGTATACGAGGGAGAAAACTCACTGTTCTGCCCTGAAGAACTTAACGGCACAGTCTGGCCGTTAATGGAGCTTAACGGCAAATCGTTGGCCGTTAATTGAAGATCATAACGGCAAGGGGTCTTGCCATCATGTTCAGGTCTGTGCAAAACACAGACCCGAGCTCCAAAAGAAGGAGAAGTATGAGGATCTAGGACACGAGGAAAATCTGTAAAAATGGTAAAACCCTACTAGACTCATACATGGACGAAATGTATGGGTTACTTGCCTCTCACAAAACCTCCAAAGGGGTCAAATGTGTCGTTGAAGCTCTCCTTGGGCAATCCCATGAAGTCTCCAAAACACAACTCCTCCAGGTTCTTGGTCGACCTCCTCAATAAGCTGGGGTTGGGGAAGCCTTCTCCTTGGTCCACTCTGGCCTCCAGTTGCAAGGGATCGCCGGATGAAGCTCCAAGTTGTCGGATCAGAGCATGCAAAGTCTGGTTTTTCTCACAGAAGCTAGGGTTTCTCTCTTCTCCTTGCAAAGAGCCAAAGAGAACTCTTCTGGTGCAGAAGGGGTTTGGTTTATAGGAGAGGGGTTTGGGGAACCCCGGAGAGTGTGATGGGATGCCTGATAGCCGTTGGGGACTTCTCCACAATGGCTGGGCTTGCTTGCCCCCGGAATTCCGGAGTCTGCAACGCATGCAGGTCAGAGATATTAACGTCCACATACATGGCCATTTAGGTAAGTATTGGCGTCCATCGAGGTGGACGTTGACTCATCATGGACGTCCATCCATGTTGACGCCAATTTGGCCCTTCGGCCAGAACTTAAAAATGCAGAAACCATGCTTAACTTATACATATATACATGCCATATATATACTATCATGTACACACTACCACCATGCAATTCATACACTAATTACAACTAATTATAACACATGCACACATAAGTATAACTAGTTAATTCGTACGTAGATATATACATCTATGCATACATAAGCATGAATTATTTACATGAAATAAAGTAATACAACAAAATTCAAGGGCCTTACAAGTGCTTTTTCTATCTACCTTGCATCCAGCAAAGACTCATGACCTAGGACTATGGTATCCAAAGTCATGTGAAACTAGTTTAGTTGGATATTCTGATGCTGACTATGCTGGATGCAAGGTAGATAGAAAAAGTACCACTGGTGGTTGTCAATTTCTTGCAAGATGCTTGATTTCATGGTCGTTAAAGAAGAAAAATTCAGTAGCATTATAAACACACTGAAAGCTGAATACGTAGCTGCTAGGAGCTGTTGCACTCAACTCTTATAGAAAAAACAACAGCTTGAAGACTATGGATTGCACATCAAGACCATCTCATTGCTGCGACAATACAAGTGCGATAAATCTCACTAAAAATCCAGTTCAGCAGTCCAGGACAAAACATATAGAGGTCAGATATCATTTTATTAGAGATCATGTAGCTAATGGTAACATTAATATTTCTTTTATAGATACTTTAAATCAGTTAGCAGATATCGTTACAAAAGCCTTACCTAAAGAGAGATTTATGTCTCTTAGAAGGGAATTAGGCATGTGTAATTTGTAACAATATGTGTATGTAACTGAAACAATAAATTTCAGGATAATATTTATCCTTCCCGCTGGATTTAAGTAAATCCTTTATTACTTGCGTCTTAAATGGCTATGGCGTTTCAGTATAATTCTTTATTATTTGTGCAATCCTCTCCTCTTTTGTCGTTATCCGCCTTTATTGTTCTGACACTTCAAAAAGCTACTTTATGTCATGTCATTAAGTCCGAAATCCATGCCTCATCGATTTCCTCTCCCTCTTATCTCCTTCGACTTGCTTGCCTGCGAAACCCCTTATTGATTCCAAGAATCCCCTCTGTGTGTTTTCGAAGGATCTCTCTATTCCCACTCAAATTTCTTGAGGGATCTTGTTCCTCTCCTTCCTACGATCTTCTAGAAACCTTCCTTGCTCAATTCCATGGCCGCTTCTGGGAGTTCCGACAGCGTGGGTGGCTACAACGTCACCTTCCTCACGGAGGATCAGCAGAAACGTTTTGCCGCTGCCAGAGTCAAGCTCTATGTGAACAAGGTAGTGGATTTAGCAGACCTGGAGAAGCACAGAATGCTCAGTATGGTTGAAGCTCTTCAGAGGGTGAAATGGACAGGGATTTGCACAGTCTCAGAACCTAGCTATCTGCATCTGGCGAAGGCATTTTACACCTATTTGAAGACAGAGGAAGATGGTTCTCTTACCTCCACAGTCAAAGGTACACCTATTCACATTACTCATGACTTTTTGGAGAGGCTGTTTGGTGTGTCCAAAGTCAGACATAGTTTGGTTGAATCTATAGATAGTCATGCCAAGGGGCTAGGTATTATTGGAACTGAGTACAAGCAGAAGGATGGGAAAATCGATATAAATCAATTCAACGCCTTCAACAGGATTCTGCACTTTATAGTTTGTCAGATTTTGGTACCCAGAAGTGCAACCATCTCGACATGTACTAAGGGAGATGCAGACATGATGTTCTGGGCCATTCAGAAGAAAGAAATCAATATGACTCAAGTTATTATTGAAAGGATGAAGGTTGCTGCAGAGGTTATTTGGGACAAGAAGAACAAGCTAGCAGTGTCCCTTCCATATGCACATCTACGGACAAGGATTTTCAGTCACTTTAGTATAGATTTGAAAGGAGAATTGTTGGAGTAGATGAGTTAGCCAATCAGGTCTAGGAACCTGAAGAAGACTGGATTATTCCTCATTGGAAACACATGGTCTAAAACTTCAGTTGCATAATGTGAAGCTATTATTGGAGAAGCTCCTGAAGACCCTCTAGTTCAAGAAGAAAGGGCAGCTATCAGAGAAGAGGAGCACCCTGCTCTTGAGAGGAGAATTGAGGATTTTGCTCCTAAGCTCATTGACCCCATTGGGCAGTCTACTGAAGATATTATCCCTCCTACAATCCCTGCCCCTGCCAGTGTTGAGGAAGAAGTTGCTGAAGGTGCTGCTATTTCAGAAGGGATACAAGAAGATACTCATATGGAGGACATCCCTAGTGTTCCTACTGCAGATGTCAATATGGAAGAAAGGTTGGCAGAAATCATTCTGGATGTTGTCGCACCAGGCCACACTGAAGATGTACTGATGGAAGATGCTCCAGCTCAGGGGGAGCCAGAGATTCAAGGGGAGTCTACTGCTAGTGCTCCTGCAAATCAATTCTAGGAAGGAATTGTTGAAGATGTGTCAGATGAGGATATGAATCCCATTATCAGCTCCGGTGGAAAGAGAAAGGGGGTTGCCCCCAGAATTCCTCTACTCACCAGAAAGGTAAACCACAGATCAAAGAAGAAAGATTCATGTGCACATGAAGCCTGTCATTAATAGACTAATGCACATGGGAGATCTTGTGCTCACTGCAATATGAAGTTCAATCCAATTTTCTGAGTCAGAGCACTAAAGCCAATGAGATTGGATCAGTTAAAGTTGAGCTCCAGGAGATCAGAGGTGAGCTGGGTAGCTTGAAGCAGCTAGTGTCAGATCTTTCAAATTTTGTGAGGGTGCAATTATCTGTTCCTGCCCCTCCTACTCCCACTCAACATGTACCAGTTGAAGAGTCAGGGCCATCAGGGCCTTCTATACCAAAAGAACCAGCTGCTGGGCCACAAGGGCCATTTGTTGAGGAATCTGAGCCTTCTGAGCTTGTAAAGGAAGTTGGGCCATCAGGGCCAATTGTAGAGGAAGTCAGACCAATAGGGCAATCAGTTGAAGAGTCAGTGCCATCAAGGCCATGTGCAGTTGAAGATGCTGGTACTGGGCCATCAGGGCCAGTGGAGTTAGTGGCAGAGCCAACTGGGTCTCAAACATCTGTAGAGGTTGCTGCTATGCCCCCAGAGCCTACTGTTCCTTCTACTCTTCAGACTCCAGCTCCTTCTTCTCCACCTACATCATTCTCTACCCGACCTGCACCTGAACCCTCCAAGAAACCTGTTCCAAAGCATATCTCCTCTCCTACACCTTTTCCTGCTACCTCCTCTTCTTCACCCATTTCTTCTACTATTATTCCTCCTACCACATTTGAGGCACCTCCAGCATCATCTTCTTCTGGACCATCTGCACCCTCTCCTCCTACTTTATTCACCTCTCTTCATCTACCCACTCCACCATCCTTCATCAGTATTATTCCGAAGGGTGCTTGTGTTCAAGGCCATATCATCCAGGACATTAGGATGAGTTGGAGAAGTAATTCTTCGCTCAGTCCTATCTGTCTCCTCTCATGCTCATAGGATAGGTTCTCCTAGTCCTACCCCCCAAAAGAGAAAAGTCTCTAAGGAACTTGCTCTCTCCTCTGAACTTTGTTTCCCTCCTCTTTGGTTCCTTCTTCCTATTGTAAATAGAAGGAGATCCTCTACTGTGAATACTTACAAAAATATACCTTTGCCACACTTTTAGGCCTCCCTCACCTCAATCTCACAGAAAATCTCACTATTGTTCTTCCTCTTTCTCCCTTATCCAAATTCGATCAGTCCAAAGTCTTCTCCTCAGCTGAATCTAAGTCTGAAGACTAGTGGGCTCGGGAAATCAGTCTCTCTACAGGAAGTTTATGCTTGCCAGATCTGACAGGTTCCCACCCAGAGACCACCCTCTCACACTGACTGAGTGGTTTGTCATCCCCACAGAAATACTTGGGGTCCTTTCATCCAGAGGGAAATCAAGTTAATCCAGCACTTCTAGATGTTCAATGATTATCGGTTCATCAATAAACATCCAAAAGTTCATCTTAGACAATTTAGGGCAGCCATTGCTTAGCTCAGAACTGAAAATCCAGTCAACACCTCACTTCAAGTGGATTTTGCTACTCTGCAGATACTCGATATTGTCTTTCTCCCCAAGCTCCATTCCTTACTCATGGACTCTGTTGTGGGTCCTAGTATTTTTGAAAGATTTGCTAGAGTCATGGCCATAATAACAGTCCAGCAGGGAGCTCCCCTTATCTTCCATCGTTTTCCATTCAGAGAGTATCATAGAGGTTCTATCAAGTCAAATGTTTTAGCTCCTCTCTTGTCTGAGTGTGAAAGACAGTTCCCCTTTGACTGGGAGAAGCACTATCACAAAAATGTGAAAGATGCGCGAAATTAACCAATATGGTAATCTAGAAGGGGGGGGTTGAATAGATTACTGCAAATTAGAAACATTGTTTCCTTCTTTTCGATGGAAACAAAGACTTATCGAAATCTCAAAGAAATTAAATTTGAATTCGAATTGCAAAGTGTGTGCTAGTTGTGAATAAGAACATGAACAACCTATCTAGCATGTGTAGAATCAACATGCCTACCAATCATCTATCGTGAAAACGTGCAAACCACATGACACAAAGATTTAAGGTGGTTCAGAGTACACAACTTGTGTATCCTACGTCCACCATCCACACACACACGCAAAAAGACTGCTTATTAGCAAGTTCGATCACTACAACACACACACATCACGTTGTCTGATGCAAACACACGATCAGAACAACACCACACACATAGATCAAGCACAAGAGACGCTTGACCCACTGGCACACGCACACAGTGTATAAAAAAGTAGCAGCAGAGAAGAGTTCAGAGTTGTAAAATCAAATCCTGAGATGGAACTCTTCAAGATGGTCGTCCATATGAACTTCAAGCTCCGTATTGACAGGTATTAGTTGATGGAGAAGCTTTGAAGAACGGACAAACCAGCTTCAACTCCGTTCAGAAGATGGTTCTTTCTTTCCCTGGACGGAGGATTGAAGCAGAGCAGCAAGGAGAAGCTCTCTCTCTTGGTTTTTTTATTAGGGTTTGGTATGATTGCCTCTTGCTGCGAAAATACCTCTTTATGTTCTATATATATGGTTGTCCAAGTTAGGAGAGACGTGGTAAAAGGAAACACTCAAATACAGAACATAACTAATTCTCAGATTTGAAGATTCTCTACATCTATCGACAGCACCACTGTTCATCTGTCGATAGATCCTGACAGTTTCTCAATTTCCTAAACTCTGAACTTCCGGGAGAAGACTTCCTGTGTGTAGCTGTCGACAGGCGATTTGCATCTGTCGACAGACACATTTCAACAGTGCTTACAACTTTCAGAACTGGTTCAGTCTGTCGACAGGCAGCATGCATCTGTCGACAACTATTCCTTTACTTGAATTTCCAGTGACTTGTATTTCTTCCCTGTGCTTGGCTGTCGATAGCTCCTGTAGGGCTGTCGACAAGTACTTGCTTAATGACTTTTTCTTGAGCTTTTGCTCTTGATTTTAACACTTGTTTTGCATACAATCACACCTACATTAAAGAACATTGTTAGTGAGATATAATGAATATGTAGATGATCAAATTTAAGCATGGTTTGATATGTTGCTTGACTTGTAAATGTCCTCATGTTACAATCATTACACAACATCAATTTATATTGTTCATCATCAAAAACATGTAATCACAAACATCACACATGTGAACCCAACATTCTCCACATTTTTGATGATGACAAAAATTTCAATTTATGCACAATTGATGTTTCTCCCCTTTTGTCAACATCCAAAAAGACAAGTCATGCACACATGAATAAAAAGTAGAAAGATAACTGTGAATTTCATTGAGTGAGCATTCAGTGCACATAGTTACAAAAAAATGTCCATGACATGACTCAAAGAAATGCAAAAGAAGGAAGATAATAGGACTGACATAAATGACAAAGTATCTCATGACTAAAAACCTAGTAAAGGGAAGAACTAGTGAACTCATACAAACCCAAATCAGACTCTCTAGCATTGTGAGTCCCAGACACATGGGATGACGAGATTCACGAAATTCTGTGGAGAGCCGATGAGCCGATGTTGAATCTGCACGTGAGTGTCAGCCAGTGCATCCATCCTAGTGTCAACATGATCAAATCGAGCATTGAGCTGAGAAAATACAGTGGTCATTTGTTGCTGCATTTAGGCCAGTTGAGCAGATATGAAATCTCTAAGAGAATGCTCTTGAGGCGCTTGATCTTCTGCATCTTCATCTTCATTGCCCTGAGCATCCATTGGCTCTGCTTGGTCAGCATCATCAGTAATATCCTCATAACGGGAGGAATCATCTTCCTAACCCTTAAGAGTTTCTGGTGACTCTTCCATCAACAAGTTTATAGCCCATCGATTGGCAGCAGTGAGATCAAATGCACTGCGGGATTTAAGGGTGACAAGCTCTATATCAAAATATGGATCCCAATGAAGAGAAGAAGGGAAGTGATCGGGCAAGCATATGGCATTGATCTTCTGGGATTGTAGAAGCATTGACGGATCAGGTGATGCATGAGTTCGAGCAAGTTGATTCATTGCACTTGAGGAAGAAGAAAAAGAGTGATTATGAACCTTAGTGACGAGTTCCCGACTTCCATGCTTTGGAGCAATCATGGTGGTAAAGATGTGATGGATCATGCGGTTCAGTGGGGGAAAGGATTGGCATTGAGCTTGACAACATCCTTGGTTGCATCATAAGGTTGCAGGGTGATGAGGTGGTAATACACAGAGGCAGAGGCATGACATAGAATAACATCTGCCCCAGAGTTGGGAATTTGAAGAGCAGTGCTAAAAAGGTTTGGAGTAAGCTTGAAGGGGGTACCTTTGACGGATGTGTAAAGATGCTCATCTGGAGACAAGCCAAGATTGTTAAAAAACTTTATCACAGCAGTGGGAGAGTATTGCATGTGAGAGTAGAGAAAATAGTCCAGCCCTGGGTGTCAAACAAGGCCTGGAGATTGGGAAACATGTCTCCTAAAGATGGAAAATCAACATAGCAGGGCTGCACAAATTTGATGAAGGTTCCCAGAACCATGGTGAGTTGAATATGTGGGGGAACAACTAGCTCGGGCAACCAATCATTGCGATGCTTGGTTCGGCACTCAGAAGGAGCCCCGGAGCCTTCACCGGCTTCTGGAGAGATGGGACGGGGACGAGAAGTGGGACGTTTCCCTTGGGAGCCATGAGAAAGACAAGGTCGGAGCAGAGAAGGGCTCTAAAAGAGAAGGTGACACAAGGAGGAAGAAAGAACCAAGAGGGTCGAAAACTAGGTCTGGCGCCCTGGAGAAGAAGGGTTGGGTTTAGAAGGAAGGAGGAGGGTGGTTTGGTAGTGGGGAAAGAAGGAAGGGGCGTTGGTTCTTTTTGAAGAATTTAGGTAAGAGTTTGAAATGGAAGGGGCCCACAAAAATCCAGCCCGAAACAACGCGGCGGTTGGGCTTCTTGACTTCCCTGGCCGCCGACTGTCGACAAATGAACAGACATCTGTCGACAGGCACACTCAAAATTGTGCCAGATTGAGATTTTGACAGAATTTTTTAGGCAATGAGCGTGCAAAGTGTAGATAAGGTGTAAAATAGGTATATACACATTTTAAAATTGCATACCCACGAATATTAAGACACATCAAAAATTTTCAATGGTTGAGAGATAATACCCTAGGAGTCTCAAGTTGGAGCATTAAGAAGACATCGTACCAAAGCTTATGAAAAAAAAGATAACCCCATTGAATAAAAACCATTGTAGAAATACATAGTTCCTAGTGGGTGATGGTCAAATGATTTATGAAAAAGATGTCTACATGCGTAGGTAACCATAAACATCAAAGTACCCATGATTAATCAAAATTTGGAGGCTTCACACTATTTCAACTTTGAATTGGTTCGAGGGAAATTCAATGGGAAAAGTGGTAATTAGGATCACTAACACCTTTTGACGTGAGGATAGACATGTGGAATGTCCGTACCCCCAGTTACTCAGTGGAAGTGACCATCATACCATTTTACAGAGATAATGACTAATCTTTTGACGCGAAGATAGACATTTATGATGCCTATGTCCCCGGTTACTCAGCAATACACAGCATTGCTCCGCCTTTTTCCCATGATTATTTGTTAGTACATTTCTTTAATTGCTAGAAATAGGTAGCTTTTCTCCATTTTTTCCTTTTTTTTGTTTGAAAATCAAGGTCAAAGAGTATTATGGTTAACACCCATTGCAAGACATAACGTTCAATGACCATAGGACTTATCAAGTCACTTGACAAGAATGATTTCCCACAAGGGAGTTATTTAAGTAAGTTAGGTTAGATCCATTAGATTTGTCCAATGTACTACGAATGATACAACCTAGACTCATACAAGAATAGTATGTCAAAGTCATTGTGATTCAGACAATATCATTGATATTATGTGGATATGAAAGATTAAAACACGAGTAAGTACCCAAGGTGCACCTTACCACCTAAAAGGGATGAACATGCTCATGAAGGATGTTGAGAAAGAATAAGGAATTGCCTGTGAAATGTGTATTTGTCGACAACTGGTCTGAGCCTGTCGACAGATGTACACAGCTTGAGATTTTTGGGTTCAGACAGAGCATGGTTGTCGACATATGGGTGTTGGCTGTCGACAGATGTACGCAGACTGAAAGTATTGAGTTCAGGGAGATCAGAAACTGTGTCTGGCTATCGACAGCTGGTTTGAGCCTGTCGACAGATGCACACAGGGTTCAAAATCTGGGTTCTGTGGAGGCATAGCTGTCGACAGGAGGGTTTGGGGCTGTCGACAGGAGCTTTGACAAATCAGATTAAAAGGTCGAGATGAGAGAATAATTGGAGGTTCATTCTCGTGAGATTAAAACATATGAAAAATAGAGATTGTCCCTCATGAATTCACTCAACAACCCTGAACTTACTCTCCCATATTGTGTGCATGTGATGACTCAAAATTCAAGCAAGGCACACAAAAACACTCATATGCATGGCAAACATTTGCACACCATAGATCATTTATAAGCATAGGAACACAGAAATTCAAAATTTTTTTAAATGAATGTGCAAGTTGAAAGGACAATAAATACCATATTGAAGTGGATGACCTTTATATGTAGGTAGACTATTGGTACGTGGCGGAGAATGTTTCTCACGCATAGTGATAGTTTCCAAACAAGCATGACTTGTTCTTCCACATGTCACCATTTGATATACCACATAATCATTACACATAAAGAGCATATACTCCAAAGTTGGGATAAGTTTCATACATTTTGCATAGACCCATTTCTCTCCTCAATGTGGTGAATCTATCTTTAGACAAGGGTTTTGTGAAGATGTCAGCAAGTTGCTTCTCAGTGGGTATGAATCTAAGCTCCAAGGATTTGTTGGCTACTTCATCTCTCAAAAAGTGGTGTCGTATTTCAATGTGTGTTGGTCCTAGAGTGTTGAACTGGGTTCTTTGAGAGATTGATGGCACTAGTGTTCTCATATAGGATAGTTGTGCATCCTATATCAATGTTGTAGTCACATAGTTGACTTTTATCCACAACACTTGAGCCGCACAACTCCCTACAACAACATATTCTGCCTCTGTAGTGGAGAGTGCAACCGAGTGTTGTTTATTGGATGCCCACGAAACCATGCAACTCAAAGCTATTGGCAGTAGCCACGAGTTTGTGATCTATCAATTTTACATCCAGCATAGTCAGCATCAGAATATGATATCAAGTTGAAGCTACTACCTGCTGGATACCAAAGCCCAAAATCATACGTACTTGAGAGATATCTGAAAATTCTTTTTACTGCAACCAAATGACTTTCCTTTGGACTACATTGGTATCTAGCACAAAGGCAAATACTGAATTGTATGTCCGGTCTACTTGCAGTAAGGTAAAGGAGTGAGCCAATCATACCTTGGAATTGCTTTGCATCTACCTGTTTACCTTCTCATCATTTTCAAGTTTAATGCTTGTGCTCATTGGGGTTGAGGCAGCTTTGGCTTGTTCAAAATGGAATCTTTTGAGAAGCTCCTTAACATATTTTTCTTGATTGATGAAGAACCTGTCTCCGAGTTACTTTACCCTTTGAGTAGTTTTACTCACCAAGAAGTTGCTTAACCTGTCGTACCAAGCTCGAGGTGCCGGCTTCAAACCGTAAAGAGCTTTGTGCAACTTAAAAATATGGTTAGGCTTTTCATTATCCTCAAAGCCAGGTGGTTGAGAAACATATACTTTCTCTTTTATGTAGCCATTCAAGAAAGCAGTTTTAACATCCATTTGAAAAAGTTTGAACTTGTTTGAACATGCGTATGATAACAAGATTCTTACTACTTCAAGCCTAGCTACAGGTGCAAAGATTCTTCAAAATCTATCCCAAATTCTTGGTTATACTCTTTTGCTACCAGTCTACCTTTGTTGCTTACCACTTTACCTTATTCATTTAGTTTATTCCTAAACACCCATCTTGTGCCAATGACAGAAATTTCAGGGGTTTTAGGAACTAAACTCTAGACATTATTTCTTTCAAATTGACCTAATTCCTCATGTATGGCATCTATCCAAGAGTTTTCCTTAATGCCTCTTCAACATTTTTAGGTTCCACTTGAGAGACAAATGCTAAATGATCTTGTTCAACTATTTGTCTAACTTGAGAACTAGTTTGAACTTTATCATTTACATGTCCAATTACATTGTCAAGTGGGTGATCTTTGAATTTCTTACATTGGTGATTGTTGAAGGGCCAGGTTGATCTTGGACTGAGGAAGGTGATCTTGTGGAGGTTGTTCTGAGGATGGTTTGCTTGAGGAGTTTCACCTTGAGGCTCTTCCTCTTGTGGATGTTCTTCAGATTCATCATCTTGCTGTGGAGAAGTATTCCTTCATCTTCATCACCATGCCTGCGGAAATAGACATTGTTAAATTGGTTTTTGCTTGAGAATTTTCTTTAGATTTCTCAGGTTGTTTCTTCGATGTTGTTCCTTCAGCTCCATCATCATACCTGTGAATGTTTGACTGATTATTCTTTGCATGATACTAAAAAAAAAACATGTGGAGTTTCTTCCACAGTTCTATTTTTATTGTTAAACACTCTATATGCTCTAGAGTGTCTGAGTATCCTAGGAAAATACCTAGATCACTTTTGTCTTCAAACTAGTCTAAGTCAACTTTATCATTGTTATGAATGAAGACTTTGGAGCCAAAAACTCTGAAATACCAATGTTGGGTTTCTTACCTTTTAAGAGCTCACATGGGGTTTTCCTCATTTCAGGTCTTACCGTGGCTCTATTGAGAATGTAACATGAAGTGTTCACCGCTTCTACCCAAAAACTCCTTCAGAGTTGGCTTTCGACCAGAAGATTGCGAGCCATTTCCACCAAAGTCCTGTTCTTCTCTCCACTACGCCATTTTGCTCTGGAGTTCTTGGAGAGGAGAACATGTGATCTATCCCGTGGTACCTGCAAAAGTCAAAAAAAGAGTTATTATCAAACTCTACCCATGATCAATACGGATTGAGCATATCTTATGAACAGTCCCATGCTCAATCTTATGAAAGAACTCTTCAAAGACTGTGTGCTTCATTTTTGTGGGTCAAAAATTTGACACAAGTGAACCTAGAGAAATCATCTACAATGACAAAAGCAAAACGTTTCCATTGAGACTTAGAGTTCTAGTAGGTCCAAAAAGGTTCATGTGCAACAATTCATAGGGTTTTGAAGTGATTACCATTGCTTTTGACTTGGAAGACTTCCGGGTTATTTTCGTTATGCACATGCATCACAAAAATTTCATTTTTATTGAAAGAATTTTAGGAAGTCCACTTACCAATTTCAGCCTCATAATCTTGTGCAACACATTGTAGCTTGCATGGCCAAGCCTACGATGCCACAAAGTCAATTCATCATGTTTACTTGCAACAAGACACAAATTTCTATTTTCTGGTTCATCTAAATCAACTAAATAGATGTTATTCACCCTTTTTCTAGAAAACTTGTGACTTCATGTTTCTTTATCAACAATTTGGCATGCATTCGATTCAAAAATAACTTTATGACCTTTATCACAAAGTGACTTATGCTAAGCAAATTGTGATTAAGACCATCAACTAATAACACGTTGTCTATTGAGTTAGAGGCATATTACCTACCTTACCTGTGCCAATGATGTGGCTCTTATTGTTACCTCCAAAGACAACTTGACCTACATCTTTTTCTACCAGCAAACGAAATTTATCTTTGTCGCCCGTCATGTGCCTCGAGCAACCACTATCCAAGTACCATTTAATTTGATTTTGGGCTGCTAGGCATTCCTGCATTGATGGATCAGACAAGAGGTTTTAGAACCCAAATTACTTTAGGTCCAAATGTTTCATTCATGCCAAAAAGTAAGTGATTTGGAATCCAAACTTATTTGCATTTCAGTTGTTTGAATTGTTCCAACACTATTTTTCATTGTGCTCAAGTTTCTTACAGAAATTGCATGATGAAGATTTTCTCAAAACATTTATTTTATTGATTTGTTGAAAATCTATTTTCTTTTTACTTTTTGTTGCCTGGATGTCTATCCTTTGACAGCCTTCTTCCAGGCCTGTCGACAGCTCTTATTGAGCCTGTCGACAGATGCTTATTCTTTTGAACACCCGAGGGCTTTTGTTGAGCTACTGTTGCTTACCCTTTACTTGATTTTTCTTGTTCTTAGAAGGAACTTGTTTGCTTGTGCTTGGACTTGAATCAACAAAGGAAGTTATCAATGTCTCTCCATTTTTTTTTGTTTCTCTGGTTGATATCCAAGCTCATGCCTTGTTACATTAACATTTTCCCCCAAAACAGCATCAAGATTTGTTTTCCTTTTACAAATCTTGTAAGATCTTAGATTTTCCTTTTAATTCCTTTCGTTTGTTCCAACTTTTTCTTTATTTCTTGATATTCATTTTGAAGGCTTTCAAGAGAACTGATTAGGCCTTGTTTTTCTTTTTCACTCTCTTGCAATTTACTTTATGCAATCCATTTCTTCACAGTGAGCTTCCTCATCAAATTTCATCATTTCAATCTCTTTATTTAGGACTGCAATATGTTCATCATTGGATGTGCTATGAACGAATGAGTGATTTTCTTTTTGAGTGCTTTATTTTCAAACTTGAACTCACAAAATTTCTCAAAGAGCAATGTATAAGCCTCTTCCCATTCATCTACAGTATAGTTTTCAAAGGACGAGTTTACCTCAGTGGAGTCCTCACTCCTTGCCATTAAATAATGAACTTCTTCATTTCCTGAGCTTGCATGTGAGTCTTCGTCTTCATCTTCATCACTCCAAGTTGCCAACATTGCCTTGGCTTTCTTGAAGGTGAATTTATCTTTCTTCAGTTTCTTCTTGAGCTGGGCATTCTCCTCTCATGTGCCCTGGTTTCTTGCACTCATAGCACACAATCATGTCAGATTTATTGTTAGACTCAAATTTATTTCAAAAATTTCTTTTGAAAAGATTTCGAGTTACCTGAGCCTCTCTTTGAACTTAAGAAATTTCTTGAATTTTCTAGTGAGCATGGCCATTTCATCGTGCTCACTATCACTAGACGTTTCATTGTCATCACTTTCCTGTTCTACATCCTTTTTGGAACTTGAGGAATTTTTATGGAAGCTTTTAAAGCAATAGAAACATTGTGCCTTTTTCGATGGAAACATAGACTTATCGAAATCTCAAAGAAATTTAATTTGAATTCGAATTGCAAAGTGTGTGCTTGTTGTGAATTAGAACATGAACAACCGATCTAGCATATATAGAATCAATGTGCCTACCAATCATCTATAGTGAAAATGTGCAAACCACAGGACACGAAGATTTAATGTGGTTCGGAGTACACAACTTGTGTATCCTACATCCATCGTCCATACACACACGCAGAAAGATTGCTTATTAGCAAGTTCGATCACTGCAACACACACACACCACGTTGTCTGATGCAAATACAAGATCAGAACAACACCACACATGTAGATCAAGCACAAGAGACGCTTGACCCACTGGCACACACACACTGTATGAAAAAGTAGAAGCAGAGAAGAGTTCAGAGTTATAGAATCAAATCCTGAGATGGAACTCTTCAAGATGGTCGTCTAGATGAACTTCAAGTTCTGTCTTGACAAGTATCAGTTGATGGAGAAGCTTTGAAGAACGGACAAACCAGCTTCAACTCTGTTCGGAAGATGGTTCTTTCTTTGCCTGGATGGAGGGTTGAAGCAGAGAAGCAGGGAGAAGCTCTCTCTCTTGGTTTTTTGAGTAGGGTTCGGTATGATTGCCTCTTGCTGCGAAAATACCTCTTTATGTCTATATATATGGGTGTCCAAGTTAGGCGAGACGTGGTAAAAGGAAACACTCAAATACAGAACATAACTAATTCTTGGATTTGAAGATTATCTACATCTGTCGACAACACCACTGTTCATCTGTCGACAGATCATGACAGTTTCTCAATTTCTAGAACTTTGAACTTCCAGGAAAAGACTTTCCTGTGTGTAGCTATCGACAGGCGATTTGCATCTGTTGACAGACACACTTCAACAGTGCTTACAGCTTTCAGAACTGGTTCAATCTGTCGACAGATAGCTTGCATCTGTCGACAGCTATTCTTTACTTGAATTTCCAGTAACTTGTATGTCTTCCCTGTGCTTGGTTGTCAACAGGTCCTGTAGGGCTATCGATAGGTACTTTCTTAATGACTTTTTTTGAGCTTTTGCTCTTGATTTTAACACTTGTTTTGCATATAATCACACCTACATCAAAGAACATTGTTAGTGAGATATAATGAATATGTAGATGATCAAATTTAAGCATGGTTTGATATGTTGCTTGACTTGTCAATGTCCTCATGTTACAATCATCACACAACATCAATTTATATTGTTCATCATCAAAAAATGTAATCACAAACATCACACATGTGAACCAACAAAATGCTCAGCAGTTGGACACTCTGAACCTCTCTTTGGCCAGATCCAACAACCCCTCTATCTGATGAAGAATTCCTGGATCTCAACTCCATCCATTGTTTCAATATCCTTTTGCCATTAGGTTGAGAGGTACAATGTTTATGTACCCTTGAAAAAGGATCTGTTGCAGCTCAAAATTTTCTACCCTCTATCCATTGATAAGTTTCTTCAACATACTAGTTTTGGTTTCTACTAGCTCCTTAGGACATCTCTTGGAAAAGATGAGTATGCCAACTTTCTTGAAGCTCAGAGGCAGTTCCACATCCAGAGACTCCTTCCAGATATGGGGCCTTCTTACAACATCAGTTGGGCTGCTTTTATGAATTTCTTTGAAGAGCAGGAACTCCAGGCTTGGCCAATCATTACTCGTCATGCATCTCTTTTGTCTCCTGCCTTTTACATTTCTGACCCCCATTAAGTAATCGAATATGGTACTTTGCCTCCCATTTATCTTTGTCTATCTCTATTTTCTCTTCTGTCTATCAAATTCTTTTTTCTTAATGATAAAAATGGGGAGAAATTATTCTGAAAGACATACCCTAAAATTAATTTTTTTTACAAAATTTCAATTCTTTCTATGCATGCAATTTTCTATGTTTTGTCATCACAAAAAAAGGGGAGATTGATGATCAGTCCATCTCCATATAATTTATTATTAATTATATATGTATTTTTAGTGATTAACAAAACCTTAAAAAGTATTTTCCAACACCTTTTCTGAAGTTCATCCACAGACAATAACTCTAGCAATATCTGTAAGTTATCCTCACACTGTTATCTGAAATACAATACATTTGTTTTGCCTAAGTACACATCAACTTCATAGAAACAACGATTCAATCGCAAACAACAATTTCCATCGCACAATGCTTTCTAAGTACACAACGATTTGCTTTCACTTAAACAATGATTTGCTCAAAACAACGATTTGCTTTCACTTAAACAACGATTTTCTCAAAACAACAATTTGCTTTCACATAAAGAACGATTTGCTTTCACTTAACGAATGATTTGATCACAACAACGATTTGCTTTCACTTAAAGAACGATTTGATTGAAACAATGACTTGCTTTCACTTAAAGAACAATTTGATCGCAACAACGATTTACTTTCACTTAAAGAATGATTTGCTTTCACTTAGAGAACGATTTGATCACAACACAAATTTGATCGCAACAATGATTTACTTTCACTTAAAGAATGATTTGCTTTCACGTAAAAGAATGATTGATCGCAACAACGTTTTTCTCTCACTTAAAGAACGATTTGATCACAACAACGATTTCCTTTCACTTAAACAACGATTTGGTTGCAACCACGATTTTCATAAGTGAAACAACAATTTCCGTTTCGCAACGATTTCATAAGAAAAACAACGATTTCGTTGATATATCGATTTCACTTCACTAAAACAATGATTTCTTTAGTTCAACAATGATTTCTTTAGTTCAACAACGATTTCATTATCGACTTCACTGAAACAACGATTTCATCATCGATTTTAGTTACACAACGATCTCTGTACAGAACAACGATTTCACTATATTCATACATGGATTAAATCACATCGACTTATTTCAACATAGATTTCATTCTTATATGGATCATGCTTATGACATCAATTTCACTTACACATCAGCCACAGCTGGCCTTCTCTTCACTACACGAAGAGGCACAACACCACCTGATACACCAGGTCTTCCTTCGTACCAAGGGAAAAACGACCACCAACTCCACAGCAGGTCTTCTCTTCACAAACGAAGAGGAGCACTCAATAGGAGAAAACAAGATGATGGCCCCTAGACCAAGCTTATAGAGTTTGCTTGATCTGAGGCGTAATCTGAGAGACAAAAATGATTCACATAGAAGGAAGGTCTCTCAGATCTACAAGAAGCTCTCAAAAACTAAAACAGGTTGATGTGGAGATCTATGAGCAGAAGACTATTTTGAATGAATGAACGAGCTCTTCTTTCTTTTTCTTCAAGGTGTCAAATGATATGCTTCATGGAATCAATAGTCTTCTATTTATCTTCTCTTTGAATAACTAACTGTTGAAGTATCCATTGTCTCTCAACTTCAAGCACGTAAGATGTGACTGGTCCAATACAGGAATCAAGAAAACCTACAACCATTAAATGCTGGAATAGACACATTCAGAGAGGAAGATTATCTGAATCTCTTCTTGCTTCTGTCAGAGTGACAGGTCCTACGTTGTAATGTGTGTGGCCATCGGAAACCTGCACACAATAAATGTTGAAGCATAGACAACATAGTTGTGTCTAAACTGTCAGTCAACGTTAGTAGTCTTGCTTTAGGAAGATATACCAAAGAGGAAGTTCCATCCTGTCATCCTATAAAGTTTTACTTTACGTGACATGTGTATGGTAACCTGAGGATATGTTGTGCAAAGATATTGTACCAGATAAAATAAATGTTTGAGTACATAGGATATATCATGGTTCATAGGATGATTTGAAATCCACAGTGATTTAAAATATATATATATAAATATCATGAAGGATAGAATATATTTAAGATTATCTAGAAAGATTATAATAATAATATCCATCAACTGTCTAAAACATAATCGTTGTAAAAAGAAAGTCGATGCTTAAGGACAGTCTATGCAAAAAGGTAGTCATTGTTCAAACACAACCGTTGTTCAAAAGAAATCGTTGTGAGTGTAATCATTGTTGGAATAAAATCAATGTTAAGACATAATCATAGTCTATGTGGAGATGTAATCCATGTTGACATGAAGTCGATGTGAGCATAATCCACGTAAAATGTAATTGATGTTAAAGCAAAATCGATGTTGTAGTGCAATCGATGTTTTGGATGAAATCGTTGTTGAACTGAAATCGATGTTTAACTGAAGTCGATGTTCAAGTGATATCGATGTTCTAAGTGAAGTCGTTGTTGTACTGAAATCGATGTTTATGTGAAATCGTTGTTGTACTGAAATTGATATTTGATTGAAGTCAATGTTTTTAGATGAAATCGATGTTGAATCAAAATTGATGTTTAAGCGAAGTCGATGATCTAGATGAAATCGATGTTGAACCAAAGTCGATCTTTAAGTGAAATCGATGTAGAAACGAAATCGATGTTTGAACTGAAATCGATGTTCTAAATGAAGTCGATATAGAACTGAAATCGATGTTCTTTCATGAAGTCGATGTAGAACCAAAATTGATGTTCTTGAATGAAGTCATACTTAAGTAAAATCGATGTTCTTAAGTAAAATAGTCGTTGTTTAAGTCAAATCGATGTAGTAACAGAACCGTAATCATTGTGAGCTTTTAATAGAAGTCGATGTAAACTTAGACAAATCATATGCATTAAACTTCAAGTAACAATGAGTGTAGATGACTTACTGAGTTTGTTTTATTTGAGACCTGTTGACACACTTTAGAAAACAATGTTAGTCAATAATTTCAGAATTTTATTAATCACCAAAATACATAATAAATAACAAAATTATATGGAGATAGACTGATCATTAATTTTCCGATTAGTCAGTTTACCTAGAGATGTTTTTAGATATTCGTTTCACTTATAAAGTTTGTAAATGAATTGCTTTGCACTTTTACATTTTGCTTTCTTCTTGCAGATCCATGATGTGTTCATGCAATTCTTCATTTAATTTGACTGTGTCTATTAGTTCTACTTCTATGTTTCATTTTTGTTTCAATTATTTTTATATTAATATTAGTTCATTAATGTTATCTTCCAATTTCTTAATAATTTGTCTTTTGATAATATTTATTCCATTATTTTTTATTCTCTTCTTTTGATTTTTTCAGCCTCTTACTTGTTTTCTTTAAATCTTTTGAGGTTATTTTATATTTATTATATAGTTCATTAAAAGCACTTTCTAGATCATCATCATCATCAGTTTCTGAACAGGAACTATAAGAAGTTTCAGATATTACCTTTTCTTCCAGATGTGCCATAAGGCACAGTTGCTTCTTCTGTTTCAGACTCTGAGCTTGAGGAGCTAGAGCTTGAGTCTTCATTTCCCATACTGCAACTATTACTTTTCTTGACATTTTCTTGTAATTTTGATGTCTGTGCTTTCTGTCTTGTTTAAAGTCTCTTCTGATTCTTTCTTCTTTAATCTTGGACAATCCATTTTGAAGTGTCCGGGTTGTTTACATTCGTAGCAGACTGGTTTTTGTTCTGCTTCTATTCCTTTTGTACTCTTCCCTAGGTTTATGTTTCTTCTTCTTAGTGAGAATCCTCTATAACTTCTTGACAACAATGCTTCTTCTTCATCAGTGTCTTTGGAGATCGATGTGCCTATGTCATCACAACTGGATAAGGGTGGTGCTGCTTTCAAAGCATTTGTTATATTTTCTTAGATGAACATTCATTAAACCTTTCCATATTTATTTCATGAGCCATTAAGGATCCTATCAATTTTTCTATTGGTAGTGTTGATAGGTCATTAGCTTCTTCAATAGCAGTTACATTAGAGGTCCATTTAATGGTGAGGGATCGTAATATTTTCTTGACTGTTTCACTTTCACTAAGTTCCTTACCTAATGCATTCAACCCATTTGTTATATTAGTAAATCTTGTGTAAATTTGTGTTATAGATTCTGTTTCTCCATTTTAAATTGTTCATATTTAGTAATGAGTATATCAACTCTATTTCTTGACTTTGTCAGTTCCTTCATAAGTAACTCTGAGAGTGTCCCACATTTCTATAGCAGTTTTACAAGCTGAAACACAATTAATTCCTTTTTAGATAATGCACAACATATAATGCTTTTTGCACGATAATTTTGAGATATTAATTTCTTATCACCAGCAGTCTATTTAGTTTTATCTTCTATACAGGGATTTTTATCACATCTTCTATAACTAACCAAAGGTCAAGATTTATACCTTGTATGAAGAATTCCATGCATGTCTTCCAATGGTTGTAATCTCTTCCATCAAAGAGAGGAGGGCGATTGATGATTGACCTTCTGTCCAAACTGAGCTGCCATCTTCTCGAAATCGTTGAATTCTTTTAAGAAAACATTGATGATCAGTCCATCTCCATATAATTGTTATTTGTTATATGTATTTTTGGTGATTAACAAAACCCTAGAAATTATAGACTAACATCATTTTCTGAAGATTGTCAACAGGTCTCAAATTAAACAAACTCAATAAGTTATCTACACTCACTGTTATTTGAAGTTCATTGCATATGATTTGTCTAAGTATACATCAAATTCCATTAAAAGCTCACAACGATTACTATTTTACTGCTCACATCGATTTCACTTAAACAACGACTACCATGTTAAAACATTGATTTCAGAAAGAACATTGATTTCACTTAAGTATCGACTTCATATTTACAACATCGATTTGGTTTCTACATCGACTTCATTTTAGAACATCGATTTCGGTTTACATCTACTTCATATAAGAACATCGATTTCGGTTCTACATCGACTTCATATAAGAACATCGATTTCGGCTCTACATCGACTTCACATTAGAACATCGACTTCGGTTCTACATCGACTTCATATAAGAACATCGATTTTGGTTCCACATCGACTTCGTATTAGAACATCGACTTTGTTTCTACAACAATTTCATTTAAACATCGATTTCATATGGAACATCGACTTTACTAAGCAACGACTTCGTTTCAAACATTGATTCACCTGAACAACGATTTCGGTTCAACAATGATTTCATTTGAACATCGATTTCAGTACAACAACGACTTGACTTAGAACATCGATTTCACTGAACATCGACTTCAGATAAAACCGACTTCAGTTAAACAAAGACTTTGTACAGAACATCGATTTATTACAGTATACAAGGATTATGTTCACATCGACTTCATGTCAACATGGATTACATTTTCACATGGATTATGGTTATAACTCAACAACGATTTCATATTTACATCGACTTTAATCACAACGACTTCTCTTGAACGTAAATCATGCCTGGGCATCGACTCTCATTATACACAGACCCTCTAAACATCAACATTCTTTTATATCGATTATGTTTTAAACAGTTGTTGATATTTCTATTATAATCATTATGGATATTTTGAATATATTTCATCCTTCATAATGCTCAATATATTCAAATCTCTATGGATTTCAAACCTTCCCACGAATCATGTTGTCTCTTGTATTGTCAAACATTTATTGTGTGGTACAACATCTCTGCATAATATATGGTTTGTTTTACCATACTCATGTCTCATAAAGTAAAGCTTTATAGGGTGACAGAATGGAATTTCCTTTTAGTATATCTTCCTAAAGCACGACTACTAATGTTGACTGATAGTTTAGACAAAGATAAGTTGTCTATGCTTCAACATTTATTGTGTGCTGCGTTCCGGTAGAAACATACGTTACAACATTGAACCTATCAACCTGACAAAAGTAAGAAGAGATTCAGACAATCGTCCTCTGTGTATGTGTGTATCCCAACATTAAATGGCTGCAGGTTCTCTTGCTCCCTACATCGAACCAGACACAACTAACGTGCATGAAGATGAGAGACAACAGATACTTAAACAGTTCAAATCTTTCAGAGAAGATAAATAGAAGACTGGTGACTCCATGCCGAACAATTTTTTTGAATAGCTTGAACACCTTAGTCACTTGAAGAAAAAGGAAGAAGAGCTTGCTCCATCATTCGAAATAGTCTTTAGCTCTAGCTCTCCATAGCAACCTGTTCCAGTCTTTTAGAGCTTGTGTAGATCTGAGAGACCCACATTCTGTGTAAATCTTTGTCTCTCAAATTCCGCCTCAGATCAAGCAATCTCTATAAGCTTGGTCTAGGGCCCTTACACTCCTTACTCATTTTTCTTGAGTGTCCCTCTTCGTGTGTGAAGAGAAGACCTGCTGTGGAGTGGGTGATTGTTCTCTTTGGTAAGAAGGAAGACCTGTTGCATCAAGTGGTATAGTGCCACTTCGTGTAGAGAAGGGAAGGCCAACTGCGGCTGGATGTGTAAGTGTCCTTAAGGGGGACTGTACCCTTATTTAGTGAAATCCCAAGTTGGTACTTAGAGACTGGACGTAGGACTCCTTGTGACAGGAGATCTGAACTAGAATAAAATCCTTGTTGTATGTGTGATTGATCTCTTTATGTCTTTATTTTATACTAACTCTAACCATCGAACTTAGTGTCTTCTGTCAAAGTGTTTTATTTACAGGAAGTTTTAAAAGAAATTTTAGCAATCCATTCACCCCCCCTCTGGGCTTGCAACCTGGTCAACAAGTGGTATCAGAGCTAGACTCTCGATTACTAGATCTCACGATCTGAAGAGCAAAGATAAATGGCAGCCCAAGGTCATGCAGAAGGACTATCTGTCAAAAGACTTCCTCTATTCGATGGTGAAGACTACCACTACTGGAAGACGAGGATGGAGTTCTTTCTTCAAGGACTTGACTTTCAACTGTGGACAATAATCGAAGAAGGAGATCTCCAAGTAACCAACGCCAAAGAAAAATGGACAGATGAAGATAAGAAGAAACTATCCCAAAATAGAAAAGCAAAGAGTATATTGTGTGTTCACTGAGCAAGAAATAATTCAACAGGATATCGGCATGTAAGTTATCCAAAGAGATGTGGGACAAGCTAAGGCTCACTCATGAAGGAACTGACAAGGTAAAAGAAACAAGAATTGATATATTGGTAGCTCAATATGAGAGGTTCCAAATGCAGTTTGGAGACTCTATCTCCCAGATGTATAGTTACTTCACAGACATTACAATGGCTGGTTGGGCTAGGAAAAACATATGAAATAGGAGACATGGTAAGAAAAATATTGAGATCATTGCCACTTCATGGACTCCTTAGGTAACCGCCATAGAGGAAGCTTATGATCTTAGAAGAATGTCCCTCGAGAAACTCATTGGGTCTTTAATGGCTCATGAGATAAACATGGAAAGCTGTCCTTTAGCAAGAAGAAGCACAACAATGCTGTCAAGGCTACAAAAAACACTTTTGAGGGTGAATCACAAAGTGAAAGAAGTGATCAGAACAGTGAAGATGAACAAGCTTTTCAATCCAGATGACTGCAACTCATCCTAGCCAAGAAGAAATATTAGTCAGGAAGAAGGTACTTTAAGAAAGGTAGAGAATTCAAGAGATCTGAAGGTAAAGAAGTCAAAAGGTCTGAGCCCATATGCTATGAATGTAAGAAGCCTGGACATCTCAAGGCTGAGTGTCCAAAACTGAAGAAGACTAAATTAGTTAAGAACATTTATAAGCAATTAAAATCAGTTAAGAAAAATTATGCATGTCTTGAAATAACCAACTCATATTTAAAATCAGAAAATAACAATTTGAAAAATAAAATTTTGAATTGAAAAGAAGAATGAACTATATGTGAAGATGTAAAAACTAAAAATGAAAAGATATCAAATCTAGAAAGTCAAGAAACCATAAGTAAATTAAAAAAATGAGATTAATAACTAACAAAAGATAATAAATATTTGACAGGCATAATTGAAAATTTACAAATGGAAGATCTTCATTAATACTAAAAGGAGCAAGAAGATTAGGAAAGAAAAAAGTATGGAATCGGATATACCCACCAGATAATGAAGAAATAATTATTATCCTAAAATCTATCCAATGCCTAAATTGGTAGCTGAACAAATTCCAATTATAAATCAAACACTAGTAAAAACAATAAGCCAAACAAAATAGTAAATAATATTTCCTGTTGCACTCATTGTAACAAACTATGTCATACTAAAATTACCTGTACAACCAAACATCTAAAATGGATCTGAAAAGAAATTGTGTAGAAGCTAACCAAGCAGGACCCAAAAGAAATTGGGTACCTAACTCTCATTGACTTATTGTAGGGAAGCCTTAGAGCATCAAAGTGGTACTTGGACAGTGGGTGCTCAGGCATATGGACCGGCAACAAAGGTTATTCTCATCCATTAAAGATGAAGAAGGAACAGTCACTTATAGAGATAATGGTAAGGATCAGTGTGGTTGTGGATCATTGGAAGCAAAGACAAGATACTGATAGAAGATGTTCTATGCGTCAAAGGACTCAAGCACAATTTAATCAGTATCAGTCAACTTTGCGACATGGGAATCTAAGTGCCTAATCATTAAGGATGGAACAACTATTTTTGAAGCCTGCAGAGAGAAAAATCTGTATGACTACATGTAGAAGAGTTGAAGAATTAAGATATTTGTCTGGAAGCAAGTAAAGAACAGAATGCTAATTCCATGGGCATACATACTAGGTCGGCTTTTAAGTTATGCTCTCCGATCATTACATCGGCAGATGGAAAATTTTTGTTCAATTTCTCCTTCGGTCCCAATGGTGTTGTGATAGAGAATTCACACCCCATGGATATAGATTTAACATTTAGAGTATCAGAAAGTTTGGAGATTGAATGAATGAGTTGCTCTAGTATCAAATAAACAAATGCTGATAAGGAGAAAACTTGTAGGGTACCTTCTACTACGCCACCTTCTCAGCAGGCTCTTCATCATGCAGGGCTTGCAGTCTTCCCTGTTTCTTAAGCACATTAGTGCGCCTCTCATTCTCCTTCAATAGCGGGCAGTCGGGACATAGTCTCGCAGCTTCCACAGCGCAGACATGCGCTGACTTTTCCCCAGCACTCATTAGCCTTGTGACCTAGTTTGCCACAGTGCTTATAGTTGCTTTTTGCTAGAGTTGTGGAACGAAGACCTTGGGCTTCTTTCCTGACTCGGTCCTTCCGTGATGCTGAAAGGACGCTTCTTGCCATTATTTGGCTTAGCAGTAGTTAGACCGGGTGTTAATTTCTTCTTCACGAACTTCCCTTTATACGGTGGTGAAATCCGTAGCATCTTCTTACAGTTGCACTTTCTTCACCATCTCGACATATGTCTGGATGTCGAGAGGGACCAGTGAGTATTATACTGAGGCTTAAGGCCATTGAGGAAGCGCTTAGCCTTCATTTTTCTATATTCACCAGGGGTCAACATATCTTGCCAATCTGAAAATTGTGCTTCATATTTAGCCATAGATAGGCTCCTCTGTTTAAGAGCAGCAAACTTCGCAGCCTTCTTCTCTTGGACCGCTCTGAGAAGTACTTGGAATTAAAAGCTTGTTTAAATTCATTTCAGGTGAATTGACCATTCGCCCTGGTAGCTTCCACTAACTCCCACTAAGAGTGGGCGTCCTTCTCCAGTTGAAACGTAGCCAGTAGCAGCTTGTCCCCAGTTGCACATTGCATGACATAGGCACTCAGCCTCATCCGGATCTGTGGAACCACTGAACCTAGGCAGGTTCAAGCTCCTAAAGTTATGATGCAGCTCGCCTGCACCACCGCGATTCCCTCCACGTTGTGCAGCTTGCAGAAGCGCACGGGTGAGTTCTTGGATCGTTTGTTGCATGCCCCTCATTTGAGCATATTTAGCAGTCATCTTATCTTTCATACGTTTCTACCAAATTAATCTATTGTTAAGACATTGATATGGAGTTTAATTCATGCATGTGTGATTATCCTTTAGACTTAACCTTGGTTTCTATGGATATCTCACATAGGTATGATAGTTGACTTAGACACGTGTCATGGCTATACGTTTTAGAATATCCTAGACTTAATGTCCTAGTAAGGATATCCTAGGCTCTGATACCACAAAATGGTTACACCCCGACGAAGAATATGGGAACGTGAGGCAGTTGCAAGTAAGCGAGTACAGAGCGTAGAATCGACAACAAACCATTGGACAATTAAAAAATGCAAAATCAAATATCTTTCATTTAAAATTCAACTGGGACTATTACATCAACTAACTCAGAGCCATAACAAAGGGCCCAATTGACTCTAATACATAAAATGAAATAAAAGGCTAACTAAGACATCTAGGATACATGGTGACGTCATTGCACTCGTGGATCACTCCTGGTCCTCCCCAACCTCGTGAGTGTACTTAGTTTCCTTAGCCTCACCTGAGAACATATGACAAATAATGTAGGGTGAGCGACAACGCCCAATATGATTTATATTCATGGTGCGGCAACTTTACATGATAATGTATTAAAAGTAGAGTTAATATATGATAAAGAGGGAGAGAGTCAACTAATGTAAGAGATAGCACGATAATAGGTGATTGAAATAGCACAAGTTTATAATATAGCACAAAGAGTAGAATGGCTATAGCAAATAGCACAATGCATAACAATAGCACAACGAGTATAGTATAGCACTTTGATTGTCATTTTTAGTCGAGATAGATAGCACTTGAGTGTAATGCCAACACTCTGGTTAATTAACTCCCACAAGTACTAGCACTTTTGGGCACACTCCTAGGACCAGACTGGGCCCTTATATTGCCAGGCATTAGTTATATTGTTTATCTTTAGACAATCAGACAAATGGCCAATAGAGAGTACCAAAAAATAGATAAGAGTACTAGATGAATGACTAGATAGCAGAGAGGTCTGAATAGATGAGCGAATAGAGTATAGATGAGAACTATAGGTCATTGCACATAAAACGTCGAGTAAACAGGCGATAGTAACAGTTGCACAACACGTGCGATTGGTGTTGGCAGTCAGGGGGAATTCACTAGCCTTCCACTGGCCATGTTATGCACAGGTCCAGAGGTCTGGCATGACTCATGATAAGAGAGAACTTCTAAAAGTTGTTTGGATCATATTGATCCCTAATGGTGTTATAGGTGTTAGGGTACAACCAGCTCGGTCTCCATGAGGGGAATCATAGAGTACGAAGTCTTACGGAGGTCGTAACAAATGGTCCCTTGCCAGAACAGAATGTCCAATAGAGAGGTTCCAACTTGTCAAGAGAGTAGTGTGTAGAGAAAACTAGTTGCTCGACATTCTAGAGGAATTCTATAACAGTGGAGCGGCGATAACGGTATCCCAAATCTACGTTAGAAAACGGAAAAAATGTCATTATCATGGGTGAATGATGTGCGATTATTTAAGTAAATTACTAGATAATTTATTCAAGTATTTTCTGCATGGTTTCATGGCAAGGATAATCATTTGGTGTGTGCATGTGCATGAAATCATGAGAGCATAGAAGAGTTGTGTACAATAGTTTTTAATTAAAGAAACATGTAATATATCAAGTTTACTGACATGGTTAATTACTGTTCATTACACAATATATAGGTCATAAACATGCTTAACAAGCCTAAATAAATCATAAATAGAACAATAATGTTGCTGGAATAACACAGATAAATCGCGACGAGTATGATGGTCGCATTTAACAAACATCTCCTATGACAGAAACACGACGACGTCGGCAGTCGCGTTCAGGCTAACTACACAGGGAACGAATCGATTGGAGACGAAATCATGATGTGAAGGTCCATCGCATTACTGGGACTCGCTACAGAATCGCGACGACAAGGCACGTTTGTTCATGCAAAACCTAATTTCAAAAAGGGCACAGATATCCAAAAATGGGAAACAATGTCAAAAGTGACGACCTTAGTGGTCGCATTTCAGAGAACTTCTGACAGTCAATGGGCACATAGTTAAGCACTTGTATGAGGTAAAACCTAACTAAAATGCGATGACATGGGTTGTCACCCTTTAGGTAAATGCAACGGTCATGTCCGACGCAATACCAGTCGACGAATACGCGACGTATGGTTATGTCGCGATTCAATCATGCAAACCGAGAACGTAGAAACATGCAGCGATCATCATGCAATGCTTATAACTCACAAACTAGGGCACTTGGGACAACATGATGAACATGAAACCTGTAGGGGACATCAAGTAGAAGAGGACTATGCCTTTGGACCAAATCAATTTGGTCTCGTTAGGTGTGCAAACTGGTATGAACAAGAAACGACACAGAGATGCATGCTGATGGGAAAACACTTATAACTCAATGGATACATGATGAAAATTAGGCAAATCACTTGCATATAAAACTAGACAAGATGCAGTACAAGATGGTATGAGTTTAGTTTCTCTATAGCCCAAGAATACTACCTTTGTGAAGATCTAAGACCAGGTTGTGCACATGTCGCAGCAGAGCACAGTTGAGGAAAAAGCTCTATTCTCTAGCCGTTCTCCTTTGCTCCTGGTGCCCTAGGTTAGCCTCCCACGACCCCAACACATTGGTGAACCTTCCCTTTAGTCTTAGGATGAATACTTATATGTCTAGGTTTATTTCAAGTCCTAACATAACTGGGAATGATGGGGTGCAGCCATGACTGGTTCCCTTCCTTGTTTTGGAGAATCTCTCCTCCCAATTGGAGTAGGATTACCTTAGATGGTGCTTGCTATGGTGAGACATGAGTTTCATTACCTTTCATGGCTAATAGCCATGGTTTAAATCCATAATTTACACTTCCTATTTTCTATACAATTAGGGTTACTAATTTCTTGAGTATTTTCCTCTCATTCCATAATTAAAACACCTAGCTTGGCCCAATAACCTTGTGGTGTGTGATAATATAACAAGCCCATTAGTTCTTATTTGCTTATGGGTGTTGATTAATCCATTTCTTTTATAACTTTTAGTATTAATTTATTTTAAAAATATTGGGTTGCTACAGGGTCAAGGGTCGTGACGTTCGCTGCAATCACAACAAGGTTCTCTCCTTCACTGTCGACGCCCACAATGTTCCTCTCTCACTCGCGAAAGGAAGAACGAGGCACGATGGTGCAGTGTGCCGGTAAGATATCATTGTCACGCCCCCAATTTTATTTTAGAAGCAGAATAAATTGGGAGATGCGACGAACAAGCAAGCATCAGAAGCTATAGACCATAGCTTTTACAAATAGGCCCACAATGCAATAATCAAATTTTCTTCCTTTATTATCAAAACGAATATTACAACTCCAATGTCAAATGCAACATCCTTGCTCACCAATCTATCTATCTTCAAAGAAAAAGAAATTACATTCATGACCAATCTAAATAAAAATAGAATGGACTCTCTAAGTGTACTCCATGCTCGACGCCCAAGTCCCATCGTTTAGCTTACCTTCACTACCTAAAATGTTAAAGAGAGCAGGTATGAGCACACTCGCCCAGTAGGATTTACATCTTCCAGCAATGATATAAGTATTTAAATTTAAAAGCTAGAAGGTATGAACATGATATGTATATTTGCAATTAATAACGTTGATAGTAACCAAGTGTGCAGTGTATCATGCAAGATAGTATGATCAGAGATTGTATGATCAATCTAGCAATAAGGTTGTATTCAAGAGTTCAAGATATTGTGAACAATGATCTAGCAGATGGTAACTTCATGAAACAGAGAAAGATGCATGTAACATGATGGCCATTTCACTAGCAAGCATTTTGAGTAACCCACTCAAAGCACTCCACAAGAATATCACATAGGATCTACTGGTGCCTCACGCAAGTACGTCCTTCAGCCACTCGGATTAAGGACCAGCACACAGTAGTAAGTAACAAGAGAGTATTTATCACGTGTAACAAGTACGTGCCATGCCAGCACCAATCATGATTTCGTACCATGCAGGCACACGACATTGTTAGGGGATCAACCTAACAATCAACTCCTGGTAATGAACATCATTAGAAAACTGGGCAATCAACACTTGGGGTAAGCAGACTTTGTCGGGGGCGAATCCAACAATCACACCCATAG